>CM076252.1:62905-85405 GCA_038380765.1 Odontothrips loti | reverse complement strand
GACGAGGCCCGATACACTTTGTTGTCTTATGTTCACAGCCTCAGTTCGGGTGAGATTACCCCCATGATTTAAGCATATCAATATGGGGAGGAAAAGAAACTAACAAGGATTCCCTTAGTAACGGCGAGTGAACAGGGAGAAGCCCAGCGCTGAATCCCCCCGGCAGGCGAGTCCTGTCGGTGTGCGGAAATGTAGCGTTAAGGAGGGCCCATTACGTGAATCTTGCGCCTGCTCGCTCAAGTCTACCTTGAACGGGGTCACACAGAGGGTGACATGCCCGTAGAGCATCTAGGCCTCGTCACGTGGGCCTCTCCTCAGAGTCGGTTTGCTTGAAAATGCAGACCTAAGTGGGTGGTAAACTCCATCTAAGGCTAAATATGACCACGAGACCGATAGCACACAAGTACCGTAAGGGAAAGGTGAAAAGAACTTTGAAGAGAGAGTTCAAGAGTACGTGAAACCTAACTGGTGGAAACGGACGAGAACAGGATATCCGAATAGGGAGATTCAGGATCCAATATTGGTAGTGGAGTTCCGGGTGGCGAGTGAGCTAAACACTTGTCACTGCAGGTGACGAAACAACGCCATGTACTGGGACTGCTCTTCTCCCTTAGTAGGACGTCGCGACTCGTTGGGATGCGCCAAAGCCCGTCGGCGAGTAACTCTGTGGTGTTGCCCTGAGCCAAAGTCTATGCGGTGTCTTTCGGTCGTGACCCGACGGTAGCAATACTGGGCGGGGCCTCCCTGTATGGGATCCAGCCTCTCGTAATGAGAGTATGGTCGGCCTCAGTCCTGGTCAGCGGCGCTCTTGCTTCTGTCACTCGACCGACCCGTCTTGAAACACGGACCAAGGAGTCTAACATGTGCGCAAGTCATTGGGCTACCAAACCTAAAGGCGAAATGAAAGTAAAGGCGGTTGAGGGACCGCCTAAGGGGTGATGGTGAGTTTTGAATACTCACCCGCAACCCCGGGGCGCCTCGTTCTCTTTGAGATGAGGTGCACCTGTAGCGCACATGATGGGACCCGAAAGATGGTGAACTATGCGTGGCGCGGGTGAAGCCAGGGGAAACCCTGGTGGAGGTCCGCAATGATTCTGACGTGCAAATCGATCGTCAGAGCTGCGTATAGGGGCGAAAGACCAATCGAACTATCTAGTAGCTGGTTCCCTCCGAAGTTTCCCTCAGGATAGCTGGCACTTATAGAGAACTCTCAGGAGTCTCATCTGGTAAAGCGAATGATTAGAGGCCTTGGGGGCGAAACGCCCTCAACCTATTCTCAAACTTTAAATGGGCGAGAACTCTGGCTTACGTTGTCAAACAGAAGCCGTGAGAGAGGATCAAAGTGCCAAGTGGGCCAATTTTGGTAAGCAGAACTGGCGCTGTGGGATGAACCAAACGTGAAGTTAAAGCGCACAAAGGCCGCTCATCAAAGACCATTTAAAGAGCGTTGGTTGCTGAAGACAGCAGGACGGTGGCCATGGAATCGGAATCCGCTAAGGAGTGTGTAACAACTCACCTGCCGAAGCAACTAGCCTTGAAAATGGATTGCGTTGTAGCGAGCTGCTTATACTTCACCGCCAGCGGCAAATCATGTCTAACAGACTGTCAAGCCCTGGTGAGTAGGAGGGTCGCGCCGGTGTGCGTAGAAGCGTCGGGCGTAGGCCCGCGTGGAGCCGCCGGTGGTGCAGATCTTGGTGGTAGTAGCAAATACACTTGAAAGACCTTGGTGGACTGATGTGGTGCAGGGTTCCCGGTCAACAGTTGTTGTACCGGGGTGAGTCGATCCTAAGCCCTAGGGAGACCCGACACAGATGGTGGTCCGTTAACGACTAGGAGTCAGGGTTAGCCCCGAGTCGTGGACCACCATCGGGCGAAAGGGAATTCGGATAACATTCCGAAACCTGGCTCAGGACCGCCGGAGCCCTCTTACTTTGTCCGGGTGACTGGAATACCCCCAAGGAAGCCTTCGGGAGCAGTTGGAAGAGTTTTCTTTTCTGCAGAAGCCACGCACCGTCTCTGGAATCATCTCGCATGGAGATAGAGATACCGCTGTGAGCCAAGAGCATGGCACTTGCTGCTGTGTCAACTGTTTCCCCTAGGACATTGAAAACTTGGGCGAGGGCCACGCGGTACCTGAGCCACGATCGTACCTAATCCGCATCAGGTCGCCGAGGTCCAGAGCCTCTAGTCGATAGAATAATGTAGGTAAGGGAAGTCGGCAAATTGGATCCGTAACTTCGGAACAAGGATTGGCTCAGAGGCTCTAGGTGTGCCGGGCGAGATCGAGAAGCGGTGGTTTTTCTGGAGGCGGTCCTGGACACTGAGCAATCAGTCGTCCGGCGACATATACTCCAGACGTCCCCGTGGATCTTTCGAGCTTAAACCTCGTGCGGGAAAGCCTTCACGGGCGAGTACTGTTTGAAGGGACGGCCACCACGAAAAGAGCAGCTTTGAACTGGCACCGACCAGGGGAATCCGACTGTCTAATTAAAACAAAGCATTGCGATGGCCCTAGCGGGTGTTGACGCAATGTGATTTCTGCCCAGTGCTCTGAATGTCAACGTGAAGAAATTCAAGCAAGCGCGGGTAAACGGCGGGAGTAACTATGACTCTCTTAAGGTAGCCAAATGCCTCGTCATCTTCTCCCCCCGGCTATATTACTGAAGCGCACGAATGTAAATAACTCGCCCCAGGGCCACGAAAAAAAATTGCCATTTGGCACGATGGACCTTTGAATTTTTGTTCAATTTTTGGCGTTGTCGGTTTTTCAAAATCTGTTTTGGTTCTCGAGTTATTAAAAAAATATTAAATTTTAACGGGTAAGCGGCGGGCGAAACTTTAAGCAATTTTTAAAAATAGAAAACAAATATTAAAATGCACCAAAATAATTTGAAAAAAAAGATCAAAAAATAAGGATTCAGCACAATTTTTTTCGTTCAAAAATACTTGTAAATAATGGTCCATTTTGATGTTTGAAAATTCGAACCGCCGCTTACCTTTTCGAAAAAAGTTAAAAAAGGGGGTGGGGGTGAAATAAAAAATATGTCCCTGTTCCACGCAATTCGACCTGGAACAAACACTTACGTGTTTGTGGTCCAAAATTTCAAGGAAAACGCTGTATCTCTTACCGTTTTCGAGATATAAATTTTTGAAAGATAGAGGTAAGCGGCGGGATGACATCGATCTTGCAGATAACGACAAGACGTGGCTTATCCTTTAACTCCAACTACATTGAGAGGCAACCAGGTGCGAGGAACTCAGAGAAAACGGAAAGGGAGAAGGACACAGAGAGAATGAGACAGAGAGAGACAGGGAGAGAGAGAGAGACAGAGAGCGAGAGAGAGAAGGGGGGGGGGGAGATAAAATGAAAGAGAGAGGAGACAGAGGACAGAAGGGAACGAGAAGAGAGGAGAGAGAGAGAGTGTGTGTGAAGCAGAGAGGGGAGATAGAAGACAGAGTGAAAGAGACGGAGGGAGAGAGACACAGAGGCTGAAGAGAGAGCAGACGGAGGGAGCAGATAAGACAGAGAGAGACGGAGGGAGACAGAGAGAGAGAGAGAAAGAGGAGGCAGGGAGGGAGAGAGAAGACAGAGGGAGAAGCGGAAGAGGAAAGAGACGGGATGGAGTGAAACAGAGAAGACGGAGAGATGGAAAAACAGAGGAGACACGGAGAAGTAGAGAGAGAAAGAGAAGGCGACAGAGAGGAGAGAAATAACAGCGAAGAGGGAGAGAGGGTGAGAGAGAGAGAGAGAGAAAGAGAGGGAGAGAGAGAGAGACAGACAGAGACAGAGGGAAAAGAGAGAGAAGACAGTTTCTCTGTTATGTCGACAGGATTATTTGGGGTCATTTGCCAGATCCTGAGAAATACCCGGAATTGTATGATATGGTTGCCAAGTTCCACATCCACGGTCCATGCTCGGTACAGAAAAGTGGTTCATATAAATGGATGTGCAAAGCGAACAAGGACGAGAAATGTCGGTACGAGTATCCAATGCCGTACCGAAGTTCGACATCGATCGATGCCCGCAAGACGGCGTACAGGAGACCCAATGATGGAAGCGGTTTCTACAAGTTTATAAATGGGCAAAGGGTGCGCATCGATAACAGGTGGGTCGTACCATATAACCCCTTCACATTGCTGAAGTACCAGAATAATCAGGCCTGGGACTTTTTCCCTAAGGCTGGCATTGCGCGGTACTTGGCTAAATACTTCACAAAGAGTGGACACACCGAAAATGTTCACATCACAAACAAAAATCGGGAAAACACCGACAAAAATGCAAAATTCGAGTACGATGAGGTACGAGCTTACAAGGAGATGAGGACACTTAAGGCTTCTGAAGCCCACTTCAGGTTGTCAGGGCACGCGCTTTTTGACATGTCGATGGGAGTGGAGAAGCTTGGAAGACGAACAAAACATGGTATTTCATGAGAACCAGTGGGTACAGGCGAAAAACAGGGACTCGACGACCCAACTAACAGCATGGTTTGCTTTGAACAAGAGTGACAAATCGAACCGTGATTATTATTACCATGAGGTTGTCGAGCACCACAAATGGGAGAAACGGTCAGGGGTAAGGACAAAATCACCTAGGTCCACCATTGGGCGAATCTGCACGGTTGAACCCAATATTCACTCCATGGAACTGTTTTATATGAAAATGCTTCTCCACAATAAAACAGGTTGTACTGGATTCGCTGATGTCAGAAACATTAATGGTATTCAGTACAAGACTTACCAAGAAGCATGTGTGGCGTTGGGCTTACTAGACGACGACCAGGAGATTCGGCGGGTTGTGGTTGAGCTGGAAGGTATTGGCTCAGGTTTTCAGCTACGAAGAGTCTTTTCCACACTGCTGGTGTTTGCTACACCAAAAGACCCCCTCCGACCAATCCTTTCTGCAAAATCTCAGTTGTGGCAGCATTCCTCTTCACGAACTTCGGTTGAAGGTGGGTGTTCCAGTGCTGCTCCTTCGGAACATAGACCCTGCCGTAGGATTGTGTAACGGCACAAAAATGGTTGTGAAAAGTCTTAAAAAACATGCCATTTACTGTGAAATTTTAGGAAGTGTCCATGCAGGCAAATGTCATTGGATCCATCGAATTTATTTCGACACCAATGAATTTGGGCTGACGGCGACCCTAAGGAGGAAGCAATTCCCTCTTAAGCTGGCGTTCGCCTTGACCATCAGCAGGTCACAAGGACAAACTGTCAGAATCCGGTGTGGAATTTATTTGAATGTCCCACCATTTACCCACGAAATGTTATATGTGGCCCTCTCTCGGTGCACAAAGAGGACGAATGTCAAAATTACCGTGGAGGATTGTGATAGCCAGGGAAAAAGAAATAAGAGAGCAGGAGGGGACGCAACAACGAGGAAATTGATTTACACTCAAAATCCGATTTACTTTAAAATTCTGGAACATATCCCTGGCCTCCAATTAAATTTACTGTAGCATGATTATTTTAAAAAAACTTGGTGTATGGTCACGAGGTGGCGAACTAAAATTAAGAAGAAAAAGAAATTAAGAAATTAAGAATATGGTTTAGAATTTAAGAACGTATTCCAAACATTAAAATCCGGTGGTAAGGATCCCTTAAAAAAAAAAAAAACACTTTTTTAAAACAAAAATTTGGGTAAGCGGCGTGCCATCATTCCTGTCCCACTGCTGCTCAAAGATTGAGATAAGTGAGCTGATAAGACTGCAATAACAATGAAACTAGACAGAGGAACAGAGGCGGGAGGTGTGAATAGAATCCACTCATATCCCAGGCAACCGGTCTCTCCCTCTCTCTGCGACGCCAAAAAAGATGTAGCACTTGTGACCGAACTGAGACTTAATAAGGCTGCAGCCCCACAGACACTGCCTGGCCCCACACCAGGCGGCCGAAGGCCGCCACGGGGGTCCGGGGGCGGAGCCCCCGGCGAGCGCCGAAGGCGCGAGTCATCTAATTAGTGACGCGCATGAATGGATTAACGAGATTCCCACTGTCCCTATCTACTATCTAGCGAAACCGCAGGAAGGGGAACGGACCTTCCGATATCAGTGGGGAAAGAAGACCCTGTTGAGTTTGACTTTAGTTTGGCTCTGTATAACGACATGAGAGGTGTAGCATAAGTGGGAGGTGCTTGCACCGACAGTGAAATACCACTACTCGCATCGTTGTTGTACTTACTCAGTGAGGCGGAGCAGGCCCCCGTCGGACTTCGGTCCTTCGGACGGCATTTGTTCTCGCACGAAGCGAGGGTATCGGATTCGTTAAGTTTCGGCTTGCGTTCCGAACTCATACCCGCGTGATCCGATCTGAGGACACAGCCAGGCGGGGAGTTTGACTGGGGCGGTACATCCATCAAAGAATAACGTGGGTGTCCTAAGACCAGCTCAGCGAGGCCAGAAACCTCGCGTAGAGCTCAAGGGCAAAAGCTGGTTTGATCCTGATGTTCAGTACGCACAAGGACGGCGAAAGCCAGGCCTATCGATCCTTTTGGCTTGAAGAGTTTTCAGCAAGAGGTGTCAGAAAAATTACCACAGGGATAACTGGCTTGTGGCGGCCAAGCGTTCATAGCGACGTCGCTTTTTGATCCTTCGATGTCGGCTCTTCCTATCATTGTGTTGCAAACGGCGCCAAGCGTCGGATTGTTCACCCGCAAATAGGGAACGTGAGCTGGGTTTAGACCGTCGTGAGACAGGTTAGTTTTACCCTTCTGATGACTCAAAATGTTGTTGCGATAGTAATCAACCACAGTACGAGAGGAACTGGTTGCTCAGACCGCTGGTACCGGTCTTGCCCGAGAGGGCAGTGGACCGAGGCTACCTCTGAGTGATTAAGCTTGAAGGCCTCTTATAGCTCAATCTCTACTAGAACGTTGCTAGCAATGATACCTCTGGAGGGTCTCCGTCGCCGAGCGGAACGCACAATCTACTGTGCTCCCATGATAGGCTACCGTGTTCTCTGAGCAATGCAAGTCTAGTGGTGCCCCCGCTATTGCCGTGTCGTACCGTGTCGTGGAGTGGCGGAGCTGCACCGCCAGCACGCACAGACGACTCGCGGCGGATCAAGGGCTAGGTTCGACGTCGGGACTCGGAATCGTCTGTAGACGACTTGCGTACCTGGCGAGGGGCTGTAAGCTGCAGAGCAGCTCTCATGCTGCGATCGGCTAACGCCCATCCTTGCTGCTTGGGTGATTCGGATGTGTGGACTTCCCATAGTCACCCGTTATAGCAGACTAAAGGATCGTGTACCTCGAGTACACTTGTGCTGTGAGTACTCTCTCTCAAGGATGAGGGGGGTCTCTCGGAGTGGTCGTGTGTGTGATGCCCTCGGGTAGCACGCGCAGCAGGCCTCTCTGAGAGATCCCCCCTCCTGCCATAAGGGGCGTGAGAGAGACATCATCACCAAGTCGGGGGAGCCACCGTGCCCCTGGACTTGTGTGATGTTGTTTTTTTTTTCTAAGTCCCACGCAGCTTGAGAGGGTGGTAAAGGGTTAATCGAGGATCGGGTGACGCGCACGCGACACACAGAGTGAAGTTTTCCTCGCATCGCGCGCGTTAGCGCGCGGTCTGGCGCAGTTTTATGTCTCTCGCATGAGTTGGTCCGGGGTAGGGGGCCCTTACGTGGGGGGTGAGCCGGGATGAGGTACGGTGGCCGGGACTCGGGTGGCCGGATGGCCGGTCCGGCCCCCTCTGGCCGGGCCGATCCGGTTTGCCGACAGAGCCACGCAGTGCGCGGACAGAGAGCGGGCCGTACGGTGGTGTTGTGCGCGAGAGTAATTTCCCTTGCCTCGCCAGATGCGCGGGACTTGGTCGGATTTCGGTCCGTCTGTCAGCCTTCGGAGTAACTCCGTGGGCAGGAGGGACTTGTGCTGAGGGGGAGTGTGGCGTCACATATACTCATGTGGTCGCCGCACTCCCCCTTTTGTGTCAAAAAATTTTCAATCTACTCGCCGAGTGTGTTGTTCCGTCGGCACACTGGTTCTTTGTCCGCGTTCATACTGCCGTGGTCACACCGGTTCCCTTCCGAACACCGAAGTTAAGCGCGGCCAGGTGCGGTCAGTACCGGGATCGGAGACGGCCTGGGAACACCGCATGACGCGGGCATATATATTTTATTTTATTTTTTTCTTACCACTTTATTTGATCTAACTGGGTAAATACTTTAAACGGTTAATACTGGAATATCTTAGGTCTTTAAAGTGTATCGGAGCTGTGCTGACCTGACCCCACAGCTGTCACACCGTTAGGGCCGAAGGGGTGCATGAGTAGGCCCAGAGTGGTCCCCGGGCACGCCTCGTTAAAGGAAGTAAGGGTTGAACCGATATTCGAACGTGCCTAACCTAACCTGACGTCGAGGGGACGTAGGGGGCACGGGGCACGGCCATGGCTACCGAGGGATGTCGGCTGATGTCACAGATACGGGATTAGAGAGTTATATAGGGGTTGTTCGAATTTTGAACGTGCCTAACCTAACCCGGGATCGGTGGGACCAAAGGGACCACGGGGCATGCCCAATGCTACCGACGTAGACGTGCACGGCTTAGTTAATGAGACAAGCAGCCGCAGATACGGTATTAACGCTTAGAATGGGGGTTGTTCGAATTTTGAACGCGCCTAACCTAACCCGAGGTCGGTAGGCCCGAGTGACACGCTTGCACCGCGGGGACACGCCGGTACCGCGAGGACACGCCCTCGGGTACCCGGGGAGGCCGGCAGACGATAAGGGATGAGATTTAATCGTTAAATGGGGGTTAAAATATTTTTGAACGGGCCTAACCTAACCTAGCGTCGAGTGCACACCGGTACCAGAGGGTTACGTCTTCTCGCATCGGAGGCGGTGAGCCGACAACCGGAGATGCCCGGAACGCATCATTTCCCTGAGAAATGGGTGTTAAAAATATTTTGAACGGGCCTAACCTAACCTTATGGGGTAGGTCGGCACCCCTATCGGTCGGGGTATACGGCCCCATGGGGTACCCGACCGCAAGGGATCGGCATCCCCGACCGGAACGTCAGCATGAGTAAAACAGAATTTGGTGGGCCTAACCTAACCTTTTTGGGGGGGTCGGGGGTGCCCCCCAGGTCGGGGGTTGCGCCCCCCTTGAAATGTAAAGTCGAATGGGGGAGTAAAAAAAGTACGCAAAACCGGTCTCTTTTTTGACCCGTCGCCAGGGGGTAACTTATTTTAGCGTACGCGAGGTCCCGAGCGGGCCCCCGGCCGTCCCGAGTCAAAAAATGAGGATCCGCGTACTCGGACGCTAGCACCATACGATTCCGGACCGTAGGCCTGCCATACGGTATATAGGGGGTAGGGTCGCCTCTGGGTGAAATTTCGACTTGGTCCCAATTACTCACGGAGGTCCCCCTGGACACGGCTAGCCCGAGTCCGACCCTCCCCGGGGCATTTTAAGCGAAAATCTTGGGTTTTTGCGTAGTCCCGGGGGGTACCCCGCGGCGACGGCCGTGGGTGAGAGACGCCGCCAGAGGCGCGCGTACTCTAACTCCCCGTGCTCCTCGGAGTACGTGGGAGGGGCCACCGCGACGGCGGCCGAAAAAAGACGATTCTCGGGGCGCCTGCGTAAACAGGATACTCGAGAACGCGTGACCCCCTCGGCGACGGCCTTGGGCGAGAGGGCTCCGGCGCGGCACGCGTACTCCGTACGTGGGAACGTCGGTCTCTCGGGACGGCGGGTCGAAAAAGAGACCCACATGCCGATCCGCGTACTCGCCTCAGAGGGTACGTGGAGAGGGGCCTACGCCGTCGGTCAAAAAAAGACGATTCCGGACTGCGGACTGCGTGCTCTCAGGAGTACGCAGGGAGCTGTCCCGTCGTCGGCCGAAAAAAGACGATCCCCTTGGCACCTGCGTAAGCAGGATACTTGGGGACGTCAGTGTCTCAGGACGGCGGGTCGAAAAAAGAGACCCACATGCCGATCCGCGTACTCGCCTCAGAGGGCACGCGGAGAGGGGCCTACGCCGTCGGTCGAAAAAGGACGATTCCGGACTGCGGACTGCGTGCCCTCAGGAGTACGCAGGGAGCTGTCCCGTCGTCGGCCGAAAAAAGACGATCCCCTTGGCACCTGCGTAAACAGGATACTTGGGGACGTCAGTCTCTCAGGACGGCGGGTCGAAAAAGAGACCCGCGTCCGATTCGCGTACTCGGCTGAGGCCGGTGCCAACGCTTGCCAAAGCATATATAGGAGGTGGTCGGCCTCCGCGAGGACAAAATCCGACCAGCCCACGTGGCGACGGCCAAAAAAGACGATTCAGGGCGCGCCCGCGTGCTCCTCGGAGCACGTGGGGAGCACCACTTTTTCGTCGGCCGAAAAAAGACGATTCCCGGGGCGCCTGCGTGAGCAGGATAAACTCGGGAACACGTCCGAGAGACGCCGCCAGAGGCGCGCGTACTCTCGCCTGCGTGCTTCTCGGAGCACGTACGGCAGGCGACCACCACGGCGGGCGAAAAGACGATCCTAGGGGCGCCTGCGTAAACAGGATACCCGAGTGTATTGTCTCGTTCCCGGCCACGTGAGGGACCTCCGAGTCTCTCACGGAAGTGGGGTGTCGAACCAAACTTATTTTAGCGAAAACGAGGTCTCCAGAGGAGGCCCCCGGATGAGTTCATGTAAAATCTTCTCCTACGCGAGAAGATCGAGGCATCGAACGATTCCGGACGCATACCGTGCCAGACGGTACATTAGTGGGGTGTCCCCAGGACACTGAGGGGGTTCACGCGGTGCCGTGAGCCCCTCTGGCCCCTGCCCAACGCCGTAGTGCTGGGTCCAGGGGCAGTTGTGCGGCGCGCTAGGGTTCACGCGCTGCACGGCACCCCGCGACGGGGCCAGTGGCGGTTAGGGTTCGCCGCCGCTGCCCGTCTAGGTAGCTCATCCGAGCCTGACCTTTTCTGATGAAACGTACCGCGTTACGTACGAGACACACCCTCTGTCTCACGTCACCGGTGCTTCGGAAAAAACTTATTTTAGCGAAAACGAGGCCTCCAGAGGAGGCCTCCGGATGAGTTCTTGTAAAATCTTCTCCCACGCGAGAAGATCGATGCATCGAACGATTCCGGACACATACCGTGCCAAACGGTATATTAATGGGGCAACCCAGGAAATCGAGGGGGATCGCGCGGTGCGTGAGTCCCCCTGGCCCCTACCCTGTGTCGAGTGCTCTCACGGTGCGACTGCGGACACGTCCATGGACAAAACCACGGGACACTCGCACGAATGGGTCTGGGGCAGTTGTGCAGTGCGTTAGGGTTCGCGCGCTGCGCGACACCCGGCTGTGGCGGCTAGGGTTCACCGCCACTGCCAAGTCTGTTCACCGCGGTGTGGATTTGACGAAAACACAAGCCGCGTACTGAGGTACGCGAGGAACTTTACTTTGACTCGCGTCAGGGGTGTTCCAGAAAAAACTTATTTTAGCGAAAACGAGGTCTCCAGAGGAGGCCTCCAGCTCACGCCTCGTAAAACCTCACTTTTCGAAGAGGGATCGAGATGTTGAACGATTCCGGAGGCATACCCTGCCATACGGTATTTTAATGGACTACGGTCCAGAGTGAAATACCGGGGAACATCCCCGATGAGGGTGGCCCGCATCCCGTGGGCCTCCCGGGGCTACGCCTCTGCTCTGCTCCATAACGGACAGGACTGGACGAAGCTCTCTTTATTCCCGTGCAGCGCGCTAGGGTTCGCGTGCTGCAGAAAGAGGGAAAAATCCTCTCGGTCAGAATGTCCTTTGGGCAGCAGTCCGCTGGCGGCTAGGGTTCGCCGCCACGTTCTGCGTTTTCTTATCGAAAGACTATCTGACTCGATGCTAGGGTTCGCATCGAGTCGGGAACGGCCTGTATGGCGTGCCTGGTCTACCAGTCGGCTCAGGGAGAGGGACCGATGGTTGGAGCTAGCCAGGCATGCGAGGCGCTCTTCGGAGTGCAACAATATCCCTCTGTCCCGCCCCGTTCGCGGGGAGCATCCGCTCTGCGGTCTAAAGCACGGCGACGCCAAAAACCACACGAGAGCGTTCAGACTAGTGTCCCTTTAGCACTGGGGCACTCAGAACTGGGCGGTGGTGGAGTTCCCAGCTTGACTGGTTACTGCCGAGAAGTCGCATTGCACGTGCTGCGGTGGTCGTTGCCGTTCGACCACTGCCTCTCAAAAACCGAGTGCGTGTCGGTAACACGAGTCCCGTGGGGCCCCTCCCTCACACAGTGGCTCAGACGACCGGCACCGCTCACGTAGTCGAACGATAACAAAACAGCCTGAATGTGGCAGTTCCCCCGGGAAGCAACGCTAGGCATAACGCTCTGCAAAGCTAGGGGAGGGTGCATGTAGCACTCACGCTTTTCGTGTGGTGTGCGATGCACGCGGTGGGCGAGGTTCCGTCCGTCGTTCTCTAGCCCGGTGTTCGCACCGGTTCTTTAGAGAGAAGCCGGGGTCTCTCAGTAGACCTGGTAATCGGCCGGAGGGGGCGCGCTGGCGCACAGCTGCCCCTTCTCTAACGTGCTGGAACCTAACCTTTACGGCTTGCGCTGAGACGCTGGTAGAGACAGACCTCTTCTGCAAGTCGTATACTGGCCTTCTCGTAGGCGTTCATCGGCGGGGTTGCCACCCGTCGGCTAAGGACGTCCGGAGTTGACCAAAAAAATAGTGCGTGTCGCGCGTCAGCAAGACACGTACGCCTGCGTGGTAGTGAAGCAGCTAGGGTTCGCTGCTCCGCGTTTCTGTTTACCGTCTGGTCAGGGGGCAGCTAGCTACTGTCCTCCAACGCGGCCCTCAAAAAGCCGGGACACAGAGAGCAGAAGCCACACACATGGTCGACGGGCATCACGCCGTCACGCGCAAAGAGAGTGCGGTAAGGCCGATCTTAACGTATCACACGCAAGGGAAAGAGTTGAACACTACGGTGTCAGACCTTGTGGTCCCCTGGTACTACGCTTCGGCCCTCTCGGGGGCCGTTATCCAGTACCGGCGTTATTGTGTGCGAGCTCCGCCCTTGCCTCGTGCTTGGGGTTGTCTTTGATCGTACGCGCTCTCTGGCAGCGTTGGTGTCTCTGTCGATCCGAAAAAGATCCACAGGAAACAGCACGTCCGCGGTCCTCTACCTTTACGGCACGGCCATACGCGGACAACTCTTTGAAAAATCGGCCCGCTGAGCCCCTCGGGGCTCTCAGGTCTTCATTGACTCTCTGCTTTCCGAGCGAAAGTATTTTAAAGGCACGACTTACTACGACGAACGGTAACCTACCGACGAGTCTGTAGAGAAGCTGATGCTTACAAAGAGGCTCTGAGAAGCTCTCTTCTGAAACGATGTGTGGTGAGGAACGCTGTGCGTGGAGTGAGGTAGTCCTCTGCTTAAGTGCACTGTGACTGTTTGGGCCGTCCCCCGCTCCACCCGCCAGTGATGATGATAAAAAGTCAATGGTTCGCAGGTGCTACCTTGCAGCCAATAAAATTGACGCTGTGACTCGAGGGTGCGTCTCACGCTCTCCTCCGTAGTCAGACAGCTACCTGGTTGATCCTGCCAGTTGCTATATGCTTGTCTCAAAGATTAAGCCATGCATGTCTAAGTGCAAGCCAAACTAAGGTGAAACCGCGGAAGGCTCATTATATCAGTCATGGTTCAAAGGATTGTACTCAGTTACATGGATAACTGCGGAAATACTGGAGCTAATACATGCCAACAGAGTCCTGACCGGCGACGGAAGGGACGCTTTTATTAGATCAAAACCAATCGGTGTTCGACATCGATCGATGCCCGCAAGACGGCGTACAGGAGACCCAATGATGGAAGCGGTTTCTACAAGTTTATAAATGGGCAAAGGGTGCGCATCGATAACAGGTGGGTCGTACCATATAACCCCTTCACATTGCTGAAGTACCAGAATAATCAGGCCTGGGACTTTTTCCCTAAGGCTGGCATTGCGCGGTACTTGGCTAAATACTTCACAAAGAGTGGACACACCGAAAATGTTCACATCACAAACAAAAATCGGGAAAACACCGACAAAAATGCAAAATTCGAGTACGATGAGGTACGAGCTTACAAGGAGATGAGGACACTTAAGGCTTCTGAAGCCCACTTCAGGTTGTCAGGGCACGCGCTTTTAGACATGTCGATGGGAGTGGAGAAGCTTCCAATTCACCTGGAAGACGAACAAAACATGGTATTTCATGAGAACCAGTGGGTACAGGCGAAAAACAGGGACTCGACGACCCAACTAACAGCATGGTTTGCTTTGAACAAGAGTGACAAATCGAACCGTGATTATTATTACCATGAGGTTGTCGAGCACCACAAATGGGAGAAACGGTCAGGGGTAAGGACAAAATCACCTAGGTCCACCATTGGGCGAATCTGCACGGTTGAACCCTAATATTCACTCCATGGAACTGTTTTATATGAAAATGCTTCTCCACAATAAAACAGGTTGTACTGGATTCGCTGATGTCAGAAACATTAATGGTATTCAGTACAAGACTTACCAAGAAGCATGTGTGGCGTTGGGCTTACTAGACGACGACCAGGAGATTCGGCGGGTTGTGGTTGAGCTGGAAGGTATTGGCTCAGGTTTTCAGCTACGAAGAGTCTTTTCCACACTGCTGGTGTTTGCTACACCAAAAGACCCCCTCCGACCAATCCTTTCTGCAAAATCTCAGTTGTGGCAGCATTCCTCTTCACGAACTTCGGTTGAAGGTGGGTGTTCCAGTGCTGCTCCTTCGGAACATAGACCCTGCCGTAGGATTGTGTAACGGCACAAAAATGGTTGTGAAAAGTCTTAAAAAACATGCCATTTACTGTGAAATTTTAGGAAGTGTCCATGCAGGCAAATGTCATTGGATCCATCGAATTTATTTCGACACCAATGAATTTGGGCTGACGGCGACCCTAAGGAGGAAGCAATTCCCTCTTAAGCTGGCGTTCGCCTTGACCATCAGCAGGTCACAAGGACAAACTGTCAGAATCCGGTGTGGAATTTATTTGAATGTCCCACCATTTACCCACGAAATGTTATATGTGGCCCTCTCTCGGTGCACAAAGAGGACGAATGTCAAAATTACCGTGGAGGATTGTGATAGCCAGGGAAAAAGAAATAAGAGAGCAGGAGGGGACGCAACAACGAGGAAATTGATTTACACTCAAAATCCGATTTACTTTGAAATTCTGGAACATATCCCTGGCCTCCAATTAAATTTACTGTAGCATGATTATTTTAAAAAAACTTGGTGTATGGTCACGAGGTGGCGAACTAAAATTAAGAAGAAAAAGAAATTAAGAAATTAAGAATATGGTTTAGAATTTAAGAACGTATTCCAAATATTAAAATCCGGTGGTAAGGATCCCTTAAAAAAAAAAAACACACTTTTTTAAAACCATCATTCCTGTCCCACTGCTGCTCAAAGATTGAGATAAGTGAGCTGATAAGACTGCAATAACAATGAAACTAGACAGAGGAACAGAGGCGGGAGGTGTGAATAGAATCCACTCATATCCCAGGCAACCGGTCTCTCCCTCTCTCTGCGACGCCAAAAAAGATGTAGCACTTGTGACCGAACTGAGACTTAATAAGGCTGCAGCCCAACAGACACTGCCTGGCCCCACACCAGGCGGCCGAAGGCCGCCACGGGGGTCCGGGGGCGGAGCCCCCGGCGAGCGCCGAAGGCGCGAGTCATCTAATTAGTGACGCGCATGAATGGATTAACGAGATTCCCACTGTCCCTATCTACTATCTAGCGAAACCGCAGGAAGGGGAACGGACCTTCCGATATCAGTGGGGAAAGAAGACCCTGTTGAGTTTGACTTTAGTTTGGCTCTGTATAACGACATGAGAGGTGTAGCATAAGTGGGAGGTGCTTGCACCGACAGTGAAATACCACTACTCGCATCGTTGTTGTACTTACTCAGTGAGGCGGAGCAGGCCCCCGTCGGACTTCGGTCCTTCGGACGGCATTTGTTCTCGCACGAAGCGAGGGTATCGGATTCGTTAAGTTTCGGCTTGCGTTCCGAACTCATACCCGCGTGATCCGATCTGAGGACACAGCCAGGCGGGGAGTTTGACTGGGGCGGTACATCCATCAAAGAATAACGTGGGTGTCCTAAGACCAGCTCAGCGAGGCCAGAAACCTCGCGTAGAGCTCAAGGGCAAAAGCTGGTTTGATCCTGATGTTCAGTACGCACAAGGACGGCGAAAGCCAGGCCTATCGATCCTTTTGGCTTGAAGAGTTTTCAGCAAGAGGTGTCAGAAAAATTACCACAGGGATAACTGGCTTGTGGCGGCCAAGCGTTCATAGCGACGTCGCTTTTTGATCCTTCGATGTCGGCTCTTCCTATCATTGTGTTGCAAACGGCGCCAAGCGTCGGATTGTTCACCCGCAAATAGGGAACGTGAGCTGGGTTTAGACCGTCGTGAGACAGGTTAGTTTTACCCTTCTGATGACTCAAAATGTTGTTGCGATAGTAATCAACCACAGTACGAGAGGAACTGGTTGCTCAGACCGCTGGTACCGGTCTTGCCCGAGAGGGCAGTGGACCGAGGCTACCTCTGAGTGATTAAGCTTGAAGGCCTCTTATAGCTCAATCTCTACTAGAACGTTGCTAGCAATGATACCTCTGGAGGGTCTCCGTCGCCGAGCGGAACGCACAATCTACTGTGCTCCCATGATAGGCTACCGTGTTCTCTGAGCATGGCAAGTCTAGTGGTGCCCCCGCTATTGCCGTGTCGTACCGTGTCGTGGAGTGGCGGAGCTGCACCGCCAGCACGCACAGACGACTCGCGGCGGATCAAGGGCTAGGTTCGACGTCGGGACTCGGAATCGTCTGTAGACGACTTGCGTACCTGGCGAGGGGCTGTAAGCTGCAGAGCAGCTCTCATGCTGCGATCGGCTAACGCCCATCCTTGCTGCTTGGGTGATTCGGATGTGTGGACTTCCCATAGTCACCCGTTATAGCAGACTAAAGGATCGTGTACCTCGAGTACACTTGTGCTGTGAGTACTCTCTCTCAAGGATGAGGGGGGTCTCTCGGAGTGGTCGTGTGTGTGATGCCCTCGGGTAGCACGCGCAGCAGGCCTCTCTGAGAGATCCCCCCTCCTGCCATAAGGGGCGTGAGAGAGACATCATCACCAAGTCGGGGGAGCCACCGTGCCCCCGGACTTGTGTGGTGTTGTTTTTTTTTTTCTAAGTCCCACGCAGCTTGAGAGGGTGGTAAAGGGTTAATCGAGGATCGGGTGACGCGCACGCGACACACAGAGTGAAGTTTTCCTCGCATCGCGCGCGTTAGCGCGCGGTCTGGCGCAGTTTTATGTCTCTCGCATGAGTTGGTCCGGGGTAGGGGGCCCTTACGTGGGGGGTGAGCCGGGCTGAGGTACGGTGGCCGGGACTCGGGTGGCCGGATGGCCGGTCCGGCCCCCTCTGGCCGGGCCGATCCGGTTTGCCGACAGAGCCACGCAGTGCGCGGACAGAGAGCGGGCCGTACGGTGGTGTTGTGCGCGAGAGTAATTTCCCTTGCCTCGCCAGATGCGCGGGACTTGGTCGGATTTCGGTCCGTCTGTCAGCCTTCGGAGTAACTCCGTGGGCAGGAGGGACTTGTGCTGAGGGGGAGTGTGGCGTCACATATACTCATGTGGTCGCCGCACTCCCCCTTTTGTGTCAAAAAATTTTCAATCTACTCGCCGAGTGTGTTGTTCCGTCGGCACACTGGTTCTTTGTCCGCGTTCATACTGCCGTGGTCACACCGGTTCCCTTCCGAACACCGAAGTTAAGCGCGGCCAGGTGCGGTCAGTACCGGGATCGGAGACGGCCTGGGAACACCGCATGACGCGGGCATATATATTTTATTTTATTTTTTTCTTACCACTTTATTTGATCTAACTGGGTAAATACTTTAAACGGTTAATACTGGAATATCTTAGGTCTTTAAAGTGTATCGGAGCTGTGCTGACCTGACCCCACAGCTGTCACACCGTTAGGGCCGAAGGGGTGCATGAGTAGGCCCAGAGTGGTCCCCGGGCACGCCTCGTTAAAGGAAGTAAGGGTTGAACCGATATTCGAACGTGCCTAACCTAACCTGACGTCGAGGGGACGTAGGGGGCACGGGGCACGGCCATGGCTACCGAGGGATGTCGGCTGATGTCACAGATACGGGATTAGAGAGTTATATAGGGGTTGTTCGAATTTTGAACGTGCCTAACCTAACCCGGGATCGGTGGGACCAAAGGGACCACGGGGCATGCCCAATGCTACCGACGTAGACGTGCACGGCTTAGTTAATGAGACAAGCAGCCGCAGATACGGTATTAACGCTTAGAATGGGGGTTGTTCGAATTTTGAACGCGCCTAACCTAACCCGAGGTCGGTAGGCCCGAGTGACACGCTTGCACCGCGGGGACACGCCGGTACCGCGAGGACACGCCCTCGGGTACCCGGGGAGGCCGGCAGACGATAAGGGATGAGATTTAATCGTTAAATGGGGGTTAAAATATTTTTGAACGGGCCTAACCTAACCTAGCGTCGAGTGCACACCGGTACCAGAGGGTTACGTCTTCTCGCATCGGAGGCGGTGAGCCGACAACCGGAGATGCCCGGAACGCATCATTTCCCTGAGAAATGGGTGTTAAAAATATTTTGAACGGGCCTAACCTAACCTTATGGGGTAGGTCGGCACCCCTATCGGTCGGGGTATACGGCCCCATGGGGTACCCGACCGCAAGGGATCGGCATCCCCGACCGGAACGTCAGCATGAGTAAAACAGAATTTGGTGGGCCTAACCTAACCTTTTTGGGGGGTCGGGGGTGCCCCCCCGGGGTCGGGGGTTGCGCCCCCCTTGAAATGTAAAGTCGAATGGGGGAGTAAAAAAAGTACGCAAAACCGGTCTCTTTTTTTGACCCGTCGCCAGGGGGTAACTTATTTTAGCGTACGCGAGGTCCCGAGCGGGCCCCCGGCCGTCCCGAGTCAAAAAATGAGGATCCGCGTACTCGGACGCTAGCACCATACGATTCCGGACCGTAGGCCTGCCATACGGTATATAGGGGGTAGGGTCGCCTCTGGGTGAAATTTCGACTTGGTCCCAATTACTCACGGAGGTCCCCCTGGACACGGCTAGCCCGAGTCCGACCCTCCCCGGGGCATTTTAAGCGAAAATCTTGGGTTTTTGCGTAGTCCCGGGGGGTACCCCGCGGCGACGGCCGTGGGTGAGAGACGCCGCCAGAGGCGCGCGTACTCTAACTCCCCGTGCTCCTCGGAGTACGTGGGAGGGGCCACCGCGACGGCGGCCGAAAAAAGACGATTCTCGGGGCGCCTGCGTAAACAGGATACTCGAGAACTCGTGACCCCCTCGGCGACGGCCTTGGGCGAGAGGGCTCCGGCGCGGCACGCGTACTCGGTACGTGGGAACGTCGGTCTCTCGGGACGGCGGGTCGAAAAAAGAGACCCACATGCCGATCCGCGTACTCGCCTCAGAGGGTACGTGGAGAGGGGCCTACGCCGTCGGTCAAAAAAAGACGATTCCGGACTGCGGACTGCGTGCTCTCAGGAGTACGCAGGGAGCTGTCCCGTCGTCGGCCGAAAAAAGACGATCCCCTTGGCACCTGCGTAAGCAGGATACTTGGGGACGTCAGTGTCTCAGGACGGCGGGTCGAAAAAGAGACCCACATGCCGATCCGCGTACTCGCCTCAGAGGGCACGCGGAGAGGGGCCTACGCCGTCGGTCGAAAAAAGACGATTCCGGACTGCGGACTGCGTGCCCTCAGGAGTACGCAGGGAGCTGTCCCGTCGTCGGCCGAAAAAAGACGATCCCCTTGGCACCTGCGTAAACAGGATACTTGGGGACGTCAGTCTCTCAGGACGGCGGGTCGAAAAAAGAGACCCGCGTCCGATTCGCGTACTCGGCTGAGGCCGGTGCCAACGCTTGCCAAAGCATATATAGGAGGTGGTCGGCCTCCGCGAGGACAAAATCCGACCAGCCCACGTGGCGACGGCCAAAAAAAGACGATTCAGGGCGCGCCCGCGTGCTCCTCGGAGCACGTGGGGAGCACCACTTTTTCGTCGGCCGAAAAAGACGATTCCCGGGGCGCCTGCGTGAGCAGGATAAACTCGGGAACACGTCCGAGAGACGCCGCCAGAGGCGCGCGTACTCTCGCCTGCGTGCTTCTCGGAGCACGTACGGCAGGCGACCACCACGGCGGGCGAAAAAAGACGATCCTAGGGGCGCCTGCGTAAACAGGATACCCGAGTGTATTGTCTCGTTCCCGGCCACGTGAGGGACCTCCGAGTCTCTCACGGAAGTGGGGTGTCGAACCAAACTTATTTTAGCGAAAACGAGGTCTCCAGAGGAGGCCCCCGGATGAGTTCATGTAAAATCTTCTCCTACGCGAGAAGATCGAGGCATCGAACGATTCCGGACGCATACCGTGCCAGACGGTACATTAGTGGGGTGTCCCCAGGACACTGAGGGGGGTTCACGCGGTGCCGTGAGCCCCTCTGGCCCCTGCCCAACGCCGTAGTGCTGGGTCCAGGGGCAGTTGTGCGGCGCGCTAGGGTTCACGCGCTGCACGGCACCCCGCGACGGGGCCAGTGGCGGTTAGGGTTCGCCGCCGCTGCCCGTCTAGGTAGCTCATCCGAGCCTGACCTTTTCTGATGAAACGTACCGCGTTACGTACGAGACACACCCTCTGTCTCACGTCACCGGTGCTTCGGAAAAAACTTATTTTAGCGAAAACGAGGCCTCCAGAGGAGGCCTCCGGATGAGTTCTTGTAAAATCTTCTCCCACGCGAGAAGATCGATGCATCGAACGATTCCGGACACATACCGTGCCAAACGGTATATTAATGGGGCAACCCAGGAAATCGAGGGGGGATCGCGCGGTGCGTGAGTCCCCCTGGCCCCTACCCTGTGTCGAGTGCTCTCACGGTGCGACTGCGGACACGTCCATGGACAAAACCACGGGACACTCGCACGAATGGGTCTGGGGCAGTTGTGCAGTGCGTTAGGGTTCGCGCGCTGCGCGACACCCGGCTGTGGCGGCTAGGGTTCACCGCCACTGCCAAGTCTGTTCACCGCGGTGTGGATTTGACGAAAACACAAGCCGCGTACTGAGGTACGCGAGGAACTTTACTTTGACTCGCGTCAGGGGTGTTCCAGAAAAAACTTATTTTAGCGAAAACGAGGTCTCCAGAGGAGGCCTCCAGCTCACGCCTCGTAAAACCTCACTTTTCGAAGAGGGATCGAGATGTTGAACGATTCCGGAGGCATACCCTGCCATACGGTATTTTAATGGACTACGGTCCAGAGTGAAATACCGGGAACATCCCCGATGAGGGTGGCCCGCATCCCGTGGGCCTCCCGGGGCTACGCCTCTGCTCTGCTCCATAACGGACAGGACTGGACGAAGCTCTCTTTATTCCCGTGCAGCGCGCTAGGGTTCGCGTGCTGCAGAAAGAGGGAAAAATCCTCTCGGTCAGAATGTCCTTTGGGCAGCAGTCCGCTGGCGGCTAGGGTTCGCCGCCACGTTCTGCGTTTTCTTATCGAAAGACTATCTGACTCGATGCTAGGGTTCGCATCGAGTCGGGAACGGCCTGTATGGCGTGCCTGGTCTACCAGTCGGCTCAGGGAGAGGGACCGATGGTTGGAGCTAGCCAGGCATGCGAGGCGCTCTTCGGAGTGCAACAATATCCCTCTGTCCCGCCCCGTTCGCGGGGAGCATCCGCTCTGCGGTCTAAAGCACGGCGACGCCAAAAACCACACGAGAGCGTTCAGACTAGTGTCCCTTTAGCACTGGGGCACTCAGAACTGGGCGGTGGTGGAGTTCCCAGCTTGACTGGTTACTGCCGAGAAGTCGCATTGCACGTGCTGCGGTGGTCGTTGCCGTTCGACCACTGCCTCTCAAAAACCGAGTGCGTGTCGGTAACACGAGTCCCGTGGGGCCCCTCCCTCACACAGTGGCTCAGACGACCGGCACCGCTCACGTAGTCGAACGATAACAAAACAGCCTGAATGTGGCAGTTCCCCCGGGAAGCAACGCTAGGCATAACGCTCTGCAAAGCTAGGGGAGGGTGCATGTAGCACTCACGCTTTTCGTGTGGTGTGCGATGCACGCGGTGGGCGAGGTTCCGTCCGTCGTTCTCTAGCCCGGTGTTCGCACCGGTTCTTTAGAGAGAAGCCGGGGTCTCTCAGTAGACCTGGTAATCGGCCGGAGGGGGCGCGCTGGCGCACAGCTGCCCCTTCTCTAACGTGCTGGAACCTAACCTTTACGGCTTGCGCTGAGACGCTGGTAGAGACAGACCTCTTCTGCAAGTCGTATACTGGCCTTCTCGTAGGCGTTCATCGGCGGGGTTGCCACCCGTCGGCTAAGGACGTCCGGAGTTGACCAAAAAATAGTGCGTGTCGCGCGTCAGCAAGACACGTACGCCTGCGTGGTAGTGAAGCAGCTAGGGTTCGCTGCTCCGCGTTTCTGTTTACCGTCTGGTCAGGGGGCAGCTAGCTACTGTCCTCCAACGCGGCCCTCAAAAA
>CM076252.1:30405-60405 GCA_038380765.1 Odontothrips loti | reverse complement strand
TTCGGGTTCGCCGCGGCAGCTGGGAAGATGACCGAACTTGATCATTTAGAGGAAGTAAAAGTCGTAACAAGGTTTCCGTAGGTGAACCTGCGGAAGGATCATTAACGTTTCAATAACGTAAAGAGATATGCTTGGTGGCTCTCGTTCGCTTCTCTTGCTGCTGTCGGAGTGCGGAGGGTTTTCGCTGTCGTGCGTGGAGTGGCGGGGCTGCACCGCCAGCACACACAAAGCGAAATAAACTCCCCTCCAATGCGCTGAGAGCAACGGACCCCGAGAAATATATATATAGTCGACTGAGAGATACTCTCAGACTATGCGGTCTTCGGGAGTGGTGGCCCGAAGCTCGCAATACAAACCAATTTGTGTGTCCGTAGAGCGAGTTTGCTACTCGCTCTCTGCCTCGGCAGACACCATACTTGAAAGCGGTACCGTCTGCGATGCAGTTAGGGTTAGCTGCACGCAGAACACCGCGCGAAGAAGAGTCGAAACGCACAGAGCCTAGGGTTCGGCTCTCGTCTCACTCGGACTCGCGCTGGTGGCATGGTCTAAAGTCGGAGTTATTCTGCGCCGCACACCACGGTCTATACTCGAAGGTCCACGCCAAAGGACGGGTCTCGCAAACTCGTCTGGACCGGAGAGGCAGGTCGTTGTTTTTGAGGTCGAGATAGGGAGCACCTGTAGGCATGGCGCCGGCGTGCTCTCGAATCGGTTCCGTAAGTCGAGATCGGAAGAAAGCTTTTCGTTACTTTGTAGCCTCTGATAAACCCGAGCTGTTTGGGCCCCCGCTAGTGTCGCGCTGAGAGCGACATCACGATGCGGTGTGTCTTGCGAGGGGGAAAGAGCGCAAAAGAAGAGTTAGTACTCCTGGCTACGTTACCCTTCTCGGCCTCGAGAGTTCCACTGTTGTGTGCATCTCGAAACAGAATCAAATACTCGGAAGTCCCCCTAAAAAGTGAGACGTTTAGGCGAATGGATGATCAGTAGCGTCAGCGAACGTCTCCCTAGTAGCTTACGTCAAACGTAAAGCACAAACCAGTTAGGTGGATCCCTCGGCTCGTGGGTCGATGAAAGACACAGCAAACTGTGTGTCGTCGTGTGAACTGCAGGACACATGAGCATCGACATTTTGAACGCAAATGGCGGGATGCTTTCGGGCAACCCACACCCGGCTGAGGGCTGTGAGTCCCCTCCCTAGTAAGGCGAGGGTGACAGACAAACATGAACCGGTCAAAAACCGTATCATGGGAACGTCGTGCGTGGTCTAGGGTTCGGCCCGCACACTGACAAGTACCAGTGTATTCCAGACTGCTGTTCGTCAGCGCGTTGGAGTTTCTGCGGCCTCGCGCCGTAGTGCTCTTAAATTGGCTGATGTCAGAAAACTCTGTTCTCCGACAAACCCCTAGCAAGCTCGCTAGTGTCGCATTGAGGGTGACATGATCATACAGCTGCGTTTGGGGCCAAGGAGTGAAGAGCGAGTACGACGAGGCCCGATACACTTTGTTGTCTTATGTTCACAGCCTCAGTTCGGGTGAGATTACCCCCATGATTTAAGCATATCAATATGGGGAGGAAAAGAAACTAACAAGGATTCCCTTAGTAACGGCGAGTGAACAGGGAGAAGCCCAGCGCTGAATCCCCCGGCAGGCGAGTCCTGTCGGTGTGCGGAAATGTAGCGTTAAGGAGGGCCCATTACGTGAATCTTGCGCCTGCTCGCTCAAGTCTACCTTGAACGGGGTCACACAGAGGGTGACATGCCCGTAGAGCATCTAGGCCTCGTCACGTGGGCCTCTCCTCAGAGTCGGTTTGCTTGAAAATGCAGACCTAAGTGGGTGGTAAACTCCATCTAAGGCTAAATATGACCACGAGACCGATAGCACACAAGTACCGTAAGGGAAAGGTGAAAAGAACTTTGAAGAGAGAGTTCAAGAGTACGTGAAACCTAACTGGTGGAAACGGACGAGAACAGGATATCCGAATAGGGAGATTCAGGATCCAATATTGGTAGTGGAGTTCCGGGTGGCGAGTGAGCTAAACACTTGTCACTGCAGGTGACGAAACAACGCCATGTACTGGGACTGCTCTTCTCCCTTAGTAGGACGTCGCGACTCGTTGGGATGCGCCAAAGCCCGTCGGCGAGTAACTCTGTGGTGTTGCCCTGAGCCAAAGTCTATGCGGTGTCTTTCGGTCGTGACCCGACGGTAGCAATACTGGGCGGGGCCTCCCTGTATGGGATCCAGCCTCTCGTAATGAGAGTATGGTCGGCCTCAGTCCTGGTCAGCGGCGCTCTTGCTTCTGTCACTCGACCGACCCGTCTTGAAACACGGACCAAGGAGTCTAACATGTGCGCAAGTCATTGGGCTACCAAACCTAAAGGCGAAATGAAAGTAAAGGCGGTTGAGGGACCGCCTAAGGGGTGATGGTGAGTTTTGAATACTCACCCGCAACCCCGGGGCGCCTCGTTCTCTTTGAGATGAGGTGCACCTGTAGCGCACATGATGGGACCCGAAAGATGGTGAACTATGCGTGGCGCGGGTGAAGCCAGGGAAACCCTGGTGGAGGTCCGCAATGATTCTGACGTGCAAATCGATCGTCAGAGCTGCGTATAGGGGCGAAAGACCAATCGAACTATCTAGTAGCTGGTTCCCTCCGAAGTTTCCCTCAGGATAGCTGGCACTTATAGAGAACTCTCAGGAGTCTCATCTGGTAAAGCGAATGATTAGAGGCCTTGGGGGCGAAACGCCCTCAACCTATTCTCAAACTTTAAATGGGCGAGAACTCTGGCTTACGTTGTCAAACAGAAGCCGTGAGAGAGGATCAAAGTGCCAAGTGGGCCAATTTTGGTAAGCAGAACTGGCGCTGTGGGATGAACCAAACGTGAAGTTAAAGCGCACAAAGGCCGCTCATCAAAGACCATTTAAAGAGCGTTGGTTGCTGAAGACAGCAGGACGGTGGCCATGGAAGTCGGAATCCGCTAAGGAGTGTGTAACAACTCACCTGCCGAAGCAACTAGCCTTGAAAATGGATTGCGTTGTAGCGAGCTGCTTATACTTCACCGCCAGCGGCAAATCATGTCTAACAGACTGTCAAGCCCTGGTGAGTAGGAGGGTCGCGCCGGTGTGCGTAGAAGCGTCGGGCGTAGGCCCGCGTGGAGCCGCCGGTGGTGCAGATCTTGGTGGTAGTAGCAAATACACTTGAAAGACCTTGGTGGACTGATGTGGTGCAGGGTTCCCGGTCAACAGTTGTTGTACCGGGGTGAGTCGATCCTAAGCCCTAGGGGAGACCCGACACAGATGGTGGTCCGTTAACGACTAGGAGTCAGGGTTAGCCCCGAGTCGTGGACCACGCACCGTCTCTGGAATCATCTCGCATGGAGATAGAGATACCGCTGTGAGCCAAGAGCATGGCACTTGCTGCTGTGTCAACTGTTTCCCCTAGGACATTGAAAACTTGGGCGAGGGCCACGCGGTACCTGAGCCACGATCGTACCTAATCCGCATCAGGTCGCCGAGGTCCCCAGTGCTCTGAATGTCAACGTGAAGAAATTCAAGCAAGCGCGGGTAAACGGCGGGAGTAACTATGACTCTCTTAAGGTAGCCAAATGCCTCGTCATCTTCTCCCCCCGGCTATATTACTGAAGCGCACGAATGTAAATAACTCGCCCCAGGGCCACGAAAAAAAATTGCCATTTGGCACGATGGACCTTTGAATTTTTGTTCAATTTTTGGCGTTGTCGGTTTTTCAAAATCTGTTTTGGTTCTCGAGTTATTAAAAAAATATTAAATTTTAACGGGTAAGCGGCGGGCGAAACTTTAAGCAATTTTTAAAAATAGAAAACAAATATTAAAATGCACCAAAATAATTTGAAAAAAAAAGATCAAAAAATAAGGATTCAGCACAATTTTTTTCGTTCAAAAATACTTGTAAATAATGGTCCATTTTGATGTTTGAAAATTCGAACCGCCGCTTACCTTTTCGAAAAAAGTTAAAAAAAGGGGGTGGGGGTGAAATAAAAAATATGTCCCTGTTCCACGCAATTCGACCTGGAACAAACACTAACGTGTTTGTGGTCCAAAATTTCAAGGAAAACGCTGTATCTCTTACCGTTTTCGAGATATAAATTTTTGAAAGATAGAGGTAAGCGGCGGGATGACATCGATCTTGCAGATAACGACAAGACGTGGCTTATCCTTTAACTCCAACTACATTGAGAGGCAACCAGGTGCGAGGAACTCAGAGAAAACGGAAAGGGAGAAGGACACAGAGAGAATGAGACAGAGAGAGACAGGGAGAGAGAGAGAGACAGAGAGCGAGAGAGAGAGAGAGGGGGGGGGAGATAAAATGAAAGAGAGAGGAGACAGAGGACAGAAGGGAACGAGAAGAGAGGAGAGAGAGAGAGTGTGTGTGAAGCAGAGAGGGGAGATAGAAGACAGAGTGAAAGAGACGGAGGGAGAGAGACACAGAGGCTGAAGAGAGAGCAGACGGAGGGAGCAGATAAGACAGAGAGAGACGGAGGGAGACAGAGAGAGAGAGAGAAAGAGGAGGCAGGGAGGGAGAGAGAAGACAGAGGGAGAAGCGGAAGAGGAGAGAGACGGGATGGAGTGAAACAGAGAAGACGGAGAGATGGAAAGACAGAGGAGACACGGAGAAGTAGAGAGAGAAAGAGAAGGCGACAGAGAGGAAAGAAATAACAGCGAAGAGGGAGAGAGGGTGAGAGAGAGAGAAAGAGAGGGAGAGAGAGAGAGACAGACAGAGACAGAGGGAAAAAAGAGAGAAGACAGTTTCTCTGTTATGTCGACAGGATTATTTGGGGTCATTTGCCAGATCCTGAGAAATACCCGGAATTGTATGATATGGTTGCCAAGTTCCACATCCACGGTCCATGCTCGGTACAGAAAAGTGGTTCATATAAATGGATGTGCAAAGCGAACAAGGACGAGAAATGTCGGTACGAGTATCCAATGCCGTACCGAAGTTCGACATCGATCGATGCCCGCAAGACGGCGTACAGGAGACCCAATGATGGAAGCGGTTTTTACAAGTTTATAAATGGGCAAAGGGTGCGCATCGATAACAGGTGGGTCGTACCATATAACCCCTTCACATTGCTGAAGTACCAGAATAATCAGGCCTGGGACTTTTTCCCTAAGGCTGGCATTGCGCGGTACTTGGCTAAATACTTCACAAAGAGTGGACACACCGAAAATGTTCACATCACAAACAAAAATCGGGAAAACACCGACAAAAATGCAAAATTCGAGTACGATGAGGTACGAGCTTACAAGGAGATGAGGACACTTAAGGCTTCTGAAGCCCACTTCAGGTTGTCAGGGCACGCGCTTTTTGACATGTCGATGGGAGTGGAGAAGCTTCCAATTCACCTGGAAGACGAACAAAACATGGTATTTCATGAGAACCAGTGGGTACAGGCGAAAAACAGGGACTCGACGACCCAACAAACAGCATGGTTTGCTTTGAACAAGAGTGACAAATCGAACCGTGATTATTATTACCATGAGGTTCTCGAGCACCACAAATGGGAGAAACGGTCAGGGGTAAGGACAAAATCACCTAGGTCCACCATTGGGCGAATCTGCACGGTTGAACCCAATATTCACTCCATGGAACTGTTTTATATGAAAATGCTTCTCCACAATAAAACAGGTTGTACTGGATTCGCTGATGTCAGAAACATTAATGGTATTCAGTACAAGACTTACCAAGAAGCATGTGTGGCGTTGGGCTTACTAGACGACGACCAGGAGATTCGGCGGGTTGTGGTTGAGCTGGAAGGTATTGGCTCAGGTTTTCAGCTACGAAGAGTCTTTTCCACACTGCTGGTGTTTGCTACACCAAAAGACCCCCTCCGACCAATCCTTTCTGCAAAATCTCAGTTGTGGCAGCATTCCTCTTCACGAACTTCGGTTGAAGGTGGGTGTTCCAGTGCTGCTCCTTCGGAACATAGACCCTGCCGTAGGATTGTGTAACGGCACAAAAATGGTTGTGAAAAGTCTTAAAAAACATGCCATTTACTGTGAAATTTTAGGAAGTGTCCATGCAGGCAAATGTCATTGGATCCATCGAATTTATTTCGACACCAATGAATTTGGGCTGACGGCGACCCTAAGGAGGAAGCAATTCCCTCTTAAGCTGGCGTTCGCCTTGACCATCAGCAGGTCACAAGGACAAACTGTCAGAATCCGGTGTGGAATTTATTTGAATGTCCCACCATTTACCCACGAAATGTTATATGTGGCCCTCTCTCGGTGCACAAAGAGGACGAATGTCAAAATTACCGTGGAGGATTGTGATAGCCAGGGAAAAAGAAATAAGAGAGCAGGAGGGGACGCAACAACGAGGAAATTGATTTACACTCAAAATCCGATTTACTTTGAAATTCTGGAACATATCCCTGGCCTCCAATTAAATTTACTGTAGCATGATTATTTTAAAAAAACTTGGTGTATGGTCACGAGGTGGCGAACTAAAATTAAGAAGAAAAAGAAATTAAGAAATTAAGAATATGGTTTAGAATTTAAGAACGTATTCCAAATATTAAAATCCGGTGGTAAGGATCCCTTAAAAAAAAAAAACACACTTTTTTAAAACCATCATTCCTGTCCCACTGCTGCTCAAAGATTGAGATAAGTGAGCTGATAAGACTGCAATAACAATGAAACTAGACAGAGGAACAGAGGCGGGAGGTGTGAATAGAATCCACTCATATCCCAGGCAACCGGTCTCTCCCTCTCTCTGCGACGCCAAAAAAGATGTAGCACTTGTGACCGAACTGAGACTTAATAAGGCTGCAGCCCAACAGACACTGCCTGGCCCCACACCAGGCGGCCGAAGGCCGCCACGGGGGTCCGGGGGCGGAGCCCCCGGCGAGCGCCGAAGGCGCGAGTCATCTAATTAGTGACGCGCATGAATGGATTAACGAGATTCCCACTGTCCCTATCTACTATCTAGCGAAACCGCAGGAAGGGGAACGGACCTTCCGATATCAGTGGGGAAAGAAGACCCTGTTGAGTTTGACTTTAGTTTGGCTCTGTATAACGACATGAGAGGTGTAGCATAAGTGGGAGGTGCTTGCACCGACAGTGAAATACCACTACTCGCATCGTTGTTGTACTTACTCAGTGAGGCGGAGCAGGCCCCCGTCGGACTTCGGTCCTTCGGACGGCATTTGTTCTCGCACGAAGCGAGGGTATCGGATTCGTTAAGTTTCGGCTTGCGTTCCGAACTCATACCCGCGTGATCCGATCTGAGGACACAGCCAGGCGGGGAGTTTGACTGGGGCGGTACATCCATCAAAGAATAACGTGGGTGTCCTAAGACCAGCTCAGCGAGGCCAGAAACCTCGCGTAGAGCTCAAGGGCAAAAGCTGGTTTGATCCTGATGTTCAGTACGCACAAGGACGGCGAAAGCCAGGCCTATCGATCCTTTTGGCTTGAAGAGTTTTCAGCAAGAGGTGTCAGAAAAATTACCACAGGGATAACTGGCTTGTGGCGGCCAAGCGTTCATAGCGACGTCGCTTTTTGATCCTTCGATGTCGGCTCTTCCTATCATTGTGTTGCAAACGGCGCCAAGCGTCGGATTGTTCACCCGCAAATAGGGAACGTGAGCTGGGTTTAGACCGTCGTGAGACAGGTTAGTTTTACCCTTCTGATGACTCAAAATGTTGTTGCGATAGTAATCAACCACAGTACGAGAGGAACTGGTTGCTCAGACCGCTGGTACCGGTCTTGCCCGAGAGGGCAGTGGACCGAGGCTACCTCTGAGTGATTAAGCTTGAAGGCCTCTTATAGCTCAATCTCTACTAGAACGTTGCTAGCAATGATACCTCTGGAGGGTCTCCGTCGCCGAGCGGAACGCACAATCTACTGTGCTCCCATGATAGGCTACCGTGTTCTCTGAGCATGGCAAGTCTAGTGGTGCCCCCGCTATTGCCGTGTCGTACCGTGTCGTGGAGTGGCGGAGCTGCACCGCCAGCACGCACAGACGACTCGCGGCGGATCAAGGGCTAGGTTCGACGTCGGGACTCGGAATCGTCTGTAGACGACTTGCGTACCTGGCGAGGGGCTGTAAGCTGCAGAGCAGCTCTCATGCTGCGATCGGCTAACGCCCATCCTTGCTGCTTGGGTGATTCGGATGTGTGGACTTCCCATAGTCACCCGTTATAGCAGACTAAAGGATCGTGTACCTCGAGTACACTTGTGCTGTGAGTACTCTCTCAAGGATGAGGGGGGTCTCTCGGAGTGGTCGTGTGTGTGATGCCCTCGGGTAGCACGCGCAGCAGGCCTCTCTGAGAGATCCCCCCTCCTGCCATAAGGGGCGTGAGAGAGACATCATCACCAAGTCGGGGGAGCCACCGTGCCCCTGGACTTGTGTGATGTTGTTTTTTTTTTCTAAGTCCCACGCAGCTTGAGAGGGTGGTAAAGGGTTAATCGAGGATCGGGTGACGCGCACGCGACACACAGAGTGAAGTTTTCCTCGCATCGCGCGCGTTAGCGCGCGGTCTGGCGCAGTTTTATGTCTCTCGCATGAGTTGGTCCGGGGTAAGGGGGCCCTTACGTGGGGGGTGAGCCGGGCTGAGGTACGGTGGCCGGGACTCGGGTGGCCGGATGGCCGGTCCGGCCCCCTCTGGCCGGGCCGATCCGGTTTGCCGACAGAGCCACGCAGTGCGCGGACAGAGAGCGGGCCGTACGGTGGTGTTGTGCGCGAGAGTAATTTCCCTTGCCTCGCCAGATGCGCGGGACTTGGTCGGATTTCGGTCCGTCTGTCAGCCTTCGGAGTAACTCCGTGGGCAGGAGGGACTTGTGCTGAGGGGGAGTGTGGCGTCACATATACTCATGTGGTCGCCGCACTCCCCCCTTTGTGTCAAAAAATTTTCAATCTACTCGCCGAGTGTGTTGTTCCGTCGGCACACTGGTTCTTTGTCCGCGTTCATACTGCCGTGGTCACACCGGTTCCCTTCCGAACACCGAAGTTAAGCGCGGCCAGGTGCGGTCAGTACCGGGATCGGAGACGGCCTGGGAACACCGCATGACGCGGGCATATATATTTTATTTTATTTTTTTCTTACCACTTTATTTGATCTAACTGGGTAAATACTTTAAACGGTTAATACTGGAATATCTTAGGTCTTTAAAGTGTATCGGAGCTGTGCTGACCTGACCCCACAGCTGTCACACCGTTAGGGCCGAAGGGGTGCATGAGTAGGCCCAGAGTGGTCCCCGGGCACGCCTCGTTAAAGGAAGTAAGGGTTGAACCGATATTCGAACGTGCCTAACCTAACCTGACGTCGAGGGGACGTAGGGGGCACGGGGCACGGCCATGGCTACCGAGGGATGTCGGCTGATGTCACAGATACGGGATTAGAGAGTTATATAGGGGTTGTTCGAATTTTGAACGTGCCTAACCTAACCCGGGATCGGTGGGACCAAAGGGACCACGGGGCATGCCCAATGCTACCGACGTAGACGTGCACGGCTTAGTTAATGAGACAAGCAGCCGCAGATACGGTATTAACGCTTAGAATGGGGGTTGTTCGAATTTTGAACGCGCCTAACCTAACCCGAGGTCGGTAGGCCCGAGTGACACGCTTGCACCGCGGGGACACGCCGGTACCGCGAGGACACGCCCTCGGGTACCCGGGGAGGCCGGCAGACGATAAGGGATGAGATTTAATCGTTAAATGGGGGTTAAAATATTTTTGAACGGGCCTAACCTAACCTAGCGTCGAGTGCACACCGGTACCAGAGGGTTACGTCTTCTCGCATCGGAGGCGGTGAGCCGACAACCGGAGATGCCCGGAACGCATCATTTCCCTGAGAAATGGGTGTTAAAAATATTTTGAACGGGCCTAACCTAACCTTATGGGGTAGGTCGGCACCCCTATCGGTCGGGGTATACGGCCCCATGGGGTACCCGACCGCAAGGGATCGGCATCCCCGACCGGAACGTCAGCATGAGTAAAACAGAATTTGGTGGGCCTAACCTAACCTTTTTGGGGGGGTCGGGGGTGCCCCCCAGGTCGGGGGTTGCGCCCCCTTGAAATGTAAAGTCGAATGGGGGAGTAAAAAAAGTACGCAAAACCGGTCTCTTTTTTTGACCCGTCGCCAGGGGGTAACTTATTTTAGCGTACGCGAGGTCCCGAGCGGGCCCCCGGCCGTCCCGAGTCAAAAATGAGGATCCGCGTACTCGGACGCTAGCACCATACGATTCCGGACCGTAGGCCTGCCATACGGTATATAGGGGGTAGGGTCGCCTCTGGGTGAAATTTCGACTTGGTCCCAATTACTCACGGAGGTCCCCCTGGACACGGCTAGCCCGAGTCCGACCCTCCCCGGGGCATTTTAAGCGAAAATCTTGGGTTTTTGCGTAGTCCCGGGGTACCCCGCGGCGACGGCCGTGGGTGAGAGACGCCGCCAGAGGCGCGCGTACTCTAACTCCCCGTGCTCCTCGGAGTACGTGGGAGGGGCCACCGCGACGGCGGCCGAAAAAGACGATTCTCGGGGCGCCTGCGTAAACAGGATACTCGAGAACGCGTGACCCCTCGGCGACGGCCTTGGGCGAGAGGGCTCCGGCGCGGCACGCGTACTCCGTACGTGGGAACGTCGGTCTCTCGGGACGGCGGGTCGAAAAAGAGACCCACATGCCGATCCGCGTACTCGCCTCAGAGGGTACGTGGAGAGGGGCCTACGCCGTCGGTCAAAAAAAGACGATTCCGGACTGCGGACTGCGTGCTCTCAGGAGTACGCAGGGAGCTGTCCCGTCGTCGGCCGAAAAAAGACGATCCCCTTGGCACCTGCGTAAGCAGGATACTTGGGGACGTCAGTGTCTCAGGACGGCGGGTCGAAAAAGAGACCCACATGCCGATCCGCGTACTCGCCTCAGAGGGCACGCGGAGAGGGGCCTACGCCGTCGGTCGAAAAAGGACGATTCCGGACTGCGGACTGCGTGCCCTCAGGAGTACGCAGGGAGCTGTCCCGTCGTCGGCCGAAAAAAGACGATCCCCTTGGCACCTGCGTAAACAGGATACTTGGGGACGTCAGTCTCTCAGGACGGCGGGTCGAAAAAAGAGACCCGCGTCCGATTCGCGTACTCGGCTGAGGCCGGTGCCAACGCTTGCCAAAGCATATATAGGAGGTGGTCGGCCTCCGCGAGGACAAAATCCGACCAGCCCACGTGGCGACGGCCAAAAAAAGACGATTCAGGGCGCGCCCGCGTGCTCCTCGGAGCACGTGGGGAGCACCACTTTTTCGTCGGCCGAAAAAAGACGATTCCCGGGGCGCCTGCGTGAGCAGGATAAACTCGGGAACACGTCCGAGAGACGCCGCCAGAGGCGCGCGTACTCTCGCCTGCGTGCTTCTCGGAGCACGTACGGCAGGCGACCACCACGGCGGGCGAAAAAAGACGATCCTAGGGGCGCCTGCGTAAACAGGATACCCGAGTGTATTGTCTCGTTCCCGGCCACGTGAGGGACCTCCGAGTCTCTCACGGAAGTGGGGTGTCGAACCAAACTTATTTTAGCGAAAACGAGGTCTCCAGAGGAGGCCCCCGGATGAGTTCATGTAAAATCTTCTCCTACGCGAGAAGATCGAGGCATCGAACGATTCCGGACGCATACCGTGCCAGACGGTACATTAGTGGGGTGTCCCCAGGACACTGAGGGGGTTCACGCGGTGCCGTGAGCCCCTCTGGCCCCTGCCCAACGCCGTAGTGCTGGGTCCAGGGGCAGTTGTGCGGCGCGCTAGGGTTCACGCGCTGCACGGCACCCCGCGACGGGGCCAGTGGCGGTTAGGGTTCGCCGCCGCTGCCCGTCTAGGTAGCTCATCCGAGCCTGACCTTTTCTGATGAAACGTACCGCGTTACGTACGAGACACACCCTCTGTCTCACGTCACCGGTGCTTCGGAAAAAACTTATTTTAGCGAAAACGAGGCCTCCAGAGGAGGCCTCCGGATGAGTTCTTGTAAAATCTTCTCCCACGCGAGAAGATCGATGCATCGAACGATTCCGGACACATACCGTGCCAAACGGTATATTAATGGGGCAACCCAGGAAATCGAGGGGGATCGCGCGGTGCGTGAGTCCCCCTGGCCCCTACCCTGTGTCGAGTGCTCTCACGGTGCGACTGCGGACACGTCCATGGACAAAACCACGGGACACTCGCACGAATGGGTCTGGGGCAGTTGTGCAGTGCGTTAGGGTTCGCGCGCTGCGCGACACCCGGCTGTGGCGGCTAGGGTTCACCGCCACTGCCAAGTCTGTTCACCGCGGTGTGGATTTGACGAAAACACAAGCCGCGTACTGAGGTACGCGAGGAACTTTACTTTGACTCGCGTCAGGGGTGTTCCAGAAAAAACTTATTTTAGCGAAAACGAGGTCTCCAGAGGAGGCCTCCAGCTCACGCCTCGTAAAACCTCACTTTTCGAAGAGGGATCGAGATGTTGAACGATTCCGGAGGCATACCCTGCCATACGGTATTTTAATGGACTACGGTCCAGAGTGAAATACCGGGGAACATCCCCGATGAGGGTGGCCCGCATCCCGTGGGCCTCCCGGGGCTACGCCTCTGCTCTGCTCCATAACGGACAGGACTGGACGAAGCTCTCTTTATTCCCGTGCAGCGCGCTAGGGTTCGCGTGCTGCAGAAAGAGGGAAAAATCCTCTCGGTCAGAATGTCCTTTGGGCAGCAGTCCGCTGGCGGCTAGGGTTCGCCGCCACGTTCTGCGTTTTCTTATCGAAAGACTATCTGACTCGATGCTAGGGTTCGCATCGAGTCGGGAACGGCCTGTATGGCGTGCCTGGTCTACCAGTCGGCTCAGGGAGAGGGACCGATGGTTGGAGCTAGCCAGGCATGCGAGGCGCTCTTCGGAGTGCAACAATATCCCTCTGTCCCGCCCCGTTCGCGGGGAGCATCCGCTCTGCGGTCTAAAGCACGGCGACGCCAAAAACCACACGAGAGCGTTCAGACTAGTGTCCCTTTAGCACTGGGGCACTCAGAACTGGGCGGTGGTGGAGTTCCCAGCTTGACTGGTTACTGCCGAGAAGTCGCATTGCACGTGCTGCGGTGGTCGTTGCCGTTCGACCACTGCCTCTCAAAACCGAGTGCGTGTCGGTAACACGAGTCCCGTGGGGCCCCTCCCTCACACAGTGGCTCAGACGACCGGCACCGCTCACGTAGTCGAACGATAACAAAACAGCCTGAATGTGGCAGTTCCCCCGGGAAGCAACGCTAGGCATAACGCTCTGCAAAGCTAGGGGAGGGTGCATGTAGCACTCACGCTTTTCGTGTGGTGTGCGATGCACGCGGTGGGCGAGGTTCCGTCCGTCGTTCTCTAGCCCGGTGTTCGCACCGGTTCTTTAGAGAGAAGCCGGGGTCTCTCAGTAGACCTGGTAATCGGCCGGAGGGGGCGCGCTGGCGCACAGCTGCCCCTTCTCTAACGTGCTGGAACCTAACCTTTACGGCTTGCGCTGAGACGCTGGTAGAGACAGACCTCTTCTGCAAGTCGTATACTGGCCTTCTCGTAGGCGTTCATCGGCGGGGTTGCCACCCGTCGGCTAAGGACGTCCGGAGTTGACCAAAAAAATAGTGCGTGTCGCGCGTCAGCAAGACACGTACGCCTGCGTGGTAGTGAAGCAGCTAGGGTTCGCTGCTCCGCGTTTCTGTTTACCGTCTGGTCAGGGGGCAGCTAGCTACTGTCCTCCAACGCGGCCCTCAAAAAGCCGGGACACAGAGAGCAGAAGCCACACACATGGTCGACGGGCATCACGCCGTCACGCGCAAAGAGAGTGCGGTAAGGCCGATCTTAACGTATCACACGCAAGGGAAAGAGTTGAACACTACGGTGTCAGACCTTGTGGTCCCCTGGTACTACGCTTCGGCCCTCTCGGGGGCCGTTATCCAGTACCGGCGTTATTGTGTGCGAGCTCCGCCCTTGCCTCGTGCTTGGGGTTGTCTTTGATCGTACGCGCTCTCTGGCAGCGTTGGTGTCTCTGTCGATCCGAAAAAGATCCACAGGAAACAGCACGTCCGCGGTCCTCTACCTTTACGGCACGGCCATACGCGGACAACTCTTTGAAAAATCGGCCCGCTGAGCCCCTCGGGGCTCTCAGGTCTTCATTGACTCTCTGCTTTCCGAGCGAAAGTATTTTAAAGGCACGACTTACTACGACGAACGGTAACCTACCGACGAGTCTGTAGAGAAGCTGATGCTTACAAAGAGGCTCTGAGAAGCTCTCTTCTGAAACGATGTGTGGTGAGGAACGCTGTGCGTGGAGTGAGGTAGTCCTCTGCTTAAGTGCACTGTGACTGTTTGGGCCGTCCCCCCGCTCCACCCGCCAGTGATGATGATAAAAAGTCAATGGTTCGCAGGTGCTACCTTGCAGCCAATAAAATTGACGCTGTGACTCGAGGGTGCGTCTCACGCTCTCCTCCGTAGTCAGACAGCTACCTGGTTGATCCTGCCAGTTGCTATATGCTTGTCTCAAAGATTAAGCCATGCATGTCTAAGTGCAAGCCAAACTAAGGTGAAACCGCGGAAGGCTCATTATATCAGTCATGGTTCAAAGGATTGTACTCAGTTACATGGATAACTGCGGAAATACTGGAGCTAATACATGCCAACAGAGTCCTGACCGGCGACGGAAGGGACGCTTTTATTAGATCAAAACCAATCGGTGGCTTCGGCCGCCGTGCAGTTTGATGACTCTGGATAACCTTGGGCTGATCGCACGGCCTCGTGCCGGCGACGCATCTTTCAAATGTCTGCCTTATCAACTGTCGATGGTAGGTTCTGCGCCTACCATGGTTGTAACGGGTGACGGGGAATCAGGGTTCGATTCCGGAGAGGGAGCCTGAGAGACGGCTACCACATCCAAGGAAGGCAGCAGGCGCGCAAATTACCCACTCCCGGCTCGGGGAGGTAGTGACGAAAGATAACGATACGGGACTCATCCGAGGCCTCGTAATCGGAATGAATACACTCTAAAACCTTTAATGAGTATCAATTGGAGGGCAAGTCTGGTGCCAGCAGCCGCGGTAATTCCAGCTCCAATAGCGTATGCAAAAGTTGCTGCGGTTAAAAAGCTCGTAGTTGGATCTGTGTCCCGCACGGTCGGTTCACCGTCTGACGGTGCTAAACTGATTCGATGCGAGACGTCATGCCGGTGGCGTGTCAGCTGTCGCGGGCGACGCCGAGTGAAATCCCGCAGCGGTGCTCTTGACTGAGTGTCGAGGTGGGCCGGCACGTTTACTGAACAAATTAGAGTGCTTAAAGCAGGCTGGAACGCCTGAATGGTGGTGCATGGAATAATGGAATAGGACCTCGGTTCTATTTTGTTGGTTTTGAGAACGAGAGGAAATGATTAATGGAGACAGGCGGGGGCATTCGTATTGCGGCGCTAGAGGTGAAATTCTTGGACCGCCGCAAGACGAACAGAAGCGAAAGCATTTGCCAAGGATGTTCTCGTTGATCAAGAACGAAAGTTAGGGGTTTGAAGGCGATCAGATACCGCCCTAATCCTAACCATAAACGATGCCAGCTAGCGATCCGCCGGTGCTCACTGTATGGCCCGGCGGGCAGCTTCCGGGAAACCAAAGCCTTTGGGTTCCGGGGGAAGTATGGTTGCAAAGCTGAAACTTAAAGGAATTGACGGAAGGGCACCACCAGGAGTGGAGCCTGCGGCTTAATTTGACTCAACACGGGAAACCTCACCAGGCCCAGACACTGGAAGGATTGACAGATTGAGAGCTCTTTCTTGATTCAGTGGGTGGTGGTGCATGGCCGTTCTTAGTTGGTGGAGCGATTTGTCTGGTTAATTCCGATAACGAACGAGACTCTGGCCTACTAAATAGCCGTCGGGTTCACTGCAACCGGCGATAGCTATCTTCTTAGAGGGACAGGCGGCTTCTAGCCGCACGAGATTGAGCAATAACAGGTCTGTGATGCCCTTAGATGTTCTGGGCCGCACGCGCGCTACAATGGACACAGCAGCAGGTTCTCCCTGGCCGAGAGGTCCGGGTAACCCTATGAAATGTGTTCTTGCTTGGGATTGGGGCTTGAAATTGTTCCCCATGAACGAGGAATTCCCAGTAAAGGCGTGTCATCAGCACGCTTTGATTACGTCCCTGCCCTTTGTACACACCGCCCGTCGCTACTACCGATTGAATGATTTAGTGAGGTCTTCGGACCGGCGCGCGGTGCTCCTTCGGGTTCGCCGCGGCAGCTGGGAAGATGACCGAACTTGATCATTTAGAGGAAGTAAAAGTCGTAACAAGGTTTCCGTAGGTGAACCTGCGGAAGGATCATTAACGTTTCAATAACGTAAAGAGATATGCTTGGTGGCTCTCGTTCGCTTCTCTTGCTGCTGTCGGAGTGCGGAGGGTTTTCGCTGTCGTGCGTGGAGTGGCGGGGCTGCACCGCCAGCACACACAAAGCGAAATAAACTCCCCTCCAATGCGCTGAGAGCAACGGACCCCGAGAAATATATATATAGTCGACTGAGAGATACTCTCAGACTATGCGGTCTTCGGGAGTGGTGGCCCGAAGCTCGCAATACAAACCAATTTGTGTGTCCGTAGAGCGAGTTTGCTACTCGCTCTCTGCCTCGGCAGACACCATACTTGAAAGCGGTACCGTCTGCGATGCAGTTAGGGTTAGCTGCACGCAGAACACCGCGCGAAGAAGAGTCGAAACGCACAGAGCCTAGGGTTCGGCTCTCGTCTCACTCGGACTCGCGCTGGTGGCATGGTCTAAAGTCGGAGTTATTCTGCGCCGCACACCACGGTCTATACTCGAAGGTCCACGCCAAAGGACGGGTCTCGCAAACTCGTCTGGACCGGAGAGGCAGGTCGTTGTTTTTGAGGTCGAGATAGGGAGCACCTGTAGGCATGGCGCCGGCGTGCTCTCGAATCGGTTCCGTAAGTCGAGATCGGAAGAAAGCTTTTCGTTACTTTGTAGCCTCTGATAAACCCGAGCTGTTTGGGCCCCCGCTAGTGTCGCGCTGAGAGCGACATCACGATGCGGTGTGTCTTGCGAGGGGGAAAGAGCGCAAAAGAAGAGTTAGTACTCCTGGCTACGTTACCCTTCTCGGCCTCGAGAGTTCCACTGTTGTGTGCATCTCGAAACAGAATCAAATACTCGGAAGTCCCCCTAAAAAGTGAGACGTTTAGGCGAATGGATGATCAGTAGCGTCAGCGAACGTCTCCTAGTAGCTTACGTCAAACGTAAAGCACAAACCAGTTAGGTGGATCCCTCGGCTCGTGGGTCGATGAAAGACACAGCAAACTGTGTGTCGTCGTGTGAACTGCAGGACACATGAGCATCGACATTTTGAACGCAAATGGCGGGATGCTTTCGGGCAACCCACACCCGGCTGAGGGCTGTGAGTCCCCTCCCTAGTAAGGCGAGGGTGACAGACAAACATGAACCGGTCAAAAACCGTATCATGGGAACGTCGTGCGTGGTCTAGGGTTCGGCCCGCACACTGACAAGTACCAGTGTATTCCAGACTGCTGTTCGTCAGCGCGTTGGAGTTTCTGCGGCCTCGCGCCGTAGTGCTCTTAAATTGGCTGATGTCAGAAAACTCTGTTCTCCGACAAACCCCTAGCAAGCTCGCTAGTGTCGCATTGAGGGTGACATGATCATACAGCTGCGTTTGGGGCCAAGGAGTGAAGAGCGAGTACGACGAGGCCCGATACACTTTGTTGTCTTATGTTCACAGCCTCAGTTCGGGTGAGATTACCCCCATGATTTAAGCATATCAATATGGGGAGGAAAAGAAACTAACAAGGATTCCCTTAGTAACGGCGAGTGAACAGGGAGAAGCCCAGCGCTGAATCCCCCCGGCAGGCGAGTCCTGTCGGTGTGCGGAAATGTAGCGTTAAGGAGGGCCCATTACGTGAATCTTGCGCCTGCTCGCTCAAGTCTACCTTGAACGGGGTCACACAGAGGGTGACATGCCCGTAGAGCATCTAGGCCTCGTCACGTGGGCCTCTCCTCAGAGTCGGTTTGCTTGAAAATGCAGACCTAAGTGGGTGGTAAACTCCATCTAAGGCTAAATATGACCACGAGACCGATAGCACACAAGTACCGTAAGGGAAAGGTGAAAAGAACTTTGAAGAGAGAGTTCAAGAGTACGTGAAACCTAACTGGTGGAAACGGACGAGAACAGGATATCCGAATAGGGAGATTCAGGATCCAATATTGGTAGTGGAGTTCCGGGTGGCGAGTGAGCTAAACACTTGTCACTGCAGGTGACGAAACAACGCCATGTACTGGGACTGCTCTTCTCCCTTAGTAGGACGTCGCGACTCGTTGGGATGCGCCAAAGCCCGTCGGCGAGTAACTCTGTGGTGTTGCCCTGAGCCAAAGTCTATGCGGTGTCTTTCGGTCGTGACCCGACGGTAGCAATACTGGGCGGGGCCTCCCTGTATGGGATCCAGCCTCTCGTAATGAGAGTATGGTCGGCCTCAGTCCTGGTCAGCGGCGCTCTTGCTTCTGTCACTCGACCGACCCGTCTTGAAACACGGACCAAGGAGTCTAACATGTGCGCAAGTCATTGGGCTACCAAACCTAAAGGCGAAATGAAAGTAAAGGCGGTTGAGGGACCGCCTAAGGGGTGATGGTGAGTTTTGAATACTCACCCGCAACCCCGGGGCGCCTCGTTCTCTTTGAGATGAGGTGCACCTGTAGCGCACATGATGGGACCCGAAAGATGGTGAACTATGCGTGGCGCGGGTGAAGCCAGGGGAAACCCTGGTGGAGGTCCGCAATGATTCTGACGTGCAAATCGATCGTCAGAGCTGCGTATAGGGGCGAAAGACCAATCGAACTATCTAGTAGCTGGTTCCCTCCGAAGTTTCCCTCAGGATAGCTGGCACTTATAGAGAACTCTCAGGAGTCTCATCTGGTAAAGCGAATGATTAGAGGCCTTGGGGGCGAAACGCCCTCAACCTATTCTCAAACTTTAAATGGGCGAGAACTCTGGCTTACGTTGTCAAACAGAAGCCGTGAGAGAGGATCAAAGTGCCAAGTGGGCCAATTTTGGTAAGCAGAACTGGCGCTGTGGGATGAACCAAACGTGAAGTTAAAGCGCACAAAGGCCGCTCATCAAAGACCATTTAAAGAGCGTTGGTTGCTGAAGACAGCAGGACGGTGGCCATGGAAGTCGGAATCCGCTAAGGAGTGTGTAACAACTCACCTGCCGAAGCAACTAGCCTTGAAAATGGATTGCGTTGTAGCGAGCTGCTTATACTTCACCGCCAGCGGCAAATCATGTCTAACAGACTGTCAAGCCCTGGTGAGTAGGAGGGTCGCGCCGGTGTGCGTAGAAGCGTCGGGCGTAGGCCCGCGTGGAGCCGCCGGTGGTGCAGATCTTGGTGGTAGTAGCAAATACACTTGAAAGACCTTGGTGGACTGATGTGGTGTAGGGTTCCCGGTCAACAGTTGTTGTACCGGGGTGAGTCGATCCTAAGCCCTAGGGGAGACCCGACACAGATGGTGGTCCGTTAACGACTAGGAGTCAGGGTTAGCCCCGAGTCGTGGACCACCATCGGGCGAAAGGGAATTCGGATAACATTCCGAAACCTGGCTCAGGACCGCCGGAGCCCTCTTACTTTGTCCGGGTGACTGGAATACCCCCAAGGAAGCCTTCGGGAGCAGTTGGAAGAGTTTTCTTTTCTGCAGAAGCCACGCACCGTCTCTGGAATCATCTCGCATGGAGATAGAGATACCGCTGTGAGCCAAGAGCATGGCACTTGCTGCTGTGTCAACTGTTTCCCCTAGGACATTGAAAACTTGGGCGAGGGCCACGCGGTACCTGAGCCACGATCGTACCTAATCCGCATCAGGTCGCCGAGGTCCAGAGCCTCTAGTCGATAGAATAATGTAGGTAAGGGAAGTCGGCAAATTGGATCCGTAACTTCGGAACGATGGACCTTTGAATTTTTGTTCAATTTTTGGCGTTGTCGGTTTTTCAAAATCTGTTTTGGTTCTCGAGTTATTAAAAAAAAATTAAATTTTAACGGGTAAGCGGCGGGCGAAACTTTAAGCAATTTTTAAAAATAGAAAACAAATATTAAAATGCACCAAAATAATTTGAAAAAAAGATCAAAAAATAAGGATTCAGCACAATTTTTTTGGTTCAAAAATACTTGTAAATAATGGTCCATTTTGATGTTTGAAAATTCGAACCGCCGCTTACCTTTTCGAAAAAAGTTAAAAAAGGGGGTGGGGGTGAAATAAAAAATATGTCCCTGTTCCACGCAATTCGACCTGGAACAAACACTAACGTGTTTGTGGTCCAAAATTTCAAGGAAAACGCTGTATCTCTTACCGTTTTCGAGATATAAATTTTTGAAAGATAGAGGTAAGCGGCGGGATGACATCGATCTTGCAGATAACGACAAGACGTGGCTTATCCTTTAACTCCAACTACATTGAGAGGCAACCAGGTGCGAGGAACTCAGAGAAAACGGAAAGGGAGAAGGACACAGAGAGAATGAGACAGAGAGAGACAGGGAGAGAGAGAGAGACAGAGAGCGAGAGAGAGAAGGGGGGGGGGGGGGGGAGATAAAATGAAAGAGAGAGGAGACAGAGGACAGAAGGGAACGAGAAGAGAGGAGAGAGAGAGAGTGTGTGTGAAGCAGAGAGGGGAGATAGAAGACAGAGTGAAAGAGACGGAGGGAGAGAGACACAGAGGCTGAAGAGAGAGCAGACGGAGGGAGCAGATAAGACAGAGAGAGACGGAGGGAGACAGAGAGAGAGAGAGAAAGAGGAGGCAGGGAGGGGAGAGAGAAGACAGAGGGAGAAGCGGAAGAGGAGAGAGACGGGATGGAGTGAAACAGAGAAGACGGAGAGATGGAAAGACAGAGGAGACACGGAGAAGTAGAGAGAGAAAGAGAAGGCGACAGAGAGGAAAGAAATAACAGCGAAGAGGGAGAGAGGGTGAGAGAGAGAGAAAGAGAGGGAGAGAGAGAGACAGACAGAGACAGAGGGAAAAGAGAGAGAAGACAGTTTCTCTGTTATGTCGACAGGATTATTTGGGGTCATTTGCCAGATCCTGAGAAATACCCGGAATTGTATGATATGGTTGCCAAGTTCCACATCCACGGTCCATGCTCGGTACAGAAAAGTGGTTCATATAAATGGATGTGCAAAGCGAACAAGGACGAGAAATGTCGGTACGAGTATCCAATGCCGTACCGAAGTTCGACATCGATCGATGCCCGCAAGACGGCGTACAGGAGACCCAATGATGGAAGCGGTTTTACAAGTTTATAAATGGGCAAAGGGTGCGCATCGATAACAGGTGGGTCGTACCATATAACCCCTTCACATTGCTGAAGTACCAGAATAATCAGGCCTGGGACTTTTTCCCTAAGGCTGGCATTGCGCGGTACTTGGCTAAATACTTCACAAAGAGTGGACACACCGAAAATGTTCACATCACAAACAAAAATCGGGAAAACACCGACAAAAATGCAAAATTCGAGTACGATGAGGTACGAGCTTACAAGGAGATGAGGACACTTAAGGCTTCTGAAGCCCACTTCAGGTTGTCAGGGCACGCGCTTTTTGACATGTCGATGGGAGTGGAGAAGCTTCCAATTCACCTGGAAGACGAACAAAACATGGTATTTCATGAGAACCAGTGGGTACAGGCGAAAAACAGGGACTCGACGACCCAACAAACAGCATGGTTTGCTTTGAACAAGAGTGACAAATCGAACCGTGATTATTATTACCATGAGGTTCTCGAGCACCACAAATGGGAGAAACGGTCAGGGGTAAGGACAAAATCACCTAGGTCCACCATTGGGCGAATCTGCACGGTTGAACCCAATATTCACTCCATGGAACTGTTTTATATGAAAATGCTTCTCCACAATAAAACAGGTTGTACTGGATTCGCTGATGTCAGAAACATTAATGGTATTCAGTACAAGACTTACCAAGAAGCATGTGTGGCGTTGGGCTTACTAGACGACGACCAGGAGATTCGGCGGGTTGTGGTTGAGCTGGAAGGTATTGGCTCAGGTTTTCAGCTACGAAGAGTCTTTTCCACACTGCTGGTGTTTGCTACACCAAAAGACCCCCTCCGACCAATCCTTTCTGCAAAATCTCAGTTGTGGCAGCATTCCTCTTCACGAACTTCGGTTGAAGGTGGGTGTTCCAGTGCTGCTCCTTCGGAACATAGACCCTGCCGTAGGATTGTGTAACGGCACAAAAATGGTTGTGAAAAGTCTTAAAAAACATGCCATTTACTGTGAAATTTTAGGAAGTGTCCATGCAGGCAAATGTCATTGGATCCATCGAATTTATTTCGACACCAATGAATTTGGGCTGACGGCGACCCTAAGGAGGAAGCAATTCCCTCTTAAGCTGGCGTTCGCCTTGACCATCAGCAGGTCACAAGGACAAACTGTCAGAATCCGGTGTGGAATTTATTTGAATGTCCCACCATTTACCCACGAAATGTTATATGTGGCCCTCTCTCGGTGCACAAAGAGGACGAATGTCAAAATTACCGTGGAGGATTGTGATAGCCAGGGAAAAAGAAATAAGAGAGCAGGAGGGGACGCAACAACGAGGAAATTGATTTACACTCAAAATCCGATTTACTTTGAAATTCTGGAACATATCCCTGGCCTCCAATTAAATTTACTGTAGCATGATTATTTTAAAAAAACTTGGTGTATGGTCACGAGGTGGCGAACTAAAATTAAGAAGAAAAAGAAATTAAGAAATTAAGAATATGGTTTAGAATTTAAGAACGTATTCCAAATATTAAAATCCGGTGGTAAGGATCCCTTAAAAAAAAAAAAAAAACACACTTTTTTAAAACAAAAATTTGGGTAAAGCGGCGTGCCATCATTCCTGTCCCACTGCTGCTCAAAGATTGAGATAAGTGAGCTGATAAGACTGCAATAACAAATACCACTACTCGCATCGTTGTTGTACTTACTCAGTGAGGCGGAGCAGGCCCCCGTCGGACTTCGGTCCTTCGGACGGCATTTGTTCTCGCACGAAGCGAGGGTAGGGTGTCCTAAGACCAGCTCAGCGAGGCCAGAAACCTCGCGTAGAGCTCAAGGGCAAAAGCTGGTTTGATCCTGATGTTCAGTACGCACAAGGACGGCGAAAGCCAGGCCTATCGATCCTTTTGGCTTGAAGAGTTTTCAGCAAGAGGTGTCAGAAAAATTACCACAGGGATAACTGGCTTGTGGCGGCCAAGCGTTCATAGCGACGTCGCTTTTTGATCCTTCGATGTCGGCTCTTCCTATCATTGTGTTGCAAACGGCGCCAAGCGTCGGATTGTTCACCCGCAAATAGGGAACGTGAGCTGGGTTTAGACCGTCGTGAGACAGGTTAGTTTTACCCTTCTGATGACTCAAAATGTTGTTGCGATAGTAATCAACCACAGTACGAGGAACTGGTTGCTCAGACCGCTGGTACCGGTCTTGCCCGAGAGGGCAGTGGACCGAGGCTACCTCTGAGTGATTAAGCTTGAAGGCCTCTTATAGCTCAATCTCTACTAGAACGTTGCTAGCAATGATACCTCTGGAGGGTCTCCGTCGCCGAGCGGAACGCACAATCTACTGTGCTCCCATGATAGGCTACCGTGTTCTCTGAGCATGGCAAGTCTAGTGGTGCCCCCGCTATTGCCGTGTCGTACCGTGTCGTGGAGTGGCGGAGCTGCACCGCCAGCACGCACAGACGACTCGCGGCGGATCAAGGGCTAGGTTCGACGTCGGGACTCGGAATCGTCTGTAGACGACTTGCGTACCTGGCGAGGGGCTGTAAGCTGCAGAGCAGCTCTCATGCTGCGATCGGCTAACGCCCATCCTTGCTGCTTGGGTGATTCGGATGTGTGGACTTCCCATAGTCACCCGTTATAGCAGACTAAAGGATCGTGTACCTCGAGTACACTTGTGCTGTGAGTACTCTCTCTCAAGGATGAGGGGGTCTCTCGGAGTGGTCGTGTGTGTGATGCCCTCGGGTAGCACGCGCAGCAGGCCTCTCTGAGAGATCCCCTCCTGCCATAAGGGGCGTGAGAGAGACATCATCACCAAGTCGGGGGAGCCACCGTGCCCCTGGACTTGTGTGATGTTGTTTTTTTTTTCTAAGTCCCACGCAGCTTGAGAGGGTGGTAAAGGGTTAATCGAGGATCGGGTGACGCGCACGCGACACATAGAGTGAAGTACTCCTCGCATCGCGCGCGTTAGCGCGCGGTCTGGCGCAGTTTTATGTCTCTCGCATGAGTTGGTCCGGGGTAAGGGGGCCCTTACGTGGGGGGTGAGCCGGGCTGAGGTACGGTGGCCGGGACTCGGGTGGCCGGATGGCCGGTCCGGCCCCCTCTGGCCGGGCCGATCCGGTTTGCCGACAGAGCCACGCAGTGCGCGGACAGAGAGCGGGCCGTACGGTGGTGTTGTGCGCGAGAGTAATTTCCCTTGCCTCGCCAGATGCGCGGGACTTGGTCGGATTTCGGTCCGTCTGTCAGCCTTCGGAGTAACTCCGTGGGCAGGAGGGACTTGTGCTGAGGGGGGAGTGTGGCGTCACATATACTCATGTGGTCGCCGCACTCCCCCCTTTTGTGTCAAAAAATTTTCAATCTACTCGCCGAGTGTGTTGTTCCGTCGGCACACTGGTTCTTTGTCCGCGTTCATACTGCCGTGGTCACACCGGTTCCCTTCCGAACACCGAAGTTAAGCGCGGCCAGGTGCGGTCAGTACCGGGATCGGAGACGGCCTGGGAACACCGCATGACGCGGGCATATATATTTTATTTTATTTTTTTCTTACCACTTTATTTGATCTAACTGGGTAAATACTTTAAACGGTTAATACTGGAATATCTTAGGTCTTTAAAGTGTATCGGAGCTGTGCTGACCTGACCCCACAGCTGTCACACCGTTAGGGCCGAAGGGGTGCATGAGTAGGCCCAGAGTGGTCCCCGGGCACGCCTCGTTAAAGGAAGTAAGGGTTGAACCGATATTCGAACGTGCCTAACCTAACCTGACGTCGAGGGGACGTAGGGGGCACGGGGCACGGCCATGGCTACCGAGGGATGTCGGCTGATGTCACAGATACGGGATTAGAGAGTTATATAGGGGTTGTTCGAATTTTGAACGTGCCTAACCTAACCCGGGATCGGTGGGACCAAAGGGACCACGGGGCATGCCCAATGCTACCGACGTAGACGTGCACGGCTTAGTTAATGAGACAAGCAGCCGCAGATACGGTATTAACGCTTAGAATGGGGGTTGTTCGAATTTTGAACGCGCCTAACCTAACCCGAGGTCGGTAGGCCCGAGTGACACGCTTGCACCGCGGGGACACGCCGGTACCGCGAGGACACGCCCTCGGGTACCCGGGGAGGCCGGCAGACGATAAGGGATGAGATTTAATCGTTAAATGGGGGTTAAAATATTTTTGAACGGGCCTAACCTAACCTAGCGTCGAGTGCACACCGGTACCAGAGGGTTACGTCTTCTCGCATCGGAGGCGGTGAGCCGACAACCGGAGATGCCCGGAACGCATCATTTCCCTGAGAAATGGGTGTTAAAAATATTTTGAACGGGCCTAACCTAACCTTATGGGGTAGGTCGGCACCCCTATCGGTCGGGGTATACGGCCCCATGGGGTACCCGACCGCAAGGGATCGGCATCCCCGACCGGAACGTCAGCATGAGTAAAACAGAATTTGGTGGGCCTAACCTAACCTTTTTGGGGGTCGGGGTGCCCCCAGGTCGGGGGTTGCGCCCCCTTGAAATGTAAAGTCGAATGGGGAGTAAAAAAAGTACGCAAAACCGGTCTCTTTTTTTGACCCGTCGCCAGGGGGTAACTTATTTTAGCGTACGCGAGGTCCCGAGCGGGCCCCCGGCCGTCCCGAGTCAAAAAATGAGGATCCGCGTACTCGGACGCTAGCACCATACGATTCCGGACCGTAGGCCTGCCATACGGTATATAGGGGGTAGGGTCGCCTCTGGGTGAAATTTCGACTTGGTCCCAATTACTCACGGAGGTCCCCCTGGACACGGCTAGCCCGAGTCCGACCCTCCCCGGGGCATTTTAAGCGAAAATCTTGGGTTTTTGCGTAGTCCCGGGGGTACCCCGCGGCGACGGCCGTGGGTGAGAGACGCCGCCAGAGGCGCGCGTACTCTAACTCCCCGTGCTCCTCGGAGTACGTGGGAGGGGCCACCGCGACGGCGGCCGAAAAAAGACGATTCTCGGGGCGCCTGCGTAAACAGGATACTCGAGAACGCGTGACCCCCTCGGCGACGGCCTTGGGCGAGAGGGCTCCGGCGCGGCACGCGTACTCCGTACGTGGGAACGTCGGTCTCTCGGGACGGCGGGTCGAAAAAAGAGACCCACATGCCGATCCGCGTACTCGCCTCAGAGGGTACGTGGAGAGGGGCCTACGCCGTCGGTCAAAAAAAGACGATTCCGGACTGCGGACTGCGTGCTCTCAGGAGTACGCAGGGAGCTGTCCCGTCGTCGGCCGAAAAAAGACGATCCCCTTGGCACCTGCGTAAGCAGGATACTTGGGGACGTCAGTGTCTCAGGACGGCGGGTCGAAAAAAGAGACCCACATGCCGATCCGCGTACTCGCCTCAGAGGGCACGCGGAGAGGGGGCCTACGCCGTCGGTCGAAAAAGGACGATTCCGGACTGCGGACTGCGTGCCCTCAGGAGTACGCAGGGAGCTGTCCCGTCGTCGGCCGAAAAAAGACGATCCCCTTGGCACCTGCGTAAACAGGATACTTGGGGACGTCAGTCTCTCAGGACGGCGGGTCGAAAAAAGAGACCCGCGTCCGATTCGCGTACTCGGCTGAGGCCGGTGCCAACGCTTGCCAAAGCATATATAGGAGGTGGTCGGCCTCCGCGAGGACAAAATCCGACCAGCCCACGTGGCGACGGCGGCCAAAAAAAGACGATTCAGGGCGCGCCCGCGTGCTCCTCGGAGCACGTGGGGAGCACCACTTTTCGTCGGCCGAAAAAAGACGATTCCCGGGGCGCCTGCGTGAGCAGGATAAACTCGGGAACACGTCCGAGAGACGCCGCCAGAGGCGCGCGTACTCTCGCCTGCGTGCTTCTCGGAGCACGTACGGCAGGCGACCACCACGGCGGGCGAAAAAAGACGATCCTAGGGGCGCCTGCGTAAACAGGATACCCGAGTGTATTGTCTCGTTCCCGGCCACGTGAGGGACCTCCGAGTCTCTCACGGAAGTGGGGTGTCGAACCAAACTTATTTTAGCGAAAACGAGGTCTCCAGAGGAGGCCCCCGGATGAGTTCATGTAAAATCTTCTCCTACGCGAGAAGATCGAGGCATCGAACGATTCCGGACGCATACCGTGCCAGACGGTACATTAGTGGGGTGTCCCCAGGACACTGAGGGGGGTTCACGCGGTGCCGTGAGCCCTCTGGCCCCTGCCCAACGCCGTAGTGCTGGGTCCAGGGGCAGTTGTGCGGCGCGCTAGGGTTCACGCGCTGCACGGCACCCCGCGACGGGGCCAGTGGCGGTTAGGGTTCGCCGCCGCTGCCCGTCTAGGTAGCTCATCCGAGCCTGACCTTTTCTGATGAAACGTACCGCGTTACGTACGAGACACACCCTCTGTCTCACGTCACCGGTGCTTCGGAAAAAACTTATTTTAGCGAAAACGAGGCCTCCAGAGGAGGCCTCCGGATGAGTTCTTGTAAAATCTTCTCCCACGCGAGAAGATCGATGCATCGAACGATTCCGGACACATACCGTGCCAAACGGTATATTAATGGGGCAACCCAGGAAATCGAGGGGGATCGCGCGGTGCGTGAGTCCCCCTGGCCCCTACCCTGTGTCGAGTGCTCTCACGGTGCGACTGCGGACACGTCCATGGACAAAACCACGGGACACTCGCACGAATGGGTCTGGGGCAGTTGTGCAGTGTTAGGGTTCGCGCGCTGCGCGACACCCGGCTGTGGCGGCTAGGGTTCACCGCCACTGCCAAGTCTGTTCACCGCGGTGTGGATTTGACGAAAACACAAGCCGCGTACTGAGGTACGCGAGGAACTTTACTTTGACTCGCGTCAGGGGTGTTCCAGAAAAAACTTATTTTAGCGAAAACGAGGTCTCCAGAGGAGGCCTCCAGCTCACGCCTCGTAAAACCTCACTTTTCGAAGAGGGATCGAGATGTTGAACGATTCCGGAGGCATACCCTGCCATACGGTATTTTAATGGACTACGGTCCAGAGTGAAATACCGGGGAACATCCCCGATGAGGGTGGCCCGCATCCCGTGGGCCTCCCGGGGCTACGCCTCTGCTCTGCTCCATAACGGACAGGACTGGACGAAGCTCTCTTTATTCCCGTGCAGCGCGCTAGGGTTCGCGTGCTGCAGAAAGAGGGAAAAATCCTCTCGGTCAGAATGTCCTTTGGGCAGCAGTCCGCTGGCGGCTAGGGTTCGCCGCCACGTTCTGCGTTTTCTTATCGAAAGACTATCTGACTCGATGCTAGGGTTCGCATCGAGTCGGGAACGGCCTGTATGGCGTGCCTGGTCTACCAGTCGGCTCAGGGAGAGGGACCGATGGTTGGAGCTAGCCAGGCATGCGAGGCGCTCTTCGGAGTGCAACAATATCCCTCTGTCCCGCCCCGTTCGCGGGGAGCATCCGCTCTGCGGTCTAAAGCACGGCGACGCCAAAAACCACACGAGAGCGTTCAGACTAGTGTCCCTTTAGCACTGGGGCACTCAGAACTGGGCGGTGGTGGAGTTCCCAGCTTGACTGGTTACTGCCGAGAAGTCGCATTGCACGTGCTGCGGTGGTCGTTGCCGTTCGACCACTGCCTCTCAAAAACCGAGTGCGTGTCGGTAACACGAGTCCCGTGGGGCCCCTCCCTCACACAGTGGCTCAGACGACCGGCACCGCTCACGTAGTCGAACGATAACAAAACAGCCTGAATGTGGCAGTTCCCCCGGGAAGCAACGCTAGGCATAACGCTCTGCAAAGCTAGGGGAGGGTGCATGTAGCACTCACGCTTTTCGTGTGGTGTGCGATGCACGCGGTGGGCGAGGTTCCGTCCGTCGTTCTCTAGCCCGGTGTTCGCACCGGTTCTTTAGAGAGAAGCCGGGGTCTCTCAGTAGACCTGGTAATCGGCCGGAGGGGGCGCGCTGGCGCACAGCTGCCCCTTCTCTAACGTGCTGGAACCTAACCTTTACGGCTTGCGCTGAGACGCTGGTAGAGACAGACCTCTTCTGCAAGTCGTATACTGGCCTTCTCGTAGGCGTTCATCGGCGGGGTTGCCACCCGTCGGCTAAGGACGTCCGGAGTTGACCAAAAAAATAGTGCGTGTCGCGCGTCAGCAAGACACGTACGCCTGCGTGGTAGTGAAGCAGCTAGGGTTCGCTGCTCCGCGTTTCTGTTTACCGTCTGGTCAGGGGGCAGCTAGCTACTGTCCTCCAACGCGGCCCTCAAAAAGCCGGGACACAGAGAGCAGAAGCCACACACATGGTCGACGGGCATCACGCCGTCACGCGCAAAGAGAGTGCGGTAAGGCCGATCTTAACGTATCACACGCAAGGGAAAGAGTTGAACACTACGGTGTCAGACCTTGTGGTCCCCTGGTACTACGCTTCGGCCCTCTCGGGGGCCGTTATCCAGTACCGGCGTTATTGTGTGCGAGCTCCGCCCTTGCCTCGTGCTTGGGGTTGTCTTTGATCGTACGCGCTCTCTGGCAGCGTTGGTGTCTCTGTCGATCCGAAAAAGATCCACAGGAAACAGCACGTCCGCGGTCCTCTACCTTTACGGCACGGCCATACGCGGACAACTCTTTGAAAAATCGGCCCGCTGAGCCCCTCGGGGCTCTCAGGTCTTCATTGACTCTCTGCTTTCCGAGCGAAAGTATTTTAAAGGCACGACTTACTACGACGAACGGTAACCTACCGACGAGTCTGTAGAGAAGCTGATGCTTACAAAGAGGCTCTGAGAAGCTCTCTTCTGAAACGATGTGTGGTGAGGAACGC
>CM076252.1:22905-27905 GCA_038380765.1 Odontothrips loti | reverse complement strand
GTCTAAAGTCGGAGTTATTCTGCGCCGCACACCACGGTCTATACTCGAAGGTCCACGCCAAAGGACGGGTCTCGCAAACTCGTCTGGACCGGAGAGGCAGGTCGTTGTTTTTGAGGTCGAGATAGGGAGCACCTGTAGGCATGGCGCCGGCGTGCTCTCGAATCGGTTCCGTAAGTCGAGATCGGAAGAAAGCTTTTCGTTACTTTGTAGCCTCTGATAAACCCGAGCTGTTTGGGCCCCCGCTAGTGTCGCGCTGAGAGCGACATCACGATGCGGTGTGTCTTGCGAGGGGGAAAGAGCGCAAAAGAAGAGTTAGTACTCCTGGCTACGTTACTCCTTCTCGGCCTCGAGAGTTCCACTGTTGTGTGCATCTCGAAACAGAATCAAATACTCGGAAGTCCCCCTAAAAAGTGAGACGTTTAGGCGAATGGATGATCAGTAGCGTCAGCGAACGTCTCCTAGTAGCTTACGTCAAACGTAAAGCACAAACCAGTTAGGTGGATCCCTCGGCTCGTGGGTCGATGAAAGACACAGCAAACTGTGTGTCGTCGTGTGAACTGCAGGACACATGAGCATCGACATTTTGAACGCAAATGGCGGGATGCTTTCGGGCAACCCACACCCGGCTGAGGGCTGTGAGTCCCCTCCCTAGTAAGGCGAGGGTGACAGACAAACATGAACCGGTCAAAAACCGTATCATGGGAACGTCGTGCGTGGTCTAGGGTTCGGCCCGCACACTGACAAGTACCAGTGTATTCCAGACTGCTGTTCGTCAGCGCGTTGGAGTTTCTGCGGCCTCGCGCCGTAGTGCTCTTAAATTGGCTGATGTCAGAAAACTCTGTTCTCCGACAAACCCCTAGCAAGCTCGCTAGTGTCGCATTGAGGGTGACATGATCATACAGCTGCGTTTGGGGCCAAGGAGTGAAGAGCGAGTACGACGAGGCCCGATACACTTTGTTGTCTTATGTTCACAGCCTCAGTTCGGGTGAGATTACCCCCATGATTTAAGCATATCAATATGGGGAGGAAAAGAAACTAACAAGGATTCCCTTAGTAACGGCGAGTGAACAGGGAGAAGCCCAGCGCTGAATCCCCCGGCAGGCGAGTCCTGTCGGTGTGCGGAAATGTAGCGTTAAGGAGGGCCCATTACGTGAATCTTGCGCCTGCTCGCTCAAGTCTACCTTGAACGGGGTCACACAGAGGGTGACATGCCCGTAGAGCATCTAGGCCTCGTCACGTGGGCCTCTCCTCAGAGTCGGTTTGCTTGAAAATGCAGACCTAAGTGGGTGGTAAACTCCATCTAAGGCTAAATATGACCACGAGACCGATAGCACACAAGTACCGTAAGGGAAAGGTGAAAAGAACTTTGAAGAGAGAGTTCAAGAGTACGTGAAACCTAACTGGTGGAAACGGACGAGAACAGGATATCCGAATAGGGAGATTCAGGATCCAATATTGGTAGTGGAGTTCCGGGTGGCGAGTGAGCTAAACACTTGTCACTGCAGGTGACGAAACAACGCCATGTACTGGGACTGCTCTTCTCCCTTAGTAGGACGTCGCGACTCGTTGGGATGCGCCAAAGCCCGTCGGCGAGTAACTCTGTGGTGTTGCCCTGAGCCAAAGTCTATGCGGTGTCTTTCGGTCGTGACCCGACGGTAGCAATACTGGGCGGGGCCTCCCTGTATGGGATCCAGCCTCTCGTAATGAGAGTATGGTCGGCCTCAGTCCTGGTCAGCGGCGCTCTTGCTTCTGTCACTCGACCGACCCGTCTTGAAACACGGACCAAGGAGTCTAACATGTGCGCAAGTCATTGGGCTACCAAACCTAAAGGCGAAATGAAAGTAAAGGCGGTTGAGGGACCGCCTAAGGGGTGATGGTGAGTTTTGAATACTCACCCGCAACCCCGGGGCGCCTCGTTCTCTTTGAGATGAGGTGCACCTGTAGCGCACATGATGGGACCCGAAAGATGGTGAACTATGCGTGGCGCGGGTGAAGCCAGGGGAAACCCTGGTGGAGGTCCGCAATGATTCTGACGTGCAAATCGATCGTCAGAGCTGCGTATAGGGGCGAAAGACCAATCGAACTATCTAGTAGCTGGTTCCCTCCGAAGTTTCCCTCAGGATAGCTGGCACTTATAGAGAACTCTCAGGAGTCTCATCTGGTAAAGCGAATGATTAGAGGCCTTGGGGCGAAACGCCCTCAACCTATTCTCAAACTTTAAATGGGCGAGAACTCTGGCTTACGTTGTCAAACAGAAGCCGTGAGAGAGGATCAAAGTGCCAAGTGGGCCAATTTTGGTAAGCAGAACTGGCGCTGTGGGATGAACCAAACGTGAAGTTAAAGCGCACAAAGGCCGCTCATCAAAGACCATTTAAAGAGCGTTGGTTGCTGAAGACAGCAGGACGGTGGCCATGGAAGTCGGAATCCGCTAAGGAGTGTGTAACAACTCACCTGCCGAAGCAACTAGCCTTGAAAATGGATTGCGTTGTAGCGAGCTGCTTATACTTCACCGCCAGCGGCAAATCATGTCTAACAGACTGTCAAGCCCTGGTGAGTAGGAGGGTCGCGCCGGTGTGCGTAGAAGCGTCGGGCGTAGGCCCGCGTGGAGCCGCCGGTGGTGCAGATCTTGGTGGTAGTAGCAAATACACTTGAAAGACCTTGGTGGACTGATGTGGTGTAGGGTTCCCGGTCAACAGTTGTTGTACCGGGGTGAGTCGATCCTAAGCCCTAGGGGAGACCCGACACAGATGGTGGTCCGTTAACGACTAGGAGTCAGGGTTAGCCCCGAGTCGTGGACCACTTTCTGCAGAAGCCACGCACCGTCTCTGGAATCATCTCGCATGGAGATAGAGATACCGCTGTGAGCCAAGAGCATGGCACTTGCTGCTGTGTCAACTGTTTCCCCTAGGACATTGAAAACTTGGGCGAGGGCCACGCGGTACCTGAGCCACGATCGTATTTGGCACGCCTTTGAATTTTTGTTCAATTTTTGGGTTGTCGGTTTTTCAAAACTGTTTTGGTTCTCGAGTTATTAAAAAAAAATTAAATTTTAACGGGTAAGCGGCGGGCGAATTTTTTTTAAAAATAGAAAACAAATATTAAAATGCACCAAAATAATTTGAAAAAAAAAGATCAAAAAATAAGGATTCAGCACAATTTTTTTGGTTCAAAAATACTTGTAAATAATGGTCCATTTTGATGTTTGAAAATTCGAACCGCCGCTTACCTTTTCGAAAAAAAAGTTAAAAAAGGGGGTGGGGGTGAAATAAAAAATATGTCCCTGTTCCACGCAATTCGACCTGGAACAAACACTAACGTGTTTGTGGTCCAAAATTTCAAGGAAAACGCTGTATCTCTTACCGTTTTCGAGATATAAATTTTTGAAAGATAGAGGTAAGCGGCGGGATGACATCGATCTTGCAGATAACGACAAGACGTGGCTTATCCTTTAACTCCAACTACATTGAGAGGCAACCAGGTGCGAGGAACTCAGAGAAAACGGAAAGGGAGAAGGACACAGAGAGAATGAGACAGAGAGAGACAGGGAGAGAGAGAGAGACAGAGAGCGAGAGAGAGAGAGGGGGGGGGGAGATAAAATGAAAGAGAGAGGAGACAGAGGACAGAAGGGAACGAGAAGAGAGGAGAGAGAGAGAGTGTGTGTGAAGCAGAGAGGGAGATAGAAGACAGAGTGAAAGAGACGGAGGGAGAGAGACACAGAGGCTGAAGAGAGAGCAGACGGAGGGAGCAGATAAGACAGAGAGAGACGGAGGGAGACAGAGAGAGAGAGAGAAAGAGGAGGCAGGGAGGGGAGAGAGAAGACAGAGGGAGAAGCGGAAGAGGAGAGAGACGGGATGGAGTGAAACAGAGAAGACGGAGAGATGGAAAGACAGAGGAGACACGGAGAAGTAGAGAGAGAAAGAGAAGGCGACAGAGAGGAGAGAAATAACAGCGAAGAGGGAGAGAGGGTGAGAGAGAGAGAGAAAGAGAGGGGGAGAGAGAGAGAGACAGACAGAGACAGAGGGAAAAGAGAGAGAAGACAGTTTCTCTGTTATGTCGACAGGATTATTTGGGGTCATTTGCCAGATCCTGAGAAATACCCGGAATTGTATGATATGGTTGCCAAGTTCCACATCCACGGTCCATGCTCGGTACAGAAAAGTGGTTCATATAAATGGATGTGCAAAGCGAACAAGGACGAGAAATGTCGGTACGAGTATCCAATGCCGTACCGAAGTTCGACATCGATCGATGCCCGCAAGACGGCGTACAGGAGACCCAATGATGGAAGCGGTTTCTACAAGTTTATAAATGGGCAAAGGGTGCGCATCGATAACAGGTGGGTCGTACCATATAACCCCTTCACATTGCTGAAGTACCAGAATAATCAGGCCTGGGACTTTTTCCCTAAGGCTGGCATTGCGCGGTACTTGGCTAAATACTTCACAAAGAGTGGACACACCGAAAATGTTCACATCACAAACAAAAATCGGGAAAACACCGACAAAAATGCAAAATTCGAGTACGATGAGGTACGAGCTTACAAGGAGATGAGGACACTTAAGGCTTCTGAAGCCCACTTCAGGTTGTCAGGGCACGCGCTTTTTGACATGTCGATGGGAGTGGAGAAGCTTCCAATTCACCTGGAAGACGAACAAAACATGGTATTTCATGAGAACCAGTGGGTACAGGCGAAAAACAGGGACTCGACGACCCAACTAACAGCATGGTTTGCTTTGAACAAGAGTGACAAATCGAACCGTGATTATTATTACCATGAGGTTGTCGAGCACCACAAATGGGAGAAACGGTCAGGGGTAAGGACAAAATCACCTAGGTCCACCATTGGGCGAATCTGCACGGTTGAACCCTAATATTCACTCCATGGAACTGTTTTATATGAAAATGCTTCTCCACAATAAAACAGGTTGTACTGGATTCGCTGATGTCAGAAACATTAATGGTATTCAGTACAAGACTTACCAAGAAGCATGTGTGGCGTT
>CM076252.1:0-20305 GCA_038380765.1 Odontothrips loti | reverse complement strand
AAGTATCAATAGCGCGCTGCTCCTCCCTACCATAGCTTCGTAGCGTAGTGGGCTAGCGGGCCGGTCGACGGCCGTAAAGTCCGGGGTTCAACTCTTTGCCGAAGTAAAATTTTTTCTGAAGTCTGCCGACCCATTTTTGCCGTTTTTTGTTGTTGTTGTATTGTTTATTTGCAGGGTCTGAATCTTGAGGATTCAATATTTTTTTGGATTAAAAAAATTATTGAAATGAAACGCTTTTTACCAATTAATAAAGAAAAGATGAAAACCGCGAAAAAACAAATTCGACCAATAGTGCATGAGTGTAACGAGCTAATCACTTTTTAAAAAAATCAAAACTTTTCATCATTTGATTTTACGTATCCGCTCTAGCCGCTGGCACTCAGCCTTTTCGACTTATCGGGAGTAAAAGATAGCTGACACCTCAAACTAATTAAGTTTTAAATTTTTAGCTTCAATGTTAGTGTTTTGAGGTATCATCTGCTGAAAAAAACGGACATTGCTCATCTTCTAGTGACAAATTCCGGTGATATAAATATTACAGTATTAATAGTGGTAAGTAATATGAGAGGTATTTTAGGATTGCGTACGCAGTACTATACGAGTCGGTCCACCCTCGCAACGGCCACTCCTCGCTGGAGTTATTCCACAACTACTATTTTTTATTTTTCTGCGCAGCCTGTCAGCGGCAGGTCTGGCATTCCTGTCAGTTCTGCTGTCACCTTCCGCGTCTCTGTGCATACTTGCCCTGTATTTGGCCAGTCCACCCAACCACCCGTACGTCCGTCTGTCTGCCTGTCGTTCTGTGTGTCCGTCCGTCCGCCCCCCTTCGCGCCCGTGCCCACAATTACCCGCACGCCCTGGAGTGGCCGGACTCCTCGGTGGCCCGCGCTGCGCTGTTTCGCATACACGGCTCGCCCGCCTGTCCCCCGAGAGGCACTAGCACATGCGGATCGCCGGTTCACGGGGGAAAAAGTCCAAAATGACTCTCTCTAAAATTCGTTGTACTTGGAAAAGAATGAAGAGGAATCCTTTTCAAACTGGTGAGAAAGAAGCGCGCGGGGTACTGGAGGATGGCGGAGACCCATGGCGCCTGGAGGGTAGGCAGCGCGGTGACTCCCGTGCTCCCACAGTGCCTACCTCCCAGGGGCTCACCTCACTCCCATGGCGCCTGACGGGTAGGCAGCGCGTTGACTCCCGTGCTCCCACAGTGCCTACCTCCCAGGGGCTCACCTCACTTCCATGGCGCCTGGAGGGTAGGCAGCGCGGTGACTCCCGTGCTCCCACAGTGCCTACCTCCCAGGGGCTCACCTCACTCCCATGGCGCCTGGAGGGTAGGCAGCGCGGTGACTCCCGTGCTCCCACAGTGCCTACCTCCCAGGGGCTCACCTCACTCCCATGGCGCCTGGAGGGTAGGCAGCGCGGTGACTCCCGTGCTCCCACAGTGCCCACCTTCCTGGGGCTCACCTCACTCCCGCTCTGCTGAAAGCCCGACACGGTTCTGCGAAACTTGGCCTCTCATTCAAGATTTGGCAGCTGAGTTAGATACAGCTGGGCGCCGGGATTCGAAATAGGGTAACCTAACTTTTTCTGATAGAAAACTAGGAAATTAGTGGTACACCTCTTTGTGACCACCCCAAACCAAGTTTGCAAAACGGACCCAAGACCCGGGACCCAAATTAGGCGATCGTTGCGACTCTTCTTTTATCAGTGGGCTGCTTCTTATTGAGAGGGAAAGTCCAGCCTCACAACGCGAACACTCTTTCCAACTATATTCTTCGTACTGCAAAGTATTGGTTTACGAAGAGGCATCTGAACCCAATACGTTTGCAACACGGAATCATAAATAGTTGCTTGGACTGTTAGTTTTGCATTCGCGAGCTCTTTCCAGTGCAAGTACACGGTCTGAATTCGTCATGTCGCGCTCGGCTTTAATTCCATCCGCTGTTTGTCCATCTGGTCGATAGGCCTCTGCTGCACGATTTTTTTTATTCATTTTTGTTCACCCTCCCGTCCGACACGCACCGGTACCAAGGGGCTGACCAGACTCTGAGCGCAGACGGAACTCACCTCGCGAAAAGGTGAAAGCCTGCGCTGCCTGACCCTATCAAATGGGTGTGACATATCGTCAGCGAGAGCTAAGCCTTGCGCGAGCTAACAGTTTCGCTCTCTGCGGGACAACAGTAGCTAAAGTATCAATAGCGCGCTGCTCGTCCCCACCATAGCTCCGTAGCGTAGTGGGCTAGCGGGCCGGCCGACGACCGCAAGGTCCGGGGTTCAACTCTTTGCCGGAGTAAAATTTTTTCTGAAGTCTGCCGACCGATGATGGTGGGTAAAGTATACCAAAAGAACGTGTTCAAAGTGTGTTGTCTGAGTGACCGCGGACGTTGGGCCGTGGACATTCCCCGGAGTTGAATACACTCGTTAACTCAGTGGTTCGACGCCCGAGCAGGGGAATGGTGCTTGCCAAGACTCGGCAGAAGTTAAATGTAGAGGCCTAGGGTTCGGCCTTCTACATTTTTCAAGCGTAAGGCCTCGGAATCTGGAGTATTCGGGCAACACCTACTTGGATACATGGCGTAGAAGAGTAGAGTACAATCGGCTTCGGCCGTGTACGACCTGGGCATCCTACCTCCCTCTCAATTCGCGAGGGAGTGGCCTTATGGCCACAGACCAACTGGCTGGTCGAAGGGGGCTGACTCCTGAAATCTAGTCAGCGGAAGGGGCGATGTTGGCCGTTGCGGAAGCCTGCCTACCAAGGTGGCTGCGTCGTGCCTGTGTCTTAGCGGCGGTCAACTCCTGGTACACCGGTTCCCATCCGAACACCGAAGTTAAGCAGGAACGGTTCCGGACGGAAGTCTGGGACGAGGTAGGACCCACCCATTTTTGCCGTTTTTTGTTGTTGTTGTATTTGAGCCCGAGCGGAGCGAGGAGCTCTCTGCATCGACTTTTCTACTTTTTTTATTTTTCTCCCCTCAGCAAGTGTCGTTGTTGCCACATTCTGCATTCAGTTTCATTCCACTACCGCTAGATGGGGCCACAGAAATGGGCGGAGCTATGCTGCGGTTCTACCAACTTTCAAAACTTATAGTTATTTTAAAAATATTAATTACCGTTGTGCCTCCATTATATTTAACATCTTTTTTTATCATACGATGTAATTGAACCCTTAGTAACTAACTGCAAATTAACAGAATGTAAATCATCTCAGCATGGCAGCTTAGTGTTTCAAAATGACATATTGGCATCGCACGGAGCGGGACGGAGTGGGCGGAGAATCTAAAACAATTGTACCAATATACTTTAAAAAAGAATTCTAGTTCATTTAAGGAAAGCAGACGCAACCAATCTGCTGGAATCCACCATTGGGCATGTGATCACATCAAATCCGATTTATTTTAGAGTCGTCCCCTGTTCAATGAGAAGACCTATTGTCGCCAACTTGGATCCATATTCGCATTGGTCTGCGCTTTGGTTGGTGCCTCGCAACGCGGCCGTGCCTTGTGATGGTCCGCCACGCAGACCCAAGTAACAATGTCGGTTTGGTCGCGCGGTCTAATAGGGCGGCTCACCGTGCGGCGGGTCGCCGGTTCGAATGTCAGAACTTTCGGTTTTTCCTTTTGCGCCCGAGCGTTATGTTAGGTGAGGTAAGGTAGGTTAGGTTAGACTAGGTGAGGTAGGTAGCGAAGGTAAGGCTGTGCAGGCCAGGCCGCGCCAGGTTGCAGGCCAGGCCAGGCCAGGTTAGGCCAGAAGCCAGGAAGGCCAGCAGGTAAGGAAGGCCAGGCCAGAAGAAGAAAGAAGCAAGAAGAAGAAGCAAGTTAAGCCAGGCCTAAGGCTAGGCCAAGCTTAAGAAGGCTAGGCCAGGCTAGGCCAAGAAGCCAGGTGCCAAGAGGTAGGCTAAGAAGAAGAAGAAGTTAGGTTGTGTTGAAGCAGTTGCTAGGAGGTTGCGACTTTTATTAGTGGGCTGCTTCTTATTGAGAGGGAAAGTCCAGCCTCACAACGCGAACACTCTTTCCAACTATATTCTTCGTACTGCAAAGTATTGGTTTACGAAGAGGCATCTGAACCCAATACGTTTGCAACACGGAATCATAAATAGTTGCTTGGACTGTTAGTTTTGCATTCGCGAGCTCTTTCCAGTGCAAGTACACGGTCTGAATTCGTCATGTCGCGCTCGGCTTTTAATCCATCCGCTGTCTGTCCATTTTTTTTATTCATTTTTTTTTACCCTCCCGTCCGAGACGCACCGGTACCAAGGGGCTGACCAGACTCTGAGCGCAGACGGAACTCACCGCGCGAAAAGGTGAAGGCCTGCGCTGCCTGACCCTATCAAATGGGCGTGACATATCGTCAGCGAGAGCTAAGCCCTGCGCGAGCTAACGGTTTCGCTCTCTGCGGGACAGAAGTGGCTAAAGTATCAATAGCGCGCTGCTCCTCCCTACCATAGCTTCGTAGCGTAGTGGGCTAGCGGGCCGGTCGACGGCCGTAAAGTCCGGGGTTCAACTCTTTGCCGAAGTAAAATTTTTTCTGAAGTCTGCCGACCCATTTTTGCCGTTTTTTGTTGTTGTTGTATTGTTTATTTGCAGGGTCTGAATCTTGAGGATTCAATATTTTTTTGGATTAAAAAAAAAATTATTGAAATGAAACGCTTTTTACCAATTAATAAAGAAAAGATGAAAACCGCGAAAAAACAAATTCGACCAATAGTGCATGAGTGTAACGAGCTAATCACTTTTTAAAAAAATCAAAACTTTTCATCATTTGATTTTACGTATCCGCTCTAGCCGCTGGCACTCAGCCTTTTCGACTTATCGGGAGTAAAAGATAGCTGACACCTCAAACTAATTAAGTTTTAAATTTTTAGCTTCAATGTTAGTGTTTTGAGGTATCATCTGCTGAAAAAAACGGACATTGCTCATCTTCTAGTGACAAATTCCGGTGATATAAATATTACAGTATTAATAGTGGTAAGTAATATGAGAGGTATTTTAGGATTGCGTACGCAGTACTATACGAGTCGGTCCACCCTCGCAACGGCCACTCCTCGCTGGAGTTATTCCACAACTACTATTTTTTATTTTTCTGCGCAGCCTGTCAGCGGCAGGTCTGGCATTCCTGTCAGTTCTGCTGTCACCTTCCGCGTCTCTGTGCATACTTGCCCTGTATTTGGCCAGTCCACCCAACCACCCGTACGTCCGTCTGTCTGCCTGTCGTTCTGTGTGTCCGTCCGTCCGCCCCCCTTCGCGCCCGTGCCCACAATTACCCGCACGCCCTGGAGTGGCCGGACTCCTCGGTGGCCCGCGCTGCGCTGTTTCGCATACACGGCTCGCCCGCCTGTCCCCCGAGAGGCACTAGCACATGCGGATCGCCGGTTCACGGGGGAAAAAGTCCAAAATGACTCTCTCTAAAATTCGTTGTACTTGGAAAAGAATGAAGAGGAATCCTTTTCAAACTGGTGAGAAAGAAGCGCGCGGGGTACTGGAGGATGGCGGAGACCCATGGCGCCTGGAGGGTAGGCAGCGCGGTGACTCCCGTGCTCCCACAGTGCCTACCTCCCAGGGGCTCACCTCACTCCCATGGCGCCTGACGGGTAGGCAGCGCGTTGACTCCCGTGCTCCCACAGTGCCTACCTCCCAGGGGCTCACCTCACTTCCATGGCGCCTGGAGGGTAGGCAGCGCGGTGACTCCCGTGCTCCCACAGTGCCTACCTCCCAGGGGCTCACCTCACTCCCATGGCGCCTGGAGGGTAGGCAGCGCGGTGACTCCCGTGCTCCCACAGTGCCTACCTCCCAGGGGCTCACCTCACTCCCATGGCGCCTGGAGGGTAGGCAGCGCGGTGACTCCCGTGCTCCCACAGTGCCCACCTTCCTGGGGCTCACCTCACTCCCGCTCTGCTGAAAGCCCGACACGGTTCTGCGAAACTTGGCCTCTCATTCAAGATTTGGCAGCTGAGTTAGATACAGCTGGGCGCCGGGATTCGAAATAGGGTAACCTAACTTTTTCTGATAGAAAACTAGGAAATTAGTGGTACACCTCTTTGTGACCACCCCAAACCAAGTTTGCAAAACGGACCCAAGACCCGGGACCCAAATTAGGCGATCGTTGCGACTCTTCTTTTATCAGTGGGCTGCTTCTTATTGAGAGGGAAAGTCCAGCCTCACAACGCGAACACTCTTTCCAACTATATTCTTCGTACTGCAAAGTATTGGTTTACGAAGAGGCATCTGAACCCAATACGTTTGCAACACGGAATCATAAATAGTTGCTTGGACTGTTAGTTTTGCATTCGCGAGCTCTTTCCAGTGCAAGTACACGGTCTGAATTCGTCATGTCGCGCTCGGCTTTAATTCCATCCGCTGTTTGTCCATCTGGTCGATAGGCCTCTGCTGCACGATTTTTTTATTCATTTTTGTTCACCCTCCCGTCCGACACGCACCGGTACCAAGGGGCTGACCAGACTCTGAGCGCAGACGGAACTCACCTCGCGAAAAGGTGAAAGCCTGCGCTGCCTGACCCTATCAAATGGGTGTGACATATCGTCAGCGAGAGCTAAGCCTTGCGCGAGCTAACAGTTTCGCTCTCTGCGGGACAACAGTAGCTAAAGTATCAATAGCGCGCTGCTCGTCCCCACCATAGCTCCGTAGCGTAGTGGGCTAGCGGGCCGGCCGACGACCGCAAGGTCCGGGGTTCAACTCTTTGCCGGAGTAAAATTTTTTCTGAAGTCTGCCGACCGATGATGGTGGGTAAAGTATACCAAAAGAACGTGTTCAAAGTGTGTTGTCTGAGTGACCGCGGACGTTGGGCCGTGGACATTCCCCGGAGTTGAATACACTCGTTAACTCAGTGGTTCGACGCCCGAGCAGGGGAATGGTGCTTGCCAAGACTCGGCAGAAGTTAAATGTAGAGGCCTAGGGTTCGGCCTTCTACATTTTTCAAGCGTAAGGCCTCGGAATCTGGAGTATTCGGGCAACACCTACTTGGATACATGGCGTAGAAGAGTAGAGTACAATCGGCTTCGGCCGTGTACGACCTGGGCATCCTACCTCCCTCTCAATTCGCGAGGGAGTGGCCTTATGGCCACAGACCAACTGGCTGGTCGAAGGGGGCTGACTCCTGAAATCTAGTCAGCGGAAGGGGCGATGTTGGCCGTTGCGGAAGCCTGCCTACCAAGGTGGCTGCGTCGTGCCTGTGTCTTAGCGGCGGTCAACTCCTGGTACACCGGTTCCCATCCGAACACCGAAGTTAAGCAGGAACGGTTCCGGACGGAAGTCTGGGACGAGGTAGGACCCACCCATTTTTGCCGTTTTTTGTTGTTGTTGTATTTGAGCCCGAGCGGAGCGAGGAGCTCTCTGCATCGACTTTTCTACTTTTTTTATTTTTCTCCCCTCAGCAAGTGTCGTTGTTGCCACATTCTGCATTCAGTTTCATTCCACTACCGCTAGATGGGGCCACAGAAATGGGCGGAGCTATGCTGCGGTTCTACCAACTTTCAAAACTTATAGTTATTTTAAAAATATTAATTACCGTTGTGCCTCCATTATATTTAACATCTTTTTTTATCATACGATGTAATTGAACCCTTAGTAACTAACTGCAAATTAACAGAATGTAAATCATCTCAGCATGGCAGCTTAGTGTTTCAAAATGACATATTGGCATCGCACGGAGCGGGACGGAGTGGGCGGAGAATCTAAAACAATTGTACCAATATACTTTAAAAAAGAATTCTAGTTCATTTAAGGAAAGCAGACGCAACCAATCTGCTGGAATCCACCATTGGGCATGTGATCACATCAAATCCGATTTATTTTAGAGTCGTCCCCTGTTCAATGAGAAGACCTATTGTCGCCAACTTGGATCCATATTCGCATTGGTCTGCGCTTTGGTTGGTGCCTCGCAACGCGGCCGTGCCTTGTGATGGTCCGCCACGCAGACCCAAGTAACAATGTCGGTTTGGTCGCGCGGTCTAATAGGGCGGCTCACCGTGCGGCGGGTCGCCGGTTCGAATGTCAGAACTTTCGGTTTTTCCTTTTTGCGCCCGAGCGTTATGTTAGGTGAGGTAAGGTAGGTTAGGTTAGACTAGGTGAGGTAGGTAAGGTAAGGTTAGGTTAGGTTAGGTTAGGTAGGTTAGGTTGCGTTAGGTTAGGTAGGTTAGGTTGGGTTAGGTTAGGTTAGGTTGGGTTAGGTTAGGTTAGGTTGGGTTAGGTTGGGTTAGGTTAGGTTAGGTTAGGTTAGGTTAGGTTAGGTTAGGTTGGGTTAGGTTAGGTTAGGTTGGGTTAGGTTAGGTTAGGTTAGGTTGGGTTAGGTGAGGTTGGGTTAGGTTAGGTTAGGTTAGGTTAGGTTAGGTTAGGTTAGGTTAGGTTAGGTTAGGTTAGGTTAGGTTAGGTTAGGTTGCGACTCTTTTATTAGTGGGCTGCTTCTTATTGAGAGGGAAAGTCCAGCCTCACAACGCGAACACTCTTTCCAACTATATTCTTCGTACTGCAAAGTATTGGTTTACGAAGAGGCATCTGAACCCAATACGTTTGCAACACGGAATCATAAATAGTTGCTTGGACTGTTAGTTTTGCATTCGCGAGCTCTTTCCAGTGCAAGTACACGGTCTGAATTCGTCATGTCGCGCTCGGCTTTTAATCCATCCGCTGTCTGTCCATTTTTTTATTCATTTTTTTTTTACCCTCCCGTCCGAGACGCACCGGTACCAAGGGGCTGACCAGACTCTGAGCGCAGACGGAACTCACCGCGCGAAAAGGTGAAGGCCTGCGCTGCCTGACCCTATCAAATGGGCGTGACATATCGTCAGCGAGAGCTAAGCCCTGCGCGAGCTAACGGTTTCGCTCTCTGCGGGACAGAAGTGGCTAAAGTATCAATAGCGCGCTGCTCCTCCCTACCATAGCTTCGTAGCGTAGTGGGCTAGCGGGCCGGTCGACGGCCGTAAAGTCCGGGGTTCAACTCTTTGCCGAAGTAAAATTTTTTCTGAAGTCTGCCGACCCATTTTTGCCGTTTTTTGTTGTTGTTGTATTGTTTATTTGCAGGGTCTGAATCTTGAGGATTCAATATTTTTTTGGATTAAAAAAAAAAATTATTGAAATGAAACGCTTTTTACCAATTAATAAAGAAAAGATGAAAACCGCGAAAAAACAAATTCGACCAATAGTGCATGAGTGTAACGAGCTAATCACTTTTTAAAAAAATCAAAACTTTTCATCATTTGATTTTACGTATCCGCTCTAGCCGCTGGCACTCAGCCTTTTCGACTTATCGGGAGTAAAAGATAGCTGACACCTCAAACTAATTAAGTTTTAAATTTTTAGCTTCAATGTTAGTGTTTTGAGGTATCATCTGCTGAAAAAAACGGACATTGCTCATCTTCTAGTGACAAATTCCGGTGATATAAATATTACAGTATTAATAGTGGTAAGTAATATGAGAGGTATTTTAGGATTGCGTACGCAGTACTATACGAGTCGGTCCACCCTCGCAACGGCCACTCCTCGCTGGAGTTATTCCACAACTACTATTTTTTATTTTTCTGCGCAGCCTGTCAGCGGCAGGTCTGGCATTCCTGTCAGTTCTGCTGTCACCTTCCGCGTCTCTGTGCATACTTGCCCTGTATTTGGCCAGTCCACCCAACCACCCGTACGTCCGTCTGTCTGCCTGTCGTTCTGTGTGTCCGTCCGTCCGCCCCCTTCGCGCCCGTGCCCACAATTACCCGCACGCCCTGGAGTGGCCGGACTCCTCGGTGGCCCGCGCTGCGCTGTTTCGCATACACGGCTCGCCCGCCTGTCCCCCGAGAGGCACTAGCACATGCGGATCGCCGGTTCACGGGGGAAAAAGTCCAAAATGACTCTCTCTAAAATTCGTTGTACTTGGAAAAGAATGAAGAGGAATCCTTTTCAAACTGGTGAGAAAGAAGCGCGCGGGGTACTGGAGGATGGCGGAGACCCATGGCGCCTGGAGGGTAGGCAGCGCGGTGACTCCCGTGCTCCCACAGTGCCTACCTCCCAGGGGCTCACCTCACTCCCATGGCGCCTGACGGGTAGGCAGCGCGTTGACTCCCGTGCTCCCACAGTGCCTACCTCCCAGGGGCTCACCTCACTTCCATGGCGCCTGGAGGGTAGGCAGCGCGGTGACTCCCGTGCTCCCACAGTGCCTACCTCCCAGGGGCTCACCTCACTCCCATGGCGCCTGGAGGGTAGGCAGCGCGGTGACTCCCGTGCTCCCACAGTGCCTACCTCCCAGGGGCTCACCTCACTCCCATGGCGCCTGGAGGGTAGGCAGCGCGGTGACTCCCGTGCTCCCACAGTGCCCACCTTCCTGGGGCTCACCTCACTCCCGCTCTGCTGAAAGCCCGACACGGTTCTGCGAAACTTGGCCTCTCATTCAAGATTTGGCAGCTGAGTTAGATACAGCTGGGCGCCGGGATTCGAAATAGGGTAACCTAACTTTTTCTGATAGAAAACTAGGAAATTAGTGGTACACCTCTTTGTGACCACCCCAAACCAAGTTTGCAAAACGGACCCAAGACCCGGGACCCAAATTAGGCGATCGTTGCGACTCTTCTTTTATCAGTGGGCTGCTTCTTATTGAGAGGGAAAGTCCAGCCTCACAACGCGAACACTCTTTCCAACTATATTCTTCGTACTGCAAAGTATTGGTTTACGAAGAGGCATCTGAACCCAATACGTTTGCAACACGGAATCATAAATAGTTGCTTGGACTGTTAGTTTTGCATTCGCGAGCTCTTTCCAGTGCAAGTACACGGTCTGAATTCGTCATGTCGCGCTCGGCTTTAATTCCATCCGCTGTTTGTCCATCTGGTCGATAGGCCTCTGCTGCACGATTTTTTTTATTCATTTTTGTTCACCCTCCCGTCCGACACGCACCGGTACCAAGGGGCTGACCAGACTCTGAGCGCAGACGGAACTCACCTCGCGAAAAGGTGAAAGCCTGCGCTGCCTGACCCTATCAAATGGGTGTGACATATCGTCAGCGAGAGCTAAGCCTTGCGCGAGCTAACAGTTTCGCTCTCTGCGGGACAACAGTAGCTAAAGTATCAATAGCGCGCTGCTCGTCCCCACCATAGCTCCGTAGCGTAGTGGGCTAGCGGGCCGGCCGACGACCGCAAGGTCCGGGGTTCAACTCTTTGCCGGAGTAAAATTTTTTCTGAAGTCTGCCGACCGATGATGGTGGGTAAAGTATACCAAAAAACGTGTTCAAAGTGTGTTGTCTGAGTGACCGCGGACGTTGGGCCGTGGACATTCCCCGGAGTTGAATACACTCGTTAACTCAGTGGTTCGACGCCCGAGCAGGGGAATGGTGCTTGCCAAGACTCGGCAGAAGTTAAATGTAGAGGCCTAGGGTTCGGCCTTCTACATTTTTCAAGCGTAAGGCCTCGGAATCTGGAGTATTCGGGCAACACCTACTTGGATACATGGCGTAGAAGAGTAGAGTACAATCGGCTTCGGCCGTGTACGACCTGGGCATCCTACCTCCCTCTCAATTCGCGAGGGAGTGGCCTTATGGCCACAGACCAACTGGCTGGTCGAAGGGGGCTGACTCCTGAAATCTAGTCAGCGGAAGGGGCGATGTTGGCCGTTGCGGAAGCCTGCCTACCAAGGTGGCTGCGTCGTGCCTGTGTCTTAGCGGCGGTCAACTCCTGGTACACCGGTTCCCATCCGAACACCGAAGTTAAGCAGGAACGGTTCCGGACGGAAGTCTGGGACGAGGTAGGACCCACCCATTTTTGCCGTTTTTTGTTGTTGTTGTATTTGAGCCCGAGCGGAGCGAGGAGCTCTCTGCATCGACTTTTCTACTTTTTTTATTTTTCTCCCCTCAGCAAGTGTCGTTGTTGCCACATTCTGCATTCAGTTTCATTCCACTACCGCTAGATGGGGCCACAGAAATGGGCGGAGCTATGCTGCGGTTCTACCAACTTTCAAAACTTATAGTTATTTTAAAAATATTAATTACCGTTGTGCCTCCATTATATTTAACATCTTTTTTTATCATACGATGTAATTGAACCCTTAGTAACTAACTGCAAATTAACAGAATGTAAATCATCTCAGCATGGCAGCTTAGTGTTTCAAAATGACATATTGGCATCGCACGGAGCGGGACGGAGTGGGCGGAGAATCTAAAACAATTGTACCAATATACTTAAAAAAGAATTCTAGTTCATTTAAGGAAAGCAGACGCAACCAATCTGCTGGAATCCACCATTGGGCATGTGATCACATCAAATCCGATTTATTTTAGAGTCGTCCCCTGTTCAATGAGAAGACCTATTGTCGCCAACTTGGATCCATATTCGCATTGGTCTGCGCTTTGGTTGGTGCCTCGCAACGCGGCCGTGCCTTGTGATGGTCCGCCACGCAGACCCAAGTAACAATGTCGGTTTGGTCGCGCGGTCTAATAGGGCGGCTCACCGTGCGGCGGGTCGCCGGTTCGAATGTCAGAACTTTCGGTTTTTCCTTTTTGCGCCCGAGCGTTATGTTAGGTGAGGTAAGGTAGGTTAGGTTAGACTAGGTGAGGTAGGTAAGGTAAGGTTAGGTTAGGTTAGGTTAGGTAGGTTAGGTTGCGTTAGGTTAGGTAGGTTAGGTTGGGTTAGGTTAGGTTAGGTTGGGTTAGGTTAGGTTAGGTTAGGTTGGGTTAGGTTGGGTTAGGTTAGGTTAGGTTAGGTTAGGTTAGGTTAGGTTAGGTTGGGTTAGGTTAGGTTAGGTTGGGTTAGGTTAGGTTAGGTTAGGTTGGGTTAGGTGAGGTTAGGTTAGGTTAGGTTAGGTTAGGTTAGGTTAGGTTAGGTTAGGTTAGGTTAGGTTAGGTTAGGTTAGGTTAGGTTGCGACTCTTTTATTAGTGGGCTGCTTCTTATTGAGAGGGAAAGTCCAGCCTCACAACGCGAACACTCTTTCCAACTATATTCTTCGTACTGCAAAGTATTGGTTTACGAAGAGGCATCTGAACCCAATACGTTTGCAACACGGAATCATAAATAGTTGCTTGGACTGTTAGTTTTGCATTCGCGAGCTCTTTCCAGTGCAAGTACACGGTCTGAATTCGTCATGTCGCGCTCGGCTTTTAATCCATCCGCTGTCTGTCCATTTTTTTTATTCATTTTTTTTTTACCCTCCCGTCCGAGACGCACCGGTACCAAGGGGCTGACCAGACTCTGAGCGCAGACGGAACTCACCGCGCGAAAAGGTGAAGGCCTGCGCTGCCTGACCCTATCAAATGGGCGTGACATATCGTCAGCGAGAGCTAAGCCCTGCGCGAGCTAACGGTTTCGCTCTCTGCGGGACAGAAGTGGCTAAAGTATCAATAGCGCGCTGCTCCTCCCTACCATAGCTTCGTAGCGTAGTGGGCTAGCGGGCCGGTCGACGGCCGTAAAGTCCGGGGTTCAACTCTTTGCCGAAGTAAAATTTTTTCTGAAGTCTGCCGACCCATTTTTGCCGTTTTTTGTTGTTGTTGTATTGTTTATTTGCAGGGTCTGAATCTTGAGGATTCAATATTTTTTTGGATTAAAAAAAAATTATTGAAATGAAACGCTTTTTACCAATTAATAAAGAAAAGATGAAAACCGCGAAAAAACAAATTCGACCAATAGTGCATGAGTGTAACGAGCTAATCACTTTTTAAAAAAATCAAAACTTTTCATCATTTGATTTTACGTATCCGCTCTAGCCGCTGGCACTCAGCCTTTTCGACTTATCGGGAGTAAAAGATAGCTGACACCTCAAACTAATTAAGTTTTAAATTTTTAGCTTCAATGTTAGTGTTTTGAGGTATCATCTGCTGAAAAAAACGGACATTGCTCATCTTCTAGTGACAAATTCCGGTGATATAAATATTACAGTATTAATAGTGGTAAGTAATATGAGAGGTATTTTAGGATTGCGTACGCAGTACTATACGAGTCGGTCCACCCTCGCAACGGCCACTCCTCGCTGGAGTTATTCCACAACTACTATTTTTTATTTTTCTGCGCAGCCTGTCAGCGGCAGGTCTGGCATTCCTGTCAGTTCTGCTGTCACCTTCCGCGTCTCTGTGCATACTTGCCCTGTATTTGGCCAGTCCACCCAACCACCCGTACGTCCGTCTGTCTGCCTGTCGTTCTGTGTGTCCGTCCGTCCGCCCCCCTTCGCGCCCGTGCCCACAATTACCCGCACGCCCTGGAGTGGCCGGACTCCTCGGTGGCCCGCGCTGCGCTGTTTCGCATACACGGCTCGCCCGCCTGTCCCCCGAGAGGCACTAGCACATGCGGATCGCCGGTTCACGGGGGAAAAAGTCCAAAATGACTCTCTCTAAAATTCGTTGTACTTGGAAAAGAATGAAGAGGAATCCTTTTCAAACTGGTGAGAAAGAAGCGCGCGGGGTACTGGAGGATGGCGGAGACCCATGGCGCCTGGAGGGTAGGCAGCGCGGTGACTCCCGTGCTCCCACAGTGCCTACCTCCCAGGGGCTCACCTCACTCCCATGGCGCCTGACGGGTAGGCAGCGCGTTGACTCCCGTGCTCCCACAGTGCCTACCTCCCAGGGGCTCACCTCACTTCCATGGCGCCTGGAGGGTAGGCAGCGCGGTGACTCCCGTGCTCCCACAGTGCCTACCTCCCAGGGGCTCACCTCACTCCCATGGCGCCTGGAGGGTAGGCAGCGCGGTGACTCCCGTGCTCCCACAGTGCCTACCTCCCAGGGGCTCACCTCACTCCCATGGCGCCTGGAGGGTAGGCAGCGCGGTGACTCCCGTGCTCCCACAGTGCCCACCTTCCTGGGGCTCACCTCACTCCCGCTCTGCTGAAAGCCCGACACGGTTCTGCGAAACTTGGCCTCTCATTCAAGATTTGGCAGCTGAGTTAGATACAGCTGGGCGCCGGGATTCGAAATAGGGTAACCTAACTTTTTCTGATAGAAAACTAGGAAATTAGTGGTACACCTCTTTGTGACCACCCCAAACCAAGTTTGCAAAACGGACCCAAGACCCGGGACCCAAATTAGGCGATCGTTGCGACTCTTCTTTTATCAGTGGGCTGCTTCTTATTGAGAGGGAAAGTCCAGCCTCACAACGCGAACACTCTTTCCAACTATATTCTTCGTACTGCAAAGTATTGGTTTACGAAGAGGCATCTGAACCCAATACGTTTGCAACACGGAATCATAAATAGTTGCTTGGACTGTTAGTTTTGCATTCGCGAGCTCTTTAGTGCAAGTACACGGTCTGAATTCGTCATGTCGCGCTCGGCTTTAATTCCATCCGCTGTTTGTCCATCTGGTCGATAGGCCTCTGCTGCACGATTTTTTTATTCATTTTTGTTCACCCTCCCGTCCGACACGCACCGGTACCAAGGGGCTGACCAGACTCTGAGCGCAGACGGAACTCACCTCGCGAAAAGGTGAAAGCCTGCGCTGCCTGACCCTATCAAATGGGTGTGACATATCGTCAGCGAGAGCTAAGCCTTGCGCGAGCTAACAGTTTCGCTCTCTGCGGGACAACAGTAGCTAAAGTATCAATAGCGCGCTGCTCGTCCCCACCATAGCTCCGTAGCGTAGTGGGCTAGCGGGCCGGCCGACGACCGCAAGGTCCGGGGTTCAACTCTTTGCCGGAGTAAAATTTTTTCTGAAGTCTGCCGACCGATGATGGTGGGTAAAGTATACCAAAAGAACGTGTTCAAAGTGTGTTGTCTGAGTGACCGCGGACGTTGGGCCGTGGACATTCCCCGGAGTTGAATACACTCGTTAACTCAGTGGTTCGACGCCCGAGCAGGGGAATGGTGCTTGCCAAGACTCGGCAGAAGTTAAATGTAGAGGCCTAGGGTTCGGCCTTCTACATTTTTCAAGCGTAAGGCCTCGGAATCTGGAGTATTCGGGCAACACCTACTTGGATACATGGCGTAGAAGAGTAGAGTACAATCGGCTTCGGCCGTGTACGACCTGGGCATCCTACCTCCCTCTCAATTCGCGAGGGAGTGGCCTTATGGCCACAGACCAACTGGCTGGTCGAAGGGGGCTGACTCCTGAAATCTAGTCAGCGGAAGGGGCGATGTTGGCCGTTGCGGAAGCCTGCCTACCAAGGTGGCTGCGTCGTGCCTGTGTCTTAGCGGCGGTCAACTCCTGGTACACCGGTTCCCATCCGAACACCGAAGTTAAGCAGGAACGGTTCCGGACGGAAGTCTGGGACGAGGTAGGACCCACCCATTTTTGCCGTTTTTTGTTGTTGTTGTATTTGAGCCCGAGCGGAGCGAGGAGCTCTCTGCATCGACTTTTCTACTTTTTTTATTTTTCTCCCCTCAGCAAGTGTCGTTGTTGCCACATTCTGCATTCAGTTTCATTCCACTACCGCTAGATGGGGCCACAGAAATGGGCGGAGCTATGCTGCGGTTCTACCAACTTTCAAAACTTATAGTTATTTTAAAAATATTAATTACCGTTGTGCCTCCATTATATTTAACATCTTTTTTTATCATACGATGTAATTGAACCCTTAGTAACTAACTGCAAATTAACAGAATGTAAATCATCTCAGCATGGCAGCTTAGTGTTTCAAAATGACATATTGGCATCGCACGGAGCGGGACGGAGTGGGCGGAGAATCTAAAACAATTGTACCAATATACTTTAAAAAAGAATTCTAGTTCATTTAAGGAAAGCAGACGCAACCAATCTGCTGGAATCCACCATTGGGCATGTGATCACATCAAATCCGATTTATTTTAGAGTCGTCCCCTGTTCAATGAGAAGACCTATTGTCGCCAACTTGGATCCATATTCGCATTGGTCTGCGCTTTGGTTGGTGCCTCGCAACGCGGCCGTGCCTTGTGATGGTCCGCCACGCAGACCCAAGTAACAATGTCGGTTTGGTCGCGCGGTCTAATAGGGCGGCTCACCGTGCGGCGGGTCGCCGGTTCGAATGTCAGAACTTTCGGTTTTTCCTTTTTGCGCCCGAGCGTTGGGTTAGGTGAGGTAAGGTAGTTAGGTTAGGTTAGACTAGGTGAGGTAGGTAAGGCAAGGTTAGGTTAGGTTAGGTTAGCCAGGCCAGGTTAGGTTGCAGTTAGGTTAGGCAGGCCAGGCCGGGGCCAGGCCAGGTTTAGGCCAGGCCAGGCCAGGCCAGGTTGTGGCCAGGTTAGGAAGGCCAGGTTAGGTTAGGTTGGGTTAGGTTGGGTTAGGCCAGGTTAGGTTAGGTTAGGTTAGGTTAGGTTAGGTTGGGTTAGGTTAGGTTAGGTTGGGTTAGGTTAGGTTAGGTTAGGTTGGGTTAGGTGAGGTTGGGTTAGGTTAGGTTAGGTTAGGTTAGGTTAGGTTAGGTTAGGTTAGGTTAGGTTAGGTTAGGTTGCGACTCTTTTATTAGTGGGCTGCTTCTTATTGAGAGGGAAAGTCCAGCCTCACAACGCGAACACTCTTTCCAACTATATTCTTCGTACTGCAAAGTATTGGTTTACGAAGAGGCATCTGAACCCAATACGTTTGCAACACGGAATCATAAATAGTTGCTTGGACTGTTAGTTTTGCATTCGCGAGCTCTTTCCAGTGCAAGTACACGGTCTGAATTCGTCATGTCGCGCTCGGCTTTTAATCCATCCGCTGTCTGTCCATTTTTTTATTCATTTTTTTTTTACCCTCCCGTCCGAGACGCACCGGTACCAAGGGGCTGACCAGACTCTGAGCGCAGACGGAACTCACCGCGCGAAAAGGTGAAGGCCTGCGCTGCCTGACCCTATCAAATGGGCGTGACATATCGTCAGCGAGAGCTAAGCCCTGCGCGAGCTAACGGTTTCGCTCTCTGCGGGACAGAAGTGGCTAAAGTATCAATAGCGCGCTGCTCCTCCCTACCATAGCTTCGTAGCGTAGTGGGCTAGCGGGCCGGTCGACGGCCGTAAAGTCCGGGGTTCAACTCTTTGCCGAAGTAAAATTTTTTCTGAAGTCTGCCGACCCATTTTTGCCGTTTTTTGTTGTTGTTGTATTGTTTATTTGCAGGGTCTGAATCTTGAGGATTCAATATTTTTTTGGATTAAAAAAAAATTATTGAAATGAAACGCTTTTTACCAATTAATAAAGAAAAGATGAAAACCGCGAAAAAACAAATTCGACCAATAGTGCATGAGTGTAACGAGCTAATCACTTTTTAAAAAAATCAAAACTTTTCATCATTTGATTTTACGTATCCGCTCTAGCCGCTGGCACTCAGCCTTTTCGACTTATCGGGAGTAAAAGATAGCTGACACCTCAAACTAATTAAGTTTTAAATTTTTAGCTTCAATGTTAGTGTTTTGAGGTATCATCTGCTGAAAAAAACGGACATTGCTCATCTTCTAGTGACAAATTCCGGTGATATAAATATTACAGTATTAATAGTGGTAAGTAATATGAGAGGTATTTTAGGATTGCGTACGCAGTACTATACGAGTCGGTCCACCCTCGCAACGGCCACTCCTCGCTGGAGTTATTCCACAACTACTATTTTTTATTTTTCTGCGCAGCCTGTCAGCGGCAGGTCTGGCATTCCTGTCAGTTCTGCTGTCACCTTCCGCGTCTCTGTGCATACTTGCCCTGTATTTGGCCAGTCCACCCAACCACCCGTACGTCCGTCTGTCTGCCTGTCGTTCTGTGTGTCCGTCCGTCCGCCCCCCTTCGCGCCCGTGCCCACAATTACCCGCACGCCCTGGAGTGGCCGGACTCCTCGGTGGCCCGCGCTGCGCTGTTTCGCATACACGGCTCGCCCGCCTGTCCCCCGAGAGGCACTAGCACATGCGGATCGCCGGTTCACGGGGGAAAAAGTCCAAAATGACTCTCTCTAAAATTCGTTGTACTTGGAAAAGAATGAAGAGGAATCCTTTTCAAACTGGTGAGAAAGAAGCGCGCGGGGTACTGGAGGATGGCGGAGACCCATGGCGCCTGGAGGGTAGGCAGCGCGGTGACTCCCGTGCTCCCACAGTGCCTACCTCCCAGGGGCTCACCTCACTCCCATGGCGCCTGACGGGTAGGCAGCGCGTTGACTCCCGTGCTCCCACAGTGCCTACCTCCCAGGGGCTCACCTCACTTCCATGGCGCCTGGAGGGTAGGCAGCGCGGTGACTCCCGTGCTCCCACAGTGCCTACCTCCCAGGGGCTCACCTCACTCCCATGGCGCCTGGAGGGTAGGCAGCGCGGTGACTCCCGTGCTCCCACAGTGCCTACCTCCCAGGGGCTCACCTCACTCCCATGGCGCCTGGAGGGTAGGCAGCGCGGTGACTCCCGTGCTCCCACAGTGCCCACCTTCCTGGGGCTCACCTCACTCCCGCTCTGCTGAAAGCCCGACACGGTTCTGCGAAACTTGGCCTCTCATTCAAGATTTGGCAGCTGAGTTAGATACAGCTGGGCGCCGGGATTCGAAATAGGGTAACCTAACTTTTCTGATAGAAAACTAGGAAATTAGTGGTACACCTCTTTGTGACCACCCCAAACCAAGTTTGCAAAACGGACCCAAGACCCGGGACCCAAATTAGGCGATCGTTGCGACTCTTCTTTTATCAGTGGGCTGCTTCTTATTGAGAGGGAAAGTCCAGCCTCACAACGCGAACACTCTTTCCAACTATATTCTTCGTACTGCAAAGTATTGGTTTACGAAGAGGCATCTGAACCCAATACGTTTGCAACACGGAATCATAAATAGTTGCTTGGACTGTTAGTTTTGCATTCGCGAGCTCTTTCCAGTGCAAGTACACGGTCTGAATTCGTCATGTCGCGCTCGGCTTTAATTCCATCCGCTGTTTGTCCATCTGGTCGATAGGCCTCTGCTGCACGATTTTTTTTATTCATTTTTGTTCACCCTCCCGTCCGACACGCACCGGTACCAAGGGGCTGACCAGACTCTGAGCGCAGACGGAACTCACCTCGCGAAAAGGTGAAAGCCTGCGCTGCCTGACCCTATCAAATGGGTGTGACATATCGTCAGCGAGAGCTAAGCCTTGCGCGAGCTAACAGTTTCGCTCTCTGCGGGACAACAGTAGCTAAAGTATCAATAGCGCGCTGCTCGTCCCCACCATAGCTCCGTAGCGTAGTGGGCTAGCGGGCCGGCCGACGACCGCAAGGTCCGGGGTTCAACTCTTTGCCGGAGTAAAATTTTTTCTGAAGTCTGCCGACCTACACTCGTTAACTCAGTGGTTCGACGCCCGAGCAGGGGAATGGTGCTTGCCAAGACTCGGCAGAAGTTAAATGTAGAGGCCTAGGGTTCGGCCTTCTACATTTTTCAAGCGTAAGGCCTCGGAATCTGGAGTATTCGGGCAACACCTACTTGGATACATGGCGTAGAAGAGTAGAGTACAATCGGCTTCGGCCGTGTACG
>CM076251.1:18251578-18519078 GCA_038380765.1 Odontothrips loti | reverse complement strand
TCGGTCCACCCCGGCGGACCCCTTTCGGACCGATCCTTCGGACCGCGGGTTCGGTCCACCCCGGCGGACCCCTTTCGGACCGATCCTTCGGACCGATACTTCGGACCGCGGCTTCGGTCCACCCCGGCGGACCCCTTTCGGACCGCGGGTTCGGTCCAGCCCGGCGGACCGCTTTCGGACCGATACTTCGGACCGCGGCTTCGGTCCACCCCGGCGGACCCCTTTCGGACTGTTCCTTCGGACCGATACTTCGGACCGCGGCTTCGGTCCACCCCGGCGGACCCTTTCGGACCGCTTCGGACCGCGGCTTCGGTCCACCCCGGCGGACCGCTTTCGGACCGATACTTCGGACCGCGGCTTCGGTCCACCCCGGCGGACCCCTTTCGGACCGATCCTTCGGACCGATCCTTCGGACCGATACTTCGGACCGCGGCTTCGGTCCACTTCGGCGGACCCCTTTCGGACCGCGGGTTCGGTCCACCCCGGCGGACCGCTTTCGGACCGATACTTCGGACCGCGGCTTCGGTCCACCCCGGCGGACCCCTTTCGGACTGATCCTTCGGACCGATACTTCGGACCGCGGCTTCGGTCCACTTCGGCGGACCCCTTTCGGACCGCTGGTTCGGTCCACCCCGGCGGACCGCTTTCGGACCGATACTTCGGACCGTGGCTTCGGTCCACCCCGGCGTCCCCTTTCGGACTGATCCTTCGGACCGCGGCTTCGGTCCACCCCTTTCGGACCGATCCTTCGGACTGATACTTCGAACCGCGGACTCGGTCCACTTCGGCGGACTCCTTTCGGTCCGCGGGTTCGGTCCACCCCGGCGGACCGCTTTCGGACCGATCTTTCGGACCGCGGCTTCAGTCCACCCCGGCGGACCGCTTTTGGACCGATACTTCGGACCTCGGCTTCGGTCCACCCCGGCGGACCGCTTTGGGACCTATCCTTCGGACCGCGGCTTCGGTCCACCCCGGCGGACCCCTTTCGGACCGATCCTTCGGACCGATTCTTCGGACCGCGGTCCGTCTAAAGGAGTCCAAAGGGGTCCGTCTGAAGGAGTCCGAAGGGGTTCGTCTGAAGGAGTCCGAAGGGGTCCGTCTGAAGGAGCCCGAAGGGGTTCGTCTGAAGGAGTCCGAGGGGGTCCGTCTGAGGGAGCCCGAAGGGGTCCGTCTAAAGGAGTCCGAAGGGGTCCATCTGAAGGAGTCCGAAGGAGTCTGTCTGAAGAAGTCCGAAGGGGTCCGTCCGAAGGGGTCCGAAGAGGTCGAAGGAGTCCGAAGGGATCCGTCCACGGTCCATTGGCTCGGTCCACGGTCTACCGATGTTGACCGTGGACTGTCGGATCGCGGGCTGCCGGACTGCGGTCTTATGAACCGGTCCGCGGTCTATCGGTCTGAACTGCGGTCTATTGGTCCGGTCGGCGGTCCACCGGTGCGGACCGTGGACTGCCGGACTGCGGACAGCCGGACTGCGCACTCAGAGAAAGCCTGTTTTTGAATCAAGACTAGAATATTACTTGAAAAAATATTTTTGATCTCCGGCATTGTATCAAGATTAGCGATACTCAAATCTAGTAAATGCTAAGCCGTCCCCATTTAATTATATTGCGTTGTTGTTTCGAGACGCCGCCAGCCTAATGCTATCCCGCTGCACCGTGCTGCTCCTCAGTTGTCTCGGTGGCTCAGTGGGTTCCGTGCCTGGAGGCTGGATAGTAAGCCGGGTCCGGCAGAACGGGGGTTCAACTCCCGGTCGGGGCGTAACCAGTTTTTCCTTGCATAGTATTCTCTGATACTATTTGTAGCATGACAAAGCTTGGGAATGGACTGTGGTTATTAAGCCCCACAGGAAAGACGGAAATCTGCAAAGCTGCCGACAACATTTTAATTTAGTCAATATTTTTTCCCTGAAAGTTCACGTGTTTATGGCTTGGGCACGAGTTTGTGCTAGCTCGGCTGCCGTATATTTCGCCGACCTGACCCGAGCGAACGGGACTCGCTTGTCGCGGACTGTCGGGGGCCACGGTTCGATACCCGGCAGGGGAAGTTGGTGCGGCGTGATTAGGTTAGGTTATGCGAGGACGTTTTTTTTAGGTTGATTAGGATTTTTTTGAAAGAAAAGATAGGAGGGGCAGGATTTCTGGCTTTCACCCAGGAGGCCTGGGTTCGATTCCCAGTACCGGTATCCTCTTTGAGCCCGAGCTCTGCTGGATGGACTTCAAGGCTTACATTTTGCATCTTCCTTGATCAAAGGAGGTAACTGAACGATTCATATTCAGCGATTCATAACGTTCAATGAGGAGCAGTTGTTTGTTTTGTCTTTACTGCCGGTGAAGTGAAAAACGAAAAATAAACCAAAAAGAGAGACTCCTTCGAGCCGGATTTGAACCAGCGACGTATGGATGCCCGCAAGGCGACGGTGTGTCGCTGACCCCCTACAGTTCACCGCTCTACCAACTGAGCTATCGAAGGATCTTGCGGCGAGCGTCGTTCGCGGCCGGCCATACGTAACGCGGCGGGGCAGAGCCGACGGGGCAGCGGGCAGCGGGCAGCCGGCCGTAGCCCAGCCGTCCAGAGAGAAGCCTGCGCCCGAGGCGTCCGGAGGGCGTCCGAAGGTGCGTTGGAAGTGTGACTAGGATACTTGGTGCACTTGTGCAGTTGTGCAGTTGTGAAAATTGGTGCAAATTGGTGCGAATTGGTGAAAAGTGGTGAAAAGTAGTGCAAAAGTGGTAGAAAAGTGGTGAAAAAATTGGCCCAGGGGGGATCGAACCCACGACCTTCGCGTTATTAGCACGACGCTCTAACCAACTGAGCTAATGGGCCTTGCATGTGGCGGGTTGGAGGCGGTGCGGTGCACAAGCGGGCTGAGTGAGGCTGTGTGTGTGTGATATCGTGCGACGTGTGGCTAGCCGGTGGTATGCGTGGGCACAGCACGGAGCCGAAATAGCTCAGTTGGGAGAGCGTTAGACTGAAGATCTAAATGTCCCCGGTTCAATTCCGGGTTTCAGCACTTTTCCTTTTCTTTTTCAAATTTTTCTTCTTCTTCATTCCAACGTCCAACAATAAACACATTACTTCCAAACAATTCCCCTCTTCCATCACAATATCCCCTATTTTTCAAGTCTCACACTCACACACCCCTCTCACTTAATTCCAATTCAATTCAACTTCCACTCTCATTCTCCACTCAAACACTTATACCACACAACACATTATCTCCAACTCCCATTTCCAATTCTTCTGCATATAATTTAAACGACCCTCCCAATTCATTCAATATAAACACATTTTTTACATTTAATCTTCCATCCTTCAATTAACCTAAAATAACCTAACCTAACCTAACCTTACCTAACCTAACCTTACCTAACCTAACCTAACCTAACCTTACCTAACCTAACCTAACCTAACCTAACCTAACCTAACCTAACACAAGCAAAGTGGGAGTCCAAAAGAGAGTTCCCACCGTGATTGTACAATGATACAATTCTGGTGCAATGTACTCTGTGTTTTCCGAGTCACAATCTCAGTCTCCTCAGGTCCGAATGTTTTGTGTGAGGAGAGAAGGCATTAATGAAATCTCTTGAGATGATCATTGCCAATCATCACGTCTGCTTTTTTATGCAATGGAATGGTGCTGCTGGCATGCCAGCACATTGTTACAATTCTGGTCCAATGTACTCTGTCCCTTCTCAAGCCCTTTGGGACAGCCACGATGTAAGTCCTCTCAGGTCAGCATATAGCTGTCACACCTGCAGCAGATAACAGTATTCATTTCAAAATAGTAGTAATGTTAGTAATACAGCCCTTACGGCCACTTGGCGCCGGCAGCGGACGCCCCGTAGGTAGGCAGCCCATCTTGCACCAGTGCTGGTGCGCCGGACTACCCTCTCAGGCGCTAGGCGCGGACTCGGCAAACTTTCAGTTGTACTCGGTGGCACTTCCCCCCGGGCTACTTTCCACGCTCGTCATCCCTCTCATCACACTCATTGCATTCCTGTGACTGTCCCTCAAATTCTCCGTTCATCCCTCTTCAGCTCCTTCCGCTTGTGACAGACTAACCTATGAAACGGGACTTAGCGCCGCAGGCGCCCATCCGCGCCTGACAGCAGATTGCCCTGTGTTTGGCAATGTTACCCTCTGGTGACAACTCTGCCTGTGTTTGTCAATCTTGCCTTTGGGTGACAATTTTCCATGTGTTTGGCAATGTTACCCTCTCGTGACAACTCTGCCTGTGTTTGGCAGTCTTGCCTTTGTGTGGCAATTTTCCATGTGTTTGTCAATGTTACCTTCTTGTGACAACTCTCCCTGTGTTTGGCGATCTTCCGTTGGTGTGTCAATTTCGCCTGTGTTTGGCAACCTTGCCTTTGTGTGACAACTCTCGCTGTGTTTGGCAATGTGTGCTTTGTGTGACAACTGGACCTGCATCTAAAAACGTTTGGTTTGTGTGATAATTTTCCCACTGTTCGACAATCTATCCATTGCTTCACAATTTCACCCGTGTTCGCGATGTGTGGTCATTTTTCCTTTGTCTGACAACTTCTTGTCCTGCCTCGATGATGATGATTCTTTATAAATCCCCCCATCTTTATCCTTGTGGCCTCTGTATCTGTCGTCCCCTCCGTCTCTACATCGTCAATGCCTAATTGTCAATGACATTTTCCCCCCTCCCATTCACTCCATTTTATTTCTGCTCATCAACCCCATTAACATACGCGAATCATGACTCATTGAAATTGCTCCACCATGTCACCATCCACATGACTGCTCTTGTCATTCCCCACGCCATATCACTTTAATGAAATACTTGTCCTCCTCGTGATTATTCTTCAAATCTTTACCAACTGAAACTGAATGAACACACAACCTCTATTAACAAATCCATCTCATTACACTATATTGCCCTTGTTGTAATCTCATTCTACCTTAATGTCAATCCTGAAAAATGACTGACCACCCCATTTGATCCATCCCCCTCATCATGTCATAACTACCTAAATGAACACACCCTCTCATAACCAAACCTAATCACCTCACATTAATAATCTTTCTACTTCCACTTCATTCTTCCACACCTCTTCCCATTTCCATCCTCTCCATCACCCTATTCCCATCCTTCAATAAACACATTATTACTTCCAAACAATGATCCCTCTCCTTCTTCCATCACAATATTCACTTAATTCCAATTTATTCATTTCATTCTCCACTCCAACCTCTCTTCTCATTTTTCAACTCCAACTCCCATTTCCCAATTATTTAAACTACCCTCCTCCTAACATCCATTCATTATCATCACTTTTCAAATCAACCTAAAAAAAAACATCCTCTCATAACCTAACCTAATCACCCTGCATTCAATTCACCTATCTCAATCCTTTTCTTTACACATACAATACCAATCCTCCATCTCTCAATATTACTTATCAAATCCAACATCATTCATCCTCTTCACATACAACACACCACCCACCCTAACACTTCCCTCCTGTCCCATTTACCAATCACAACTAAAAATAAACTACCTGACCATCCTTAAATTCAATTCATTCCCACTAACATTCATTTTCTCCCACTTTACACATCATCTTATCAAATCAACCTAAAAAAAAACATCCTCTCATAACCTAACCTAATCACCCTGCATTCAATTCATCTATTTCAATCCTTATCATCATCTCCTCCATTCAAAACCATCTCCTCCCCTCTCAACATATTTCCTCTTTAAATCATTTCAACTTTCTTATCTTTCAATTACCACACTCCATATTTATTTATCTTTAACTAACTATTCATTTTACCCTCACACATACACAATATCATCAACTCCAATCATATTAACAAACACCCTCACACTCTTATCAATTAAAATCATAAAAATCAACAACCTAAATTAACACATCCTATAATAACCTAACCCAATCATCTCAAATTCAATTCACCTATCCCAATCCTATTCTTCAATTTTACCAACAACTTTATCCTACCTACTCATTCCATCTCATCCTTTTTATATTTCTGATACAAAATTCTTTCACCAAACACAATCTCATCTTCCCTTCTCAACACCACGTCCTTCCAACACACTCATCAATACACTTTTCCATCAATTTTTCCAAATATCTTCCCCAAATTAACTCCAAACACTCTAAAACATCTTCCATTCAATTCCTCATCAAAAACCACCCTAGAAACATATATCACACACCCCCTATATCTCCTTGCCTGCCCTAATACATCAATTTTCTCTTTTTCCCCTTACCTAACCTAACCTAACCTAACCTAACCTAACCTAACCTAACCTAACCTAACCTAACCTAACCTAACCTAACCTAACCTAACCTAACCTAACCTAACCTAACCTAACCTAACCTAACCTAACCTAACCTAACCTAACCTAACCTAACCTAACCTAACCTGCCACTGTCCTTGTGATATTGTGTCAATCAAACTGCAACTTTCACCAAATCATGTCATCGACTCTCCTTCACTTCAATCTGTCATGTTTGTCCGTCCCACACACTCGCAAACTCCGTTTTCTCAACTTTTTTCATCAAAATGAATTCGTACGACTTCCAATTTTTCACCATCGTCTTCTCCGTCCAAAAACACCCCGAATTCATGTGCCGCACCTCCCTATCTTGCCCCGTTGTGTCTTTTCCCTAAATAACCCTTGCCTAACCTACCTAACCTAACCTAACCTAACATAACCTAACCTAACCTACCTAACCTAACCTAACCTAACCTAACCTAACCTAACCTAACCTAACCTAACCTAACCTAACCTAACCTAACCTAACCTAACCTAACCTAACCTAACCTAACCTAACCTAACCTAACCTAACCTAACCTAACCTTCAGACGGACCCCTTCGGACTCCTTCAGACGAACCCCTTCGGACTCCCTCAGACGGACTTCTTCGGATTCCTTCAGATGGACCCCTTCGGACTCCTTTAGACGGACTTCTTCGAACTCCATCATAAGGACACCTTCGGACTCCTTCAGACGGACCCCTTCGGACTCCTTCAGACGAACCCCTTCGGACTCCCTCAGACGGACTTCTTCGGATTCCTTCAGATGGACCCCTTCGGACTCCTTTAGACGGACTTCTTCGAACTCCATCATAAGGACACCTTCGGACTCCTTCAGACGGACCCCTTCGGACTCATTCAGACGGACTCCTTTGGACTCCTTCAGATGGACCCCTTCCGACTCCTTCAGACGGACTTCTTCGGACTCCATCATAAGGACCCCTTCGGACTCCTTTAGACGGACCCCTTCGATATCCCTCAGACGGACTTCGGACTCCTTCAGATGGACCCCTTCGGACTCCTTTAGACAGACTTCTTCGGACTCCATCTTACTGACCCCTTCGGACTCCTTCAGACGGACCCCTTCGGGCTCCCTCAGACGGACCCCTTCGGATTCCTTCAGACGGCCCCCTTTGGACTCCTTTAGACGGACTTCTTCGGACTCCATCATACCAATCCCTTCGGACTCCTTCAGACGGACCCCTTCGGACTCCACCCCGGCGGACCCCTTTCGGACCGATCTTTCGGACCGCGGCTTCAGTCCACCCCGGCGGACCGCTTTGGGACCGATACTTCGGACCGCGGCTTCGGTCCATCCCGGCGGACCCCTTTCGGACCCATCCTTCGGACCGATACTTCGGACCGCGGCTTTGGTCCACTTCGGCGGACCCCTTTCGGACCGCGGCTTCGGTCCACCCCGGCGGACCGCTTTCGGACCGATACTTCGGACCGCGGCTTCGGTCCACCCCGGCGGACCCCTTTCGGACCGATCCTTCGGACCGATCCTTCGGACCGCGGGTTCGGTCCACCCCGGCGGACCCCTTTCGGACCGATCTTTCGGACCGCGGCTGGGGTCCACCTCGGCAGACCCCTTTTGGACCGATCCTTCGGACCGATACTTCGGACCGCGGCTTCGGTCCACTTCGGCGGACCCCTTTCGGACCGCGGGTTCGGTCCACCCCGGCGGACCGCTTTCGGACCGATCTTTCGGACCGCGGCTTCAGTCCACCCCGGCGGACCGCTTTTGGACCGATACTTCGGACCGCGGCTTCGGTCCACCCCGGCGGACCGCTTTCGGACCGATCCTTCGGACCGCGGCTTCGGTCCACCCCGGCGGACCGCTTTCGGACCGATACTTCGGACCGCGGCTTCGGTCCACTTCGGCGGACCCCTTTCGGACCGCCGGTTCGGTCCACCCCTTTCGGACCGATCCTTCGGACCGATCCTTCGGACCGCGGCTTCGGTTTACCCCGGCGGACCCCTTTCGGACCGATCCTGCGGACCGATACTTCGGACCGCGGCTTCGGTCCACTTCGGCGGACCCTTTTCGGACCGCGGCTTCGGTCCACCACGGCGGACCGCTTTCGGACCGATCCTTCGGACCGCGGGTTCGGTCCACCCCGGCGGACCGCTTTCGGACCGATCTTTCGGACCGAGGCTTCAGTCCACCCCGGCGGACCGCTTTTGGACCGATACTTCGGACCGCGGCTTCGGTCCACCCCGGCGGACCGCTTTCGGAACAATCCTTCGGACCGCGGCTTCGGTCCACCCTGGCGGACCGCTTTCGGACCGATCCTTCAGACCGATACTTCGGACCGCGGCTTCGGTCCACTTCGGCGGACCCCTTTCGGACCGCCGGTTCGGTCCACCCCTTTCGGACCGATCCTTCGGACCGATCCTTCGGACCGCGGCTTCGGTCCACCCCGGCGGACCCCTTTCGGACCGATCCTTCGGACCGATACTTCGGACCGCGGCTTCGGTCCACTTCGGCGGACCCTTTTCGCACCGCGGCTTCGGTCCACCCCGGCGGACCGCTTTCGGACTGATACTTCGGACCGCGGGTTCGGTCCACCCCGGCGGACCCCTTTCGGACCGATCTTTCGGACCGCGGCTTCGGTCCACTTCGGCGGACCCCTTTCGGACCGCGGGTTCGGTCCACCCCGGCGGACCCCTTTCGGACCGATCCTTCGGACCGATACTTCGGACCGCGGCTTCGGTCCACTTCGGCGGACCCCTTTCGGACCGCCGGTTCGGTCCACCCCTTTCGGACCGATCCTTCGGACCGATACTTCGGACCGCGGCTTCGGTCCACTTTGGCGGACCCCTTTCGGACCGCGGGTTCGGTCCACCCCGGCGGACCGCTTTCGGACCGATCCTTTGGACCGCGGGTTCGGTCCACCCCGGCGGACCGCTTTTGGACCGATACTTTGGACCGATACTTCGGACCGCGGTCCGTCTAAAGGAGTCCAAAGGGGTCCGTCTGAAGGAGTCCGAAGGGGTTCGTCTGAAGGAGTCCGAAGGGGTCCGTCTGAGGGAGCCCGAAGGGGTCCGTCAGAAGGAGTCCGAAGGGGTCCATCTGAAGGAGTCCGAAGGAGTCTGTCTGAAGAAGTTCGAAGGGGTCCGTCCGAAGGGGTCCGAAGAGGTCCGAAGGAGTCCGAAGGGATCCGTCCACGGTCTATTGGCTCGGTCCACGGTCTACCGATGTTGACCGTGGACTGTCGGATCGCGGGCTGCCGGACTGCGGTCTTATGAACCGGTCCGCGGTCTATCGGTCTGAACTGCGGTCTATTGGTCCGGTCGGCGGTCCACCGGTGCGGACCGTGGACTGCCGGACTGCGGACAGCCGGACTGCGCACCCAGAGAAAGCCTTTTTTTGAATCAAGACCAGAATATTACTTGAAAAAATATTTTTGATCTCCGGCATTGTATCAGGATTAGCGATACTCAAATCTAGTAAATGCTAAGCCGTCCCCATTTAATTATATTGCGTTGTTGTTTCGAGACGCCGCCAGCCTAATGCTTTCCCGCTGCACCGTGCTGCTCCTCAGTTGTCTCGGTGGCTCAGTGGGTTCCGTGCCTGGAGGCTGGATAGTAAGCCGGGTCCGGCAGAACGGGGGTTCAACTCCCGGTCGGGGCGTAACCAGTTTTTCCTTGCATAGTATTCTCTGATACTATTTGTAGCATGACAAAGCTTGGGAATGGACTGTGGTTATTAAGCCCCACAGGAAAGACGGAAATCTGCAAAGCTGCCGACAACATTTTAATTTAGTCAATATTTTTTCCCTGAAAGTTCACGTGTTTATGGCTTGGGCACGAGTTTGTGCTAGCTCGGCTGCCGTATATTTCGCCGACCTGACCCGAGCGAACGGGACTCGCTTGTCGCGGACTGTCGGGGGCCACGGTTCGATACCCGGCAGGGGAAGTTGGTGCGGCGTGATTAGGTTAGGTTATGCGAGGACGTTTTCTTAGGTTGATTAGGATTTTTTTGAATGAAAAGATAGGAGGGGCAGGATTTCTGGCTTTCACCCAGGAGGCCTGGGTTCGATTCCCAGTACCGGTATCCTCTTTGAGCCCGAGCTCTGCTGGATGGACTTCAAGGCTTACATTTTGCATCTTCCTTGATCAAAGGAGGTAACTGAACGATTCATATTCAGCGATTCATAACGTTCAATGAGGAGCAGTTGTTTGTTTTGTCTTTACTGCCGGTGAAGTGAAAAACGAAAAATAAACCAAAAAGAGAGACTCCTTCGAGCCGGATTTGAACCAGCGACGTATGGATGCCCGCAAGGCGACGGTGTGTCGCTGACCCCCTACAGTTCACCGCTCTACCAACTGAGCTATCGAAGGATCTTGCGGCGAGCGTCGTTCGCGGCCGGCCATACGTAACGCGGCGGGGCAGAGCCGACGGGGCAGCGGGCAGCGGGCAGCCGGCCGTAGCCCAGCCGTCCAGAGAGAAGCCTGCGCCCGAGGCGTCCGGAGGGCGTCCGAAGGTGCGTTGGAAGTGTGACTAGGATACTTGGTGCACTTGTGCAGTTGTGCAGTTGTGAAAATTGGTGCAAATTGGTGCGAATTGGTGAAAAGTGGTGAAAAGTAGTGCAAAAGTGGTAGAAAAGTGGTGAAAAAATTGGCCCAGGGGGGATCGAACCCACGACCTTCGCGTTATTAGCACGACGCTCTAACCAACTGAGCTAATGGGCCTTGCATGTGGCGGGTTGGAGGCGGTGCGGTGCACAAGCGGGCTGAGTGAGGCTGTGTGTGTGTGATATCGTGCGACGTGTGGCTAGCCGGTGGTATGCGTGGGCACAGCACGGAGCCGAAATAGCTCAGTTGGGAGAGCGTTAGACTGAAGATCTAAATGTCCCCGGTTCAATTCCGGGTTTCAGCACTTTTCCTTTTCTTTTTCAAATTTTTCTTCTTCTTCATTCCAACGTCCAACAATAAACACATTACTTCCAAACAATTCCCCTCTTCCATCACAATATCCCCTATTTTTCAAGTCTCACACTCACACACCCCTCTCACTTAATTCCAATTCAATTCAACTTCCACTCTCATTCTCCACTCAAACACTTATACCACACAACACATTATCTCCAACTCCCATTTCCAATTCTTCTGCATATAATTTAAACGACCCTCCCAATTCATTCAATATAAACACATTTTTTACATTTAATCTTCCATCCTTCAATTAACCTAAAATAACCTAACCTAACCTAACCTTACCTAACCTAACCTTACCTAACCTAACCTAACCTAACCTTACCTAACCTAACCTAACCTAACCTAACCTAACCTAACCTAACACAAGCAAAGTGGGAGTCCAAAAGAGAGTTCCCACCGTGATTGTACAATGATACAATTCTGGTGCAATGTACTCTGTGTTTTCCGAGTCACAATCTCAGTCTCCTCAGGTCCGAATGTTTTGTGTGAGGAGAGAAGGCATTAATGAAATCTCTTGAGATGATCATTGCCAATCATCACGTCTGCTTTTTTATGCAATGGAATGGTGCTGCTGGCATGCCAGCACATTGTTACAATTCTGGTCCAATGTACTCTGTCCCTTCTCAAGCCCTTTGGGACAGCCACGATGTAAGTCCTCTCAGGTCAGCATATAGCTGTCACACCTGCAGCAGATAACAGTATTCATTTCAAAATAGTAGTAATGTTAGTAATACAGCCCTTACGGCCACTTGGCGCCGGCAGCGGACGCCCCGTAGGTAGGCAGCCCATCTTGCACCAGTGCTGGTGCGCCGGACTACCCTCTCAGGCGCTAGGCGCGGACTCGGCAAACTTTCAGTTGTACTCGGTGGCACTTCCCCCGGGCTACTTTCCACGCTCGTCATCCCTCTCATCACACTCATTGCATTCCTGTGACTGTCCCTCAAATTCTCCGTTCATCCCTCTTCAGCTCCTTCCGCTTGTGACAGACTAACCTATGAAACGGGACTTAGCGCCGCAGGCGCCCATCCGCGCCTGAAAGCAGATTGCCCTGTGTTTGGCAATGTTACCCTCTGGTGACAACTCTGCCTGTGTTTGTCAATCTTGCCTTTGGGTGACAATTTTCCATGTGTTTGGCAATGTTACCCTCTTGTGACAACTCTGCCTGTGTTTGGCAGTCTTGCCTTTGTGTGGCAATTTTCCATGTGTTTGTCAATGTTACCTTCTTGTGACAACTCTCCCTGTGTTTGGCGATCTTCCGTTGGTGTGTCAATTTCGCCTGTGTTTGGCAACCTTGCCTTTGTGTGACAACTCTCGCTGTGTTTGGCAATGTGTGCTTTGTGTGACAACTGGACCTGCATCTAAAAACGTTTGGTTTGTGTGATAATTTTCCCACTGTTCGACAATCTATCCATTGCTTCACAATTTCACCCGTGTTCGCGATGTGTGGTCATTTTTCCTTTGTCTGACAACTTCTTGTCCTGCCTCGATGATGATGATTCTTTATAAATCCCCCCATCTTTATCCTTGTGGCCTCTGTATCTGTCGTCCCCTCCGTCTCTACATCGTCAATGCCTAATTGTCAATGACATTTTCCCCCCTCCCATTCACTCCATTTTATTTCTGCTCATCAACCCCATTAACATACGCGAATCATGACTCATTGAAATTGCTCCACCATGTCACCATCCACATGACTGCTCTTGTCATTCCCCACGCCATATCACTTTAATGAAATACTTGTCCTCCTCGTGATTATTCTTCAAATCTTTACCAACTGAAACTGAATGAACACACAACCTCTATTAACAAATCCATCTCATTACACTATATTGCCCTTGTTGTAATCTCATTCTACCTTAATGTCAATCCTGAAAAATGACTGACCACCCCATTTGATCCATCCCCCTCATCATGTCATAACTACCTAAATGAACACACCCTCTCATAACCAAACCTAATCACCTCACATTAATAATCTTTCTACTTCCACTTCATTCTTCCACACCTCTTCCCATTTCCATCCTCTCCATCACCCTTTTCCCATCCTTCAATAAACACATTATTACTTCCAAACAATGATCCCTCTCCTTCTTCCATCACAATATTCACTTAATTCCAATTTATTCATTTCATTCTCCACTCCAACCTCTCTTCTCATTTTTCAACTCCAACTCCCATTTCCCAATTATTTAAACTACCCTCCTCCTAACATCCATTCATTATCATCACTTTTCAAATCAACCTAAAAAAAAACATCCTCTCATAACCTAACCTAATCACCCTGCATTCAATTCACCTATCTCAATCCTTTTCTTTACACATACAATACCAATCCTCCATCTCTCAATATTACTTATCAAATCCAACATCATTCATCCTCTTCACATACAACACACCACCCACCCTAACACTTCCCTCCTGTCCCATTTACCAATCACAACTAAAAATAAACTACCTGACCATCCTTAAATTCAATTCATTCCCACTAACATTCATTTTCTCCCACTTTACACATCATCTTATCAAATCAACCTAAAAAAAAACATCCTCTCATAACCTAACCTAATCACCCTGCATTCAATTCATCTATTTCAATCCTTATCATCATCTCCTCCATTCAAAACCATCTCCTCCCCTCTCAACATATTTCCTCTTTAAATCATTTCAACTTTCTTATCTTTCAATTACCACACTCCATATTTATTTATCTTTAACTAACTATTCATTTTACCCTCACACATACACAATATCATCAACTCCAATCATATTAACAAACACCCTCACACTCTTATCAATTAAAATCATAAAAATCAACAACCTAAATTAACACATCCTATAATAACCTAACCTAATCATCTCAAATTCAATTCACCTATCCCAATCCTATTCTTCAATTTTACCAACAACTTTATCCTACCTACTCATTCCATCTCATCCTTTTTATATTTCTGATACAAAATTCTTTCACCAAACACAATCTCATCTTCCCTTCTCAACACCACGTCCTTCCAACACACTCATCAATACACTTTTCCATCAATTTTTCCAAATATCTTCCCCAAATTAACTCCAAACACTCTAAAACATCTTCCATTCAATTCCTCATCAAAAACCACCCTATAAACATATATCACACACCCCCTATATCTCCTTGCCTGCCCTATTACATCAATTTTCTCTTTTTCCCCTTACCTAACCTAACCTAACCTAACCTAACCTAACCTAACCTGTCACTGTCCTTGTGATATTGTGTCAATCAAACTGCAACTTTCACCAAATCATGTCATCGACTCTCCTTCACTTCAATCTGTCATGTTTGTCCGTCCCACACACTCGCAAACTCCGTTTTCTCAACTTTTTCATCAAAATGAATTCGTACGACTTCCAATTTTTCTATCCTCTGCTCTTGTAATATTTACCAAACCTAATCGAACTCAAACTTCACTAACCTTACCTAATCATGTCGCATTAAAATTCCCCTATCGTAATCCATGATGTCTTTGACCCTGTGTGACATTCTCAACATGATCCTTATTGTGTTCAATTTAATTTTCATTCACATTCACACGATTTTAATCCTTGCCTCTTTACTCTTCCGATGATGCCCCCTGTCATTAAATCTCTTGTTGTCATCCTGATTTTACATCGACCTAAATTAACACATCCTATAATAACCTAACCTAATCATGTCGCGTTTAATTCACCTATCGCAACCCTTGATTTTCCTATCAATAAAATTCTTGTCACGTCATCCTTCTTGTCAATAACCTGTCACTGTCCTTGTGATATTGTGTCAATCAAACTGCAACTTTCACCAAATCATGTCATCGACTCTCCTTCACTTCAATCTGTCATGTTTGTCCGTCCCACACACTCGCAAACTCCGTTTTCTCAACTTTTTTCATCAAAATGAATTCGTACGACTTCCAATTTTTCTATCCTCTGCTCTTGTAATATTTACCAAACCTAATCGAACTCAAACTTCACTAACCTTACCTAATCATGTCGCATTAAAATTCCCCTATCGTAATCCATGATGTCTTTGACCCTGTGTGACATTCTCAACATGATCCTTATTGTGTTCAATTTAATTTTCATTCACATTCACACGATTTTAATCCTTGCCTCTTTACTCTTCCGATGATGCCCCCTGTCATTAAATCTCTTGTTGTCATCCTGATTTTACATCGACCTAAATTAACACATCCTATAATAACCTAACCTAATCATGTCGCGTTTAATTCACCTATCGCAACCCTTGATTTTCCTATCAATAAAATTCTTGTCACGTCATCCTTCTTGTCAATAACCTGTCACTGTCCTTGTGATATTGTGTCAATCAAACTGCAACTTTCACCAAATCATGTCATCGACTCTCCTTCACTTCAATCTGTCATGTTTGTCCGTCCCACACACTCGCAAACTCCGTTTTCTCAACTTTTTTCATCAAAATGAATTCGTACGACTTCCAATTTTTCACCATCGTCTTCTCCGTCCAAAAACACCCCGAATTCATGTGCCGCACCTCCCTATCTTGCCCCGTTGTGTCTTTTCCCAAAATAACCCTTGCCTAACCTACCTAACCTAACCTAACCTAACCTAACCTAACCTAACCTAACCTAACCTAACCTAACCTAACCTAACCTAACCTAACCTAACCTAACCTAACCTGCCTACCCGTCAGGCGCCATGGGAGTGAGGTGAGCCCCTGGGAGGTAGGCACTGTGGGAGCACGGGAGTCACCGCGCTGCCTACCCTCCAGGCGCCATGGGTCTCCGCCATCCTCCAGTACCCCGCGCGCTTCTTTCTCACCAGTTTGAAAAGGATTCCTCTTCATTCTTTTCCAAGTACAACGAATTTTAGAGAGAGTCATTTTGGACTTTTTCCCCCGTGAACCGGCGATCCGCATGTGCTAGTGCCTCTCGGGGGACAGGCGGGCGAGCCGTGTATGCGAAACAGCGCAGCGCGGGCTACCGAGGAGTCCGGCCACTCCAGGGCGTGCGGGTAATTGTGGGCACGGGCGCGAAGGGGGGCGGACGGACGGACACACAGAACGACAGGCAGACAGACGGACGTACGGGTGGTTGGGTGGACTGGCCAAATACAGGGCAAGTATGCACAGAGACGCGGAAGGTGACAGCAGAACTGACAGGAATGCCAGACCTGCCGCTGACAGGCTGCGCAGAAAAATAAAAAATAGTAGTTGTGGAATAACTCCAGCGAGGAGTGGCCGTTGCGAGGGTGGACCGACTCGTATAGTACTGCGTACGCAATCCTAAAATACCTCTCATATTACTTACCACTATTAATACTGTAATATTTATATCACCGGAATTTGTCACTAGAAGATGAGCAATGTCCGTTTTTTTCAGCAGATGATACCTCAAAACACTAACATTGAAGCTAAAAATTTAAAACTTAATTAGTTTGAGGTGTCAGCTATCTTGTACTCCCGATAAGTCGAAAAGGCTGAGTGCCAGCGGCTAGAGCGGATACGTAAAATCAAATGATGAAAAGTTTTGATTTTTTTAAAAAGTGATTAGCTCGTTACACTCATGCACTATTGGTCGAATTTGTTTTTTCGCGGTTTTCATCTTTTCTTTATTAATTGGTAAAAAGCGTTTCATTTCAATAATTTTTTTTTTAATCCAAAAAAATATTGAATCCTCAAGATTCAGACCCTGCAAATAAACAATACAACAACAACAAAAAACGGCAAAAATGGGTCGGCAGACTTCAGAAAAAATTTTACTTCGGCAAAGAGTTGAACCCCGGACTTTACGGCCGTCGACCGGCCCGCTAGCCCACTACGCTACGAAGCTATGGTAGGGAGGAGCAGCGCGCTATTGATACTTTAGCCACTTCTGTCCCGCAGAGAGCGAAACCGTTAGCTCGCGCAGGGCTTAGCTCTCGCTGACGATATGTCACGCCCATTTGATAGGGTCAGGCAGCGCAGGCCTTCACCTTTTCGCGCGGTGAGTTCCGTCTGCGCTCAGAGTCTGGTCAGCCCCTTGGTACCGGTGCGTCTCGGACGGGAGGGTAAAAAAAAATGAATAAAAAAAATGGACAGACAGCGGATGGATTAAAAGCCGAGCGCGACATGACGAATTCAGACCGTGTACTTGCACTGGAAAGAGCTCGCGAATGCAAAACTAACAGTCCAAGCAACTATTTATGATTCCGTGTTGCAAACGTATTGGGTTCAGATGCCTCTTCGTAAACCAATACTTTGCAGTACGAAGAATATAGTTGGAAAGAGTGTTCGCGTTGTGAGGCTGGACTTTCCCTCTCAATAAGAAGCAGCCCACTAATAAAAGAGTCGAAAAACCTAACCTAACCTAACCTAACCTAACCTAACCTAACCTAACCTAACCTAACCTAACCTAACCTAACCCAACCTCACCTAACCCAACCTAACCGTCACAAGGCACGGCCGCGTTGCGAGGCACCAACCAAAGCGCAGACCAATGCGAATATGGATCCAAGTTGGCGACAATAGGTCTTCTCATTGAACAGGGGACGACTCTAAAATAAATCGGATTTGATGTGATCACATGCCCAATGGTGGATTCCAGCAGATTGGTTGCGTCTGCTTTCCTTAAATGAACTAGAATTCTTTTTTAAAGTATATTGGTACAATTGTTTTAGATTCTCCGCCCACTCCGTCCCGCTCCGTGCGATGCCAATATGTCATTTTGAAACACTAAGCTGCCATGCTGAGATGATTTACATTCTGTTAATTTGCAGTTAGTTACTAAGGGTTCAATTACATCGTATGATAAAAAAAGATGTTAAATATAATGGAGGCACAACGGTAATTAATATTTTTAAAATAACTATAAGTTTTGAAAGTTGGTAGAACCGCAGCATAGCTCCGCCCATTTCTGTGGCCCCATCTAGCGGTAGTGGAATGAAACTGAATGCAGAATGTGGCAACAACGACACTTGCTGAGGGGAGAAAAATAAAAAAAGTAGAAAAGTCGATGCAGAGAGCTCCTCGCTCCGCTCGGGCTCAAATACAACAACAACAAAAAACGGCAAAAATGGGTGGGTCCTACCTCGTCCCAGACTTCCGTCCGGAACCGTTCCTGCTTAACTTCGGTGTTCGGATGGGAACCGGTGTACCAGGAGTTGACCGCCGCTAAGACACAGGCACGACGCAGCCACCTTGGTAGGCAGGCTTCCGCAACGGCCAACATCGCCCCTTCCGCTGACTAGATTTCAGGAGTCAGCCCCCTTCGACCAGCCAGTTGGTCTGTGGCCATAAGGCCACTCCCTCGCGAATTGAGAGGGAGGTAGGATGCCCAGGTCGTACACGGCCGAAGCCGATTGTACTCTACTCTTCTACGCCATGTATCCAAGTAGGTGTTGCCCGAATACTCCAGATTCCGAGGCCTTACGCTTGAAAAATGTAGAAGGCCGAACCCTAGGCCTCTACATTTAACTTCTGCCGAGTCTTGGCAAGCACCATTCCCCTGCTCGGGCGTCGAACCACTGAGTTAACGAGTGTATTCAACTCCGGGGAATGTCCACGGCCCAACGTCCGCGGTCACTCAGACAACACACTTTGAACACGTTCTTTTGGTATACTTTACCCACCATCATCGGTCGGCAGACTTCAGAAAAAATTTTACTCCGGCAAAGAGTTGAACCCCGGACCTTGCGGTCGTCGGCCGGCCCGCTAGCCCACTACGCTACGGAGCTATGGTGGGGACGAGCAGCGCGCTATTGATACTTTAGCTACTGTTGTCCCGCAGAGAGCGAAACTGTTAGCTCGCGCAAGGCTTAGCTCTCGCTGACGATATGTCACACCCATTTGATAGGGTCAGGCAGCGCAGGCTTTCACCTTTTCGCGAGGTGAGTTCCGTCTGCGCTCAGAGTCTGGTCAGCCCCTTGGTACCGGTGCGTGTCGGACGGGAGGGTGAACAAAAATGAATAAAAAAAATCGTGCAGCAGAGGCCTATCGACCAGATGGACAAACAGCGGATGGAATTAAAGCCGAGCGCGACATGACGAATTCAGACCGTGTACTTGCACTGGAAAGAGCTCGCGAATGCAAAACTAACAGTCCAAGCAACTATTTATGATTCCGTGTTGCAAACGTATTGGGTTCAGATGCCTCTTCGTAAACCAATACTTTGCAGTACGAAGAATATAGTTGGAAAGAGTGTTCGCGTTGTGAGGCTGGACTTTCCCTCTCAATAAGAAGCAGCCCACTGATAAAAGAAGAGTCGCAACGATCGCCTAATTTGGGTCCCGGGTCTTGGGTCCGTTTTGCAAACTTGGTTTGGGGTGGTCACAAAGAGGTGTACCACTAATTTCCTAGTTTTCTATCAGAAAAAGTTAGGTTACCCTATTTCGAATCCCGGCGCCCAGCTGTATCTAACTCAGCTGCCAAATCTTGAATGAGAGGCCAAGTTTCGCAGAACCGTGTCGGGCTTTCAGCAGAGCGGGAGTGAGGTGAGCCCCAGGAAGGTGGGCACTGTGGGAGCACGGGAGTCACCGCGCTGCCTACCCTCCAGGCGCCATGGGAGTGAGGTGAGCCCCTGGGAGGTAGGCACTGTGGGAGCACGGGAGTCACCGCGCTGCCTACCCTCCAGGCGCCATGGGAGTGAGGTGAGCCCCTGGGAGGTAGGCACTGTGGGAGCACGGGAGTCACCGCGCTGCCTACCCTCCAGGCGCCATGGAAGTGAGGTGAGCCCCTGGGAGGTAGGCACTGTGGGAGCACGGGAGTCAACGCGCTGCCTACCCGTCAGGCGCCATGGGAGTGAGGTGAGCCCCTGGGAGGTAGGCACTGTGGGAGCACGGGAGTCACCGCGCTGCCTACCCTCCAGGCGCCATGGGTCTCCGCCATCCTCCAGTACCCCGCGCGCTTCTTTCTCACCAGTTTGAAAAGGATTCCTCTTCATTCTTTTCCAAGTACAACGAATTTTAGAGAGAGTCATTTTGGACTTTTTCCCCCGTGAACCGGCGATCCGCATGTGCTAGTGCCTCTCGGGGGACAGGCGGGCGAGCCGTGTATGCGAAACAGCGCAGCGCGGGCCACCGAGGAGTCCGGCCACTCCAGGGCGTGCGGGTAATTGTGGGCACGGGCGCGAAGGGGGCGGACGGACGGACACACAGAACGACAGGCAGACAGACGGACGTACGGGTGGTTGGGTGGACTGGCCAAATACAGGGCAAGTATGCACAGAGACGCGGAAGGTGACAGCAGAACTGACAGGAATGCCAGACCTGCCGCTGACAGGCTGCGCAGAAAAATAAAAAATAGTAGTTGTGGAATAACTCCAGCGAGGAGTGGCCGTTGCGAGGGTGGACCGACTCGTATAGTACTGCGTACGCAATCCTAAAATACCTCTCATATTACTTACCACTATTAATACTGTAATATTTATATCACCGGAATTTGTCACTAGAAGATGAGCAATGTCCGTTTTTTTCAGCAGATGATACCTCAAAACACTAACATTGAAGCTAAAAATTTAAAACTTAATTAGTTTGAGGTGTCAGCTATCTTTTACTCCCGATAAGTCGAAAAGGCTGAGTGCCAGCGGCTAGAGCGGATACGTAAAATCAAATGATGAAAAGTTTTGATTTTTTTAAAAAGTGATTAGCTCGTTACACTCATGCACTATTGGTCGAATTTGTTTTTTCGCGGTTTTCATCTTTTCTTTATTAATTGGTAAAAAGCGTTTCATTTCAATAATTTTTTTTTAATCCAAAAAATATTGAATCCTCAAGATTCAGACCCTGCAAATAAACAATACAACAACAACAAAAAACGGCAAAAATGGGTCGGCAGACTTCAGAAAAAATTTTACTTCGGCAAAGAGTTGAACCCCGGACTTTACGGCCGTCGACCGGCCCGCTAGCCCACTACGCTACGAAGCTATGGTAGGGAGGAGCAGCGCGCTATTGATACTTTAGCCACTTCTGTCCCGCAGAGAGCGAAACCGTTAGCTCGCGCAGGGCTTAGCTCTCGCTGACGATATGTCACGCCCATTTGATAGGGTCAGGCAGCGCAGGCCTTCACCTTTTCGCGCGGTGAGTTCCGTCTGCGCTCAGAGTCTGGTCAGCCCCTTGGTACCGGTGCGTCTCGGACGGGAGGGTAAAAAAAAAATGAATAAAAAAAATGGACAGACAGCGGATGGATTAAAAGCCGAGCGCGACATGACGAATTCAGACCGTGTACTTGCACTGGAAAGAGCTCGCGAATGCAAAACTAACAGTCCAAGCAACTATTTATGATTCCGTGTTGCAAACGTATTGGGTTCAGATGCCTCTTCGTAAACCAATACTTTGCAGTACGAAGAATATAGTTGGAAAGAGTGTTCGCGTTGTGAGGCTGGACTTTCCCTCTCAATAAGAAGCAGCCCACTAATAAAAGAGTCGCAACCTAACCTAACCTAACCTAACCTAACCTAACCTAACCTAACCTAACCTAACCTAACCTAACCTAACCTAACCTAACCTAACCCAACCTCACCTAACCCAACCTAACCGTCACAAGGCACGGCCGCGTTGCGAGGCACCAACCAAAGCGCAGACCAATGCGAATATGGATCCAAGTTGGCGACAATAGGTCTTCTCATTGAACAGGGGACGACTCTAAAATAAATCGGATTTGATGTGATCACATGCCCAATGGTGGATTCCAGCAGATTGGTTGCGTCTGCTTTCCTTAAATGAACTAGAATTCTTTTTTAAAGTATATTGGTACAATTGTTTTAGATTCTCCGCCCACTCCGTCCCGCTCCGTGCGATGCCAATATGTCATTTTGAAACACTAAGCTGCCATGCTGAGATGATTTACATTCTGTTAATTTGCAGTTAGTTACTAAGGGTTCAATTACATCGTATGATAAAAAAAGATGTTAAATATAATGGAGGCACAACGGTAATTAATATTTTTAAAATAACTATAAGTTTTGAAAGTTGGTAGAACCGCAGCATAGCTCCGCCCATTTCTGTGGCCCCATCTAGCGGTAGTGGAATGAAACTGAATGCAGAATGTGGCAACAACGACACTTGCTGAGGGGAGAAAAATAAAAAAAGTAGAAAAGTCGATGCAGAGAGCTCCTCGCTCCGCTCGGGCTCAAATACAACAACAACAAAAAACGGCAAAAATGGGTGGGTCCTACCTCGTCCCAGACTTCCGTCCGGAACCGTTCCTGCTTAACTTCGGTGTTCGGATGGGAACCGGTGTACCAGGAGTTGACCGCCGCTAAGACACAGGCACGACGCAGCCACCTTGGTAGGCAGGCTTCCGCAACGGCCAACATCGCCCCTTCCGCTGACTAGATTTCAGGAGTCAGCCCCCTTCGACCAGCCAGTTGGTCTGTGGCCATAAGGCCACTCCCTCGCGAATTGAGAGGGAGGTAGGATGCCCAGGTCGTACACGGCCGAAGCCGATTGTACTCTACTCTTCTACGCCATGTATCCAAGTAGGTGTTGCCCGAATACTCCAGATTCCGAGGCCTTACGCTTGAAAAATGTAGAAGGCCGAACCCTAGGCCTCTACATTTAACTTCTGCCGAGTCTTGGCAAGCACCATTCCCCTGCTCGGGCGTCGAACCACTGAGTTAACGAGTGTATTCAACTCCGGGGAATGTCCACGGCCCAACGTCCGCGGTCACTCAGACAACACACTTTGAACACGTTCTTTTGGTATACTTTACCCACCATCATCGGTCGGCAGACTTCAGAAAAAATTTTACTCCGGCAAAGAGTTGAACCCCGGACCTTGCGGTCGTCGGCCGGCCCGCTAGCCCACTACGCTACGGAGCTATGGTGGGGACGAGCAGCGCGCTATTGATACTTTAGCTACTGTTGTCCCGCAGAGAGCGAAACTGTTAGCTCGCGCAAGGCTTAGCTCTCGCTGACGATATGTCACACCCATTTGATAGGGTCAGGCAGCGCAGGCTTTCACCTTTTCGCGAGGTGAGTTCCGTCTGCGCTCAGAGTCTGGTCAGCCCCTTGGTACCGGTGCGTGTCGGACGGGAGGGTGAACAAAAATGAATAAAAAAAATCGTGCAGCAGAGGCCTATCGACCAGATGGACAAACAGCGGATGGAATTAAAGCCGAGCGCGACATGACGAATTCAGACCGTGTACTTGCACTGGAAAGAGCTCGCGAATGCAAAACTAACAGTCCAAGCAACTATTTATGATTCCGTGTTGCAAACGTATTGGGTTCAGATGCCTCTTCGTAAACCAATACTTTGCAGTACGAAGAATATAGTTGGAAAGAGTGTTCGCGTTGTGAGGCTGGACTTTCCCTCTCAATAAGAAGCAGCCCACTGATAAAAGAAGAGTCGCAACGATCGCCTAATTTGGGTCCCGGGTCTTGGGTCCGTTTTGCAAACTTGGTTTGGGGTGGTCACAAAGAGGTGTACCACTAATTTCCTAGTTTTCTATCAGAAAAAGTTAGGTTACCCTATTTCGAATCCCGGCGCCCAGCTGTATCTAACTCAGCTGCCAAATCTTGAATGAGAGGCCAAGTTTCGCAGAACCGTGTCGGGCTTTCAGCAGAGCGGGAGTGAGGTGAGCCCCAGGAAGGTGGGCACTGTGGGAGCACGGGAGTCACCGCGCTGCCTACCCTCCAGGCGCCATGGGAGTGAGGTGAGCCCCTGGGAGGTAGGCACTGTGGGAGCACGGGAGTCACCGCGCTGCCTACCCTCCAGGCGCCATGGGAGTGAGGTGAGCCCCTGGGAGGTAGGCACTGTGGGAGCACGGGAGTCACCGCGCTGCCTACCCTCCAGGCGCCATGGAAGTGAGGTGAGCCCCTGGGAGGTAGGCACTGTGGGAGCACGGGAGTCAACGCGCTGCCTACCCGTCAGGCGCCATGGGAGTGAGGTGAGCCCCTGGGAGGTAGGCACTGTGGGAGCACGGGAGTCACCGCGCTGCCTACCCTCCAGGCGCCATGGGTCTCCGCCATCCTCCAGTACCCCGCGCGCTTCTTTCTCACCAGTTTGAAAAGGATTCCTCTTCATTCTTTTCCAAGTACAACGAATTTTAGAGAGAGTCATTTTGGACTTTTTCCCCCGTGAACCGGCGATCCGCATGTGCTAGTGCCTCTCGGGGGACAGGCGGGCGAGCCGTGTATGCGAAACAGCGCAGCGCGGGCCACCGAGGAGTCCGGCCACTCCAGGGCGTGCGGGTAATTGTGGGCACGGGCGCGAAGGGGGGCGGACGGACGGACACACAGAACGACAGGCAGACAGACGGACGTACGGGTGGTTGGGTGGACTGGCCAAATACAGGGCAAGTATGCACAGAGACGCGGAAGGTGACAGCAGAACTGACAGGAATGCCAGACCTGCCGCTGACAGGCTGCGCAGAAAAATAAAAAATAGTAGTTGTGGAATAACTCCAGCGAGGAGTGGCCGTTGCGAGGGTGGACCGACTCGTATAGTACTGCGTACGCAATCCTAAAATACCTCTCATATTACTTACCACTATTAATACTGTAATATTTATATCACCGGAATTTGTCACTAGAAGATGAGCAATGTCCGTTTTTTTCAGCAGATGATACCTCAAAACACTAACATTGAAGCTAAAAATTTAAAACTTAATTAGTTTGAGGTGTCAGCTATCTTTTACTCCCGATAAGTCGAAAAGGCTGAGTGCCAGCGGCTAGAGCGGATACGTAAAATCAAATGATGAAAAGTTTTGATTTTTTTAAAAAGTGATTAGCTCGTTACACTCATGCACTATTGGTCGAATTTGTTTTTTCGCGGTTTTCATCTTTTCTTTATTAATTGGTAAAAAGCGTTTCATTTCAATAATTTTTTTTTTAATCCAAAAAAATATTGAATCCTCAAGATTCAGACCCTGCAAATAAACAATACAACAACAACAAAAAACGGCAAAAATGGGTCGGCAGACTTCAGAAAAAATTTTACTTCGGCAAAGAGTTGAACCCCGGACTTTACGGCCGTCGACCGGCCCGCTAGCCCACTACGCTACGAAGCTATGGTAGGGAGGAGCAGCGCGCTATTGATACTTTAGCCACTTCTGTCCCGCAGAGAGCGAAACCGTTAGCTCGCGCAGGGCTTAGCTCTCGCTGACGATATGTCACGCCCATTTGATAGGGTCAGGCAGCGCAGGCCTTCACCTTTTCGCGCGGTGAGTTCCGTCTGCGCTCAGAGTCTGGTCAGCCCCTTGGTACCGGTGCGTCTCGGACGGGAGGGTAAAAAAAAAATGAATAAAAAAAATGGACAGACAGCGGATGGATTAAAAGCCGAGCGCGACATGACGAATTCAGACCGTGTACTTGCACTGGAAAGAGCTCGCGAATGCAAAACTAACAGTCCAAGCAACTATTTATGATTCCGTGTTGCAAACGTATTGGGTTCAGATGCCTCTTCGTAAACCAATACTTTGCAGTACGAAGAATATAGTTGGAAAGAGTGTTCGCGTTGTGAGGCTGGACTTTCCCTCTCAATAAGAAGCAGCCCACTAATAAAAGAGTCGCAACCTAACCTAACCTAACCTAACCTAACCTAACCTAACCTAACCTAACCTAACCTAACCTAACCTAACCTAACCTAACCTAACCTAACCCAACCTCACCTAACCCAACCTAACCGTCACAAGGCACGGCCGCGTTGCGAGGCACCAACCAAAGCGCAGACCAATGCGAATATGGATCCAAGTTGGCGACAATAGGTCTTCTCATTGAACAGGGGACGACTCTAAAATAAATCGGATTTGATGTGATCACATGCCCAATGGTGGATTCCAGCAGATTGGTTGCGTCTGCTTTCCTTAAATGAACTAGAATTCTTTTTTAAAGTATATTGGTACAATTGTTTTAGATTCTCCGCCCACTCCGTCCCGCTCCGTGCGATGCCAATATGTCATTTTGAAACACTAAGCTGCCATGCTGAGATGATTTACATTCTGTTAATTTGCAGTTAGTTACTAAGGGTTCAATTACATCGTATGATAAAAAAAGATGTTAAATATAATGGAGGCACAACGGTAATTAATATTTTTAAAATAACTATAAGTTTTGAAAGTTGGTAGAACCGCAGCATAGCTCCGCCCATTTCTGTGGCCCCATCTAGCGGTAGTGGAATGAAACTGAATGCAGAATGTGGCAACAACGACACTTGCTGAGGGGAGAAAAATAAAAAAAGTAGAAAAGTCGATGCAGAGAGCTCCTCGCTCCGCTCGGGCTCAAATACAACAACAACAAAAAACGGCAAAAATGGGTGGGTCCTACCTCGTCCCAGACTTCCGTCCGGAACCGTTCCTGCTTAACTTCGGTGTTCGGATGGGAACCGGTGTACCAGGAGTTGACCGCCGCTAAGACACAGGCACGACGCAGCCACCTTGGTAGGCAGGCTTCCGCAACGGCCAACATCGCCCCTTCCGCTGACTAGATTTCAGGAGTCAGCCCCCTTCGACCAGCCAGTTGGTCTGTGGCCATAAGGCCACTCCCTCGCGAATTGAGAGGGAGGTAGGATGCCCAGGTCGTACACGGCCGAAGCCGATTGTACTCTACTCTTCTACGCCATGTATCCAAGTAGGTGTTGCCCGAATACTCCAGATTCCGAGGCCTTACGCTTGAAAAATGTAGAAGGCCGAACCCTAGGCCTCTACATTTAACTTCTGCCGAGTCTTGGCAAGCACCATTCCCCTGCTCGGGCGTCGAACCACTGAGTTAACGAGTGTATTCAACTCCGGGGAATGTCCACGGCCCAACGTCCGCGGTCACTCAGACAACACACTTTGAACACGTTCTTTTGGTATACTTTACCCACCATCATCGGTCGGCAGACTTCAGAAAAAATTTTACTCCGGCAAAGAGTTGAACCCCGGACCTTGCGGTCGTCGGCCGGCCCGCTAGCCCACTACGCTACGGAGCTATGGTGGGGACGAGCAGCGCGCTATTGATACTTTAGCTACTGTTGTCCCGCAGAGAGCGAAACTGTTAGCTCGCGCAAGGCTTAGCTCTCGCTGACGATATGTCACACCCATTTGATAGGGTCAGGCAGCGCAGGCTTTCACCTTTTCGCGAGGTGAGTTCCGTCTGCGCTCAGAGTCTGGTCAGCCCCTTGGTACCGGTGCGTGTCGGACGGGAGGGTGAACAAAAATGAATAAAAAAAATCGTGCAGCAGAGGCCTATCGACCAGATGGACAAACAGCGGATGGAATTAAAGCCGAGCGCGACATGACGAATTCAGACCGTGTACTTGCACTGGAAAGAGCTCGCGAATGCAAAACTAACAGTCCAAGCAACTATTTATGATTCCGTGTTGCAAACGTATTGGGTTCAGATGCCTCTTCGTAAACCAATACTTTGCAGTACGAAGAATATAGTTGGAAAGAGTGTTCGCGTTGTGAGGCTGGACTTTCCCTCTCAATAAGAAGCAGCCCACTGATAAAAGAAGAGTCGCAACGATCGCCTAATTTGGGTCCCGGGTCTTGGGTCCGTTTTGCAAACTTGGTTTGGGGTGGTCACAAAGAGGTGTACCACTAATTTCCTAGTTTTCTATCAGAAAAAGTTAGGTTACCCTATTTCGAATCCCGGCGCCCAGCTGTATCTAACTCAGCTGCCAAATCTTGAATGAGAGGCCAAGTTTCGCAGAACCGTGTCGGGCTTTCAGCAGAGCGGGAGTGAGGTGAGCCCCAGGAAGGTGGGCACTGTGGGAGCACGGGAGTCACCGCGCTGCCTACCCTCCAGGCGCCATGGGAGTGAGGTGAGCCCCTGGGAGGTAGGCACTGTGGGAGCACGGGAGTCACCGCGCTGCCCCTCCAGGCGCCATGGGAGTGAGGTGAGCCCCTGGGAGGTAGGCACTGTGGGAGCACGGGAGTCACCGCGCTGCCTACCCTCCAGGCGCCATGGAAGTGAGGTGAGCCCCTGGGAGGTAGGCACTGTGGGAGCACGGGAGTCAACGCGCTGCCTACCCGTCAGGCGCCATGGGAGTGAGGTGAGCCCCTGGGAGGTAGGCACTGTGGGAGCACGGGAGTCACCGCGCTGCCTACCCTCCAGGCGCCATGGGTCTCCGCCATCCTCCAGTACCCCGCGCGCTTCTTTCTCACCAGTTTGAAAAGGATTCCTCTTCATTCTTTTCCAAGTACAACGAATTTTAGAGAGAGTCATTTTGGACTTTTTCCCCCGTGAACCGGCGATCCGCATGTGCTAGTGCCTCTCGGGGGACAGGCGGGCGAGCCGTGTATGCGAAACAGCGCAGCGCGGGCCACCGAGGAGTCCGGCCACTCCAGGGCGTGCGGGTAATTGTGGGCACGGGCGCGAAGGGGGGCGGACGGACGGACACACAGAACGACAGGCAGACAGACGGACGTACGGGTGGTTGGGTGGACTGGCCAAATACAGGGCAAGTATGCACAGAGACGCGGAAGGTGACAGCAGAACTGACAGGAATGCCAGACCTGCCGCTGACAGGCTGCGCAGAAAAATAAAAAATAGTAGTTGTGGAATAACTCCAGCGAGGAGTGGCCGTTGCGAGGGTGGACCGACTCGTATAGTACTGCGTACGCAATCCTAAAATACCTCTCATATTACTTACCACTATTAATACTGTAATATTTATATCACCGGAATTTGTCACTAGAAGATGAGCAATGTCCGTTTTTTTCAGCAGATGATACCTCAAAACACTAACATTGAAGCTAAAAATTTAAAACTTAATTAGTTTGAGGTGTCAGCTATCTTTTACTCCCGATAAGTCGAAAAGGCTGAGTGCCAGCGGCTAGAGCGGATACGTAAAATCAAATGATGAAAAGTTTGATTTTTTTAAAAAGTGATTAGCTCGTTACACTCATGCACTATTGGTCGAATTTGTTTTTTCGCGGTTTTCATCTTTTCTTTATTAATTGGTAAAAAGCGTTTCATTTCAATAATTTTTTTTTTAATCCAAAAAAATATTGAATCCTCAAGATTCAGACCCTGCAAATAAACAATACAACAACAACAAAAAACGGCAAAAATGGGTCGGCAGACTTCAGAAAAAATTTTACTTCGGCAAAGAGTTGAACCCCGGACTTTACGGCCGTCGACCGGCCCGCTAGCCCACTACGCTACGAAGCTATGGTAGGGAGGAGCAGCGCGCTATTGATACTTTAGCCACTTCTGTCCCGCAGAGAGCGAAACCGTTAGCTCGCGCAGGGCTTAGCTCTCGCTGACGATATGTCACGCCCATTTGATAGGGTCAGGCAGCGCAGGCCTTCACCTTTTCGCGCGGTGAGTTCCGTCTGCGCTCAGAGTCTGGTCAGCCCCTTGGTACCGGTGCGTCTCGGACGGGAGGGTAAAAAAAAAATGAATAAAAAAAATGGACAGACAGCGGATGGATTAAAAGCCGAGCGCGACATGACGAATTCAGACCGTGTACTTGCACTGGAAAGAGCTCGCGAATGCAAAACTAACAGTCCAAGCAACTATTTATGATTCCGTGTTGCAAACGTATTGGGTTCAGATGCCTCTTCGTAAACCAATACTTTGCAGTACGAAGAATATAGTTGGAAAGAGTGTTCGCGTTGTGAGGCTGGACTTTCCCTCTCAATAAGAAGCAGCCCACTAATAAAAGAGTCGCAACCTAACCTAACCTAACCTAACCTAACCTAACCTAACCTAACCTAACCTAACCTAACCCAACCTCACCTAACCAAACCTAACCTAACCTAACCTAACCCAACCTAACCTAACCTAACCTAACCTAACCTAACCTAACCTAACCTAACCTAACCTAACCTAACCCAACCTAACCCAACCTAACCTAACCTAACCCAACCTAACCTAACCTAACCCAACCTAACCTAACCCAACCTAACCAAACCTAACCTACCTAACCTAACGCAACCTAACCTACCTAACCTAACCTAACCTAACCTTACCTTACCTACCTCACCTAGTCTAACCTAACCTACCTTACCTCACCTAACTTAACGCTCGGGCGCAAAAAGGAAAAACCGAAAGTTCTGACATTCGAACCGGCGACCCGCCGCACGGTGAGCCGCCCTATTAGACCGCGCGACCAAACCGACATTGTTACTTGGGTCTGCGTGGCGGACCATCACAAGGCACGGCCGCGTTGCGAGGCACCAACCAAAGCGCAGACCAATGCGAATATGGATCCAAGTTGGCGACAATAGGTCTTCTCATTGAACAGGGGACGACTCTAAAATAAATCGGATTTGATGTGATCACATGCCCAATGGTGGATTCCAGCAGATTGGTTGCGTCTGCTTTCCTTAAATGAACTAGAATTCTTTTTTAAAGTATATTGGTACAATTGTTTTAGATTCTCCGCCCACTCCGTCCCGCTCCGTGCGATGCCAATATGTCATTTTGAAACACTAAGCTGCCATGCTGAGATGATTTACATTCTGTTAATTTGCAGTTAGTTACTAAGGGTTCAATTACATCGTATGATAAAAAAAGATGTTAAATATAATGGAGGCACAACGGTAATTAATATTTTTAAAATAACTATAAGTTTTGAAAGTTGGTAGAACCGCAGCATAGCTCCGCCCATTTCTGTGGCCCCATCTAGCGGTAGTGGAATGAAACTGAATGCAGAATGTGGCAACAACGACACTTGCTGAGGGGAGAAAAATAAAAAAAGTAGAAAAGTCGATGCAGAGAGCTCCTCGCTCCGCTCGGGCTCAAATACAACAACAACAAAAAACGGCAAAAATGGGTGGGTCCTACCTCGTCCCAGACTTCCGTCCGGAACCGTTCCTGCTTAACTTCGGTGTTCGGATGGGAACCGGTGTACCAGGAGTTGACCGCCGCTAAGACACAGGCACGACGCAGCCACCTTGGTAGGCAGGCTTCCGCAACGGCCAACATCGCCCCTTCCGCTGACTAGATTTCAGGAGTCAGCCCCCTTCGACCAGCCAGTTGGTCTGTGGCCATAAGGCCACTCCCTCGCGAATTGAGAGGGAGGTAGGATGCCCAGGTCGTACACGGCCGAAGCCGATTGTACTCTACTCTTCTACGCCATGTATCCAAGTAGGTGTTGCCCGAATACTCCAGATTCCGAGGCCTTACGCTTGAAAAATGTAGAAGGCCGAACCCTAGGCCTCTACATTTAACTTCTGCCGAGTCTTGGCAAGCACCATTCCCCTGCTCGGGCGTCGAACCACTGAGTTAACGAGTGTATTCAACTCCGGGGAATGTCCACGGCCCAACGTCCGCGGTCACTCAGACAACACACTTTGAACACGTTCTTTTGGTATACTTTACCCACCATCATCGGTCGGCAGACTTCAGAAAAAATTTTACTCCGGCAAGAGTTGAACCCCGGACCTTGCGGTCGTCGGCCGGCCCGCTAGCCCACTACGCTACGGAGCTATGGTGGGGACGAGCAGCGCGCTATTGATACTTTAGCTACTGTTGTCCCGCAGAGAGCGAAACTGTTAGCTCGCGCAAGGCTTAGCTCTCGCTGACGATATGTCACACCCATTTGATAGGGTCAGGCAGCGCAGGCTTTCACCTTTTCGCGAGGTGAGTTCCGTCTGCGCTCAGAGTCTGGTCAGCCCCTTGGTACCGGTGCGTGTCGGACGGGAGGGTGAACAAAAATGAATAAAAAAAATCGTGCAGCAGAGGCCTATCGACCAGATGGACAAACAGCGGATGGAATTAAAGCCGAGCGCGACATGACGAATTCAGACCGTGTACTTGCACTGGAAAGAGCTCGCGAATGCAAAACTAACAGTCCAAGCAACTATTTATGATTCCGTGTTGCAAACGTATTGGGTTCAGATGCCTCTTCGTAAACCAATACTTTGCAGTACGAAGAATATAGTTGGAAAGAGTGTTCGCGTTGTGAGGCTGGACTTTCCCTCTCAATAAGAAGCAGCCCACTAATAAAAGAGTCGCAACCTAACCTAACCTAACCTAACCTAACCTAACCCAACCCAACCGAACCTAACCTAACCTAACCTAACCTAACCTAACCTAACCTAACCTAACCCAACCTAACCTAACCTAACCTAACCCAACCTAACCGAACCTAACCTAACCTAACCTAACCTAACCTAACCTAACCTAACCTAACCTAACCACTTTACACATCATCTTATCAAATCAACCTAAAAAAAAACATCCTCTCATAACCTAACCTAATCACCCTGCATTCAATTCATCTATTTCAATCCTTATCATCATCTCCTCCATTCAAAACCATCTCCTTCCCTCTCAACATATTTCCTCTTTAAATCATTTCAACTTTCTTATCTTTCAATTACCACACTCCATATTTATTTATCTTTAACTAACTATTTATTTTACCCTCACACATACACAATATCATCAACTCCAATCATATTAACAAACACCCTCACACTCTTATCAATTAAAATCATAAAAATCAACAACCTAAATTAACACATCCTATAATAACCTAACTTATCATCTCAAATTCAATTCACCTATCCCAATCATATTCTTCAATTTTAACAACAACTTTATCCTACCTACTCATTCCATCTTATCCTTTTTATATTTCTGATACAAAATTCTTTCACCAAACACAATCTCATCTTCCCCTCTCTACACCACACTCTTCCAACACACTCATCAATACACTTTTCCATCAATTTTTCCAAATATCTTCCCCAAATCAACTCCAAACACTCTAAAACTTCTTCCATTCAATTCCTCATCAAAAAACACCCTATAAACATATATCACACACCCCCTATATCTCCTTGCCTGCCCTATTACATCAATTTTCTCTTTTTCCCCTTACCTAACCTTAACAAACCTAACCTAAACTAACCTAGACTAACATATTGCACTTTCTCCTTATCCAAACCTAACCTAACCTAACCTAACCTAACCTAACCTAACCTAACCTAACCTAACCAAACCTAACCTAACCTAACCTAACCTAACCTAACCTAACCTACCTAACCTAACCTAACCTAACCTAACCTAACCTAACCTAACCTTACCTAACCTAACCTAACCTAACCTAACCTAACCTAACCAGCTCTGTACACAGCTCTGTACGCAGCTCTGTACGCAGCTCTCTACGCAGCTCTGAACGCAGCTCTTTCCACAGCTCTGAACGCAGCTCATTCCACAGCTCTGTACGCAGCTCTCTACGCAGCTCTGTACGCAGCAAACTATTAAGTCAGTTTTGTGCAAGAACTGGAACAGGAGGGCTAACCTAACCTAACCTAACCTAACATCTAAATCGTGCCGATTTTCAAACTTGAACATGGCGACCGACCCCTTCTAATATCACCTTAAGACCCAAGTCAAGATGGCGAAATCGACCCCAGGTGCTGCTGCAGGTGCTAGTGGTCAAAACAAGGCCGGGGCTTGTTCTTAGGACGCATCGATATCGACTCTACGCCATTACAAACGATTTAGAGTGTCGAAAATATTCTCATGAACCCTGCTACCTCAGACCGAACCCAACTTCGTACTTCGCACGGTCGGGGTGTCGCAAGAAAGTAGAGCGTCCCTCGCCAAGGCGCGGTTACGTAACATTCTAGCTCCCAGATGTAGAATCACTCACTGAATTATCCACGGTGCAGAGATAATTACATTCTGTAGGGTCAGTGGTTGAGACCAGCGCCAAGTGGAATGAAGGCAGTAGGGCGACGTCCGTGCTCACTTGTCAATGGGATTGTGTCCACTTTGTCACCACTAGCAGATGTTAAATGTATAGCGGTTACCTTTAAAGTCGAAGAAAGGAAGGCTCCCCCGTTTCCGATTTTTTTTTCGGGGGCCCGAGAAGGCTCAGGCCGAAGAGCAACTTCCAAACTACAAACTAGCGCTATAAATATCCCAGGAGGAGGAGGTTTCTGGCCCTTCGTGATCACAGGAAAGCCCATTTCCGATTTCCCTGCTGTGCGACAAACCGTTCTCGAGAGATCGTGCGGATGGACAGACAGCCAGAAACTATTTTGCAGCTGCACCCAGGTTAGGGTCACCAGACACCATTTTCATATGTATGTCAACTCCGGGCCCTTCCAGACGATGTTGAGTTTGGAAAATATCACAAGATTCGTTATCGCTCAGCCAAGAAGCTTACCCGTCTCTCTGTCAAACCAAACCTCTGCGCCAGTTCTGCAGCACTCCACTAGGCGCTGCGGTTCGTCCCGGGACTTTGTCAGTTAGGAGGCGGAGTTTGCAAGGAAATCTCTGTAATCCGGCCGCTGCCGCCTGCCTGCGATGCGTAACCCTCCGCTCACAGCCTTCCCGAAGAAGCTGACCAGGCTCCAAGCAACCCAGCGCTAAGGCTTCTCGGGTTGCACTTGGGCTGATGTAAAAATGGCTCCGGACCAAACATTAAGTCTGTTTCAAGTACTTTTTCATAGTGTTGCAGTTTTATTTTCCCTACATACAAGGTGGCTATAATTAAACATTTCGCTGTTCCACTTAGTTCTCCATAAACTCGCAATAAAAGTAGGCCACGCAAATTATGGTGTCACTGACGTGCCGGCGGGTACCCGGTGGGAGAACCCGAGAGTCGTCAGAGGATTCGTCTGTCTCGTCTACCGGTCATGACCCGCCCGGCTGCTACCCTCAGGGGCATAGCTGCTGGCCCAGATCTGCAAAGCAACTATTTACCTTAAGGTGCCCATCACTGGGCTGCCTAACCAAATGCCTGTGAATAAGGATGCAGCTCTGGCCGTAAATACAAACCAAATGCTTCCTGATTCGCGCATCCAACCTTGCAACAACTGTTGCCGAATGCAAGAGTTAAATACCCGAGTCGACTCACGATGTCTCCCGATGGTTTCACTAAGCATTGCGAATATTGTGGAACCACGCCCTCAATTCTGTATACTTGACTCCACAAGTTTTGCCTAGTAAATCGAAGATGCTTGGTACAAGCATTGCCTGAAATACGGGGTCCGAGTGCGAATTGAGATGCGCAGAGGTAAAATGGAGCACCTTATGGCAGGACAGCCTGACTCTGGTTTCGTGACTGACGATCGTTGCTCACGTTACTCTCACGAGATTCACGATTGGTCTGCGCCGATGCTCCTGCTGGTTCCCACCAGGCTTTGTGGCGGCGGTGTGGGAGTCATTCGGCGATCACGTCGATCATGGGACTCCTAACCTGACTTTGTGGAATTGCAAAAGCACTCTGCGCCCAACACTAGACCCTCGTGGGTCCCAAGGACAAGTATAGGCGGACCTTGGCAGGGAGAGGGGTCGGGGCTCGGTAAGGCTAGGAAGGCCAGGCAGGGGCTGTTCCGAATCGGGCGGGCGAGAAATGGGAGCGATACCCGACTCACTCCAAAGAGCGTTTCTGGCGGAGTGCTTATTCAAAGAGCGCTAACGCGGGCGGCTGACCGCCCTCCGCCTTGCCACAGGAGTAAGGAATAGTCCCGCCAGCATATTGCTATACCCTACATGAGAAAAAACCACACAGCCCAATGGCGCCCTCTGATTGGCTGCGGAGTTCAGTATGTTAAATCGCGCAGCCTGGGGCTCATGATGGTAGCGTGGCATGTTATTTTTTATTGAAATGAGAATCTATTCTGTCTGACATTGGTAGAGAGCAGAGCAGAGAAGGAAGATTAGATTTTACAGATATTTTTCAGCAAAAAAAATATGTGATTAGATTTTTCAACATCCCTAATTATGTAACTGTAGGAGGGATACTGTGAACATTTAAATTATAGTATGTATGTTGTAAACTCATGATGAAACTGTAACACACAGCTATGTTCACAAATCTCTGGGGCGTCAGATATTTTAAGAAAATTTCATGGAGTGATATCTTGATCATGTTCCTTGCGACAAAGTTCTAATGAAATAAACTTGACCTAGAATGCATTGGATTAATTTTAACTCAGAAAATTATGGAGGAAAATTTGGGTTTTAATGTGTGTGCATTAAAAATAATATGACAACACAAATGTAAAGGCCAAAAAATTTGTCTTTGGTTGAAGGCGTTCTCCAAAGATTCTAGTGACATCATTTAATTTTTCATTTCAATTTCCTTTTTTTACATTGCATGCATTATGCATGCACATGATATTTATATGTTTGAGCAGTTCGACAAATTTTTATCAGATGCAATAGTGCTCACTTATTTTAAGAACTGTACTAGTAAACCGAATGGTGCTTTGTTTAAATGTTTTTATGCCCCTAAATCAACAGATGAAAACATTGGAAATGTGGATTTCGGGGTTAAATTTTAACGCGCCCTAGTTTATACAGTGTTCATAGGCAGCTGTTGCATTGTTGGGACTCGTTAGAGATTCACGAGTTTACGATACTTGTTACAGCACCACGTGTGTGGATAGGAATCGCGTTCCCTGTACAGGGTTAGGGATTTAAAGGCTGGTAACTTTCGGTAGGTTACCGTTACTTGCGGTAATATTATCCTGCCTTTTTTGGTAATTTTCAGACTTGCAAAACTCTTAATATTAGCTGTTTGGTGTGCCAAGTAGTGAAAGTGTATTGTTTTGCCCTTACTGTCACTGCAAAGGCTAAATCTACTCTAAAACGCATCTTTAAAGAGCAATTTTGCATGTGAAAGCACTATTTTGAAATATTTTGACATCTCGCTGGAAGGCCGCCGTAGCCATATACAATCCGTAATTCTGTAACAAAGTCATATTTCTAGTGATGAAACGTATTGACTGTACGAAAATACGTGTAAACACGTACTATTGTAACAAATACCCGCTGTTACCCAAAATACCCGTAACTACCAACCTGTCTGTAACTTACCGTAAGATTGAATCTTACCGTTATTTTAAAATTCCTAAACAGGGTACCATTTAATACCAGCGGAATAGTTTGGACCCTTCGTCATCTCGATTCATCGTCAACGTTCGGAATATTTTATGGGGCAGTTGCTGACAAGATGATTGAGAGGGGGTTTAACGGTCAGATTTACCTCTTGTGCCCTTCTGACTCGGTTTTCATCCAATGCTCCCCCCCCCCCCCCCACACACACACCTGTCACCCGCTCCCCGCCAAGTGCCCCACCCTCCCATCATTCAGACCCTCGGATGACGAGCGCGCGGCACTTCTGTGCGCACGGAGGGGCGTGGGCACGCAGCGCTGTGCAGCACGATTGTGTGGTTCTCGCTCAAAGCTTAGTCAAGGTCAATAGTGTAATCATGGCCAGCACTTTCTAATTCGTCTGGGCGCACTGATTGACGTACCCGGCCCACCCCACCACGCGGGGCATCCGCGGCAGACCGCTCAGTGGCCGCCCGTTGTTATTCGGGCTGTAGGCGTCAGTTGCTCGCGATTACTGCCAGCGACACCGTGTTCTACCGGGCCGTACAGGGTCTTACAACTCAAAAGAAGAGTGCAAAACAATACTCAAACACACGTCCACTCTAAAACATTAAACAAATTCGACAAATCGCCATTTTAAAGTGACAAAGTTCAACGCAAAAATGTCTGAGCACGAAGTTGTCATCTCGGGCATCGGGGGCAGCTTCCCACAGAGCCGGTGCGTCCAGGACTTTGGGCGGGACCTGCTGGAAAACAAATACCTACCGACCCCGACAAAACGCTGGCTTTATGGTGAGTGAACTACATTTTATGTTACTCTACCGAAGAACGCGTTCACCTACTGAACTTTCATGGTGGTAATACGGGCGCATTACAATAATACGAACGTGATGTTCGCAGGCTTACAAGCTAACACTTGGAACGATGCTTTTGTAAGCTTGCAAATAGAGTATGCACTCATTGTATTTTAATTTGCAATACTTTTAATTCAAAACTTGCAAAATTCTTAACAAAATTTTAAGTTATTATGTAACGTACAGATTCTATGACATTTAAGTGGCGATACTTAGATTGCTGTCAGTGCAAGAATGCCGAAGATGGGGATAACTTTTCGTTTCCCGACATTAACTACAGAAGTTGTCTCAGTAACTGCGCAAATGCATCAAGAGACCTTTTTCCCGCATTTCTTGTCAGAAAAGGTCAAGTGGCCCTAACTTTCGAAAACGCGCTGACAGCAATCTAAGTATCGTCACTAGAATATCTAATCTATGCCTTACCAACTAGCTTAAAAACATACTAGCGAAGTTTTAAAAGCAATGTATTGCAAATTTGAATGCAGTGCTGCAAAAAACGCGGGCAAGGTACGAAAGGAAGTACGGAAGAGAGAAATTTACGGAAAACGATAACATGGGAAACTCCATTACTCTACAGAAGAAGGTACAGACAGAACAGTCCGTTAATTTTAAAACAGCAGAGAGCGCGCCGGTTTTCTTGCCACATCCTCTACAAACCCATGCTTCTCTAAAGTGTGGTATCGACGTTTAGGAAAACCTTAAGGAAAAGACTAGTTCGGGATCACACTTTTCTAAGAGTGTGATGGCTTACCACACTCTTAAGAGTGGCACAACCACGAAAAAGTCAGGTGTCCAACCACAACCATGCTTTTTACCCGTTCTTTACCTACACATACTATACCATCCATATATATGATAAGAGGGAACGGGTATTTACACCAGGTTCTGTTGATTTAGCCCCCCCCCCCCCCCCCCCCCCCCCCGCTCCGTCTTATTGGTGCAGATCGAGTCATTACCGGTGCTCGCGAGGTTTGCAGGGACGCTAATCTGAGTTGCTATTGATTCGCTAGCATCAAAGCTAAATTAATTAGCTGAACAGGACCAGCTCGTTTTGAACACAGCTAAACTCAAAATTGGACTTTAGCTAATGCGAAGGTGACCTCGGCAAAATGGCGCAGCAAAACAGTTAACAGTTTTGTCCCACAGCTAACCTACGCCAGCAAAAAAAAATAGCACCGGTCTGACTTTCTTTTTTTTTTGCGTGTGTTACACGAAACGCGTCCCAGCTAGCCTATCCATCTTTCACCTGTTTTGTTTTGGGGGAGAATATTTTAATAAAGAAAATGTCACCTGCAGTTCTTAAAAGAATATTTTCTCGTGAACATGTCTGATTTGTGGGGAATGACACTGTCAATGTAAATGTGTAGCGATCTAAAACACGTCTTCCACTGGTAACAACTACAACCCGGGGTACTTTCAGGCAACTCACCACTATATTTTGTCACTGTCAATGTTTAAAAACATCAAAACTTGTTTAAAATCTTCGTAACACTCCTCTACTTAGCACGATCAAAAACACCGCGAGCGACTCCGCCGACTCGATTTCTCATACCGCCACCACCGGGGCCGCCGGCCACCATGTTCTTCTTTGCATTCTTCTTCCTCTTTCGCTGCAGGGTTGTCGAAACAGTCTATTAAGAAAATGTCGAAGAAGAGGTTAGTCGTCCTATTTTCGCGGTTTCAATTTCTGAAATACGAACGTCATTCGCGCTGCAAGTTAGAAATTATAGTAAACTTCTCTGTGCTTTGTCTTTTATTTTGGCTTGAATGTTTACTAATGTTATTTAAAAAACTTGGTTTTCGTGAAAATTTTGTAAGTCCTAGCGCAAAGGGAAGACCGGCTGTGAATTAGGACATGTCAATGGTGTACAGGGGATTGACGGAGGCATTCTGCCTCTATATAATATGCGGTTGACTCCGAAAATGAGGTCACTTTGGCCGAAAGACCAGTTTTCGAGTTTTGGGAGTTGGAAGGTATTTGCGGACGCGGGGACGGAGCTCGTGAGGACAGAAGACAGTACGCATTTTAATTAACGTTCATTATCATCTAAACATCTGTTGCCATTAACTCCCACTAGAATGAGAAAAAATTGGTGATTTCAGAACAATTATAATATACGTATACAATTACAATAAAATACAACGTTCTAGACATTGTAAAGAACGGGTCTCTTGCCCTTTATCAAATCATTTTGATAACATTTTCTCCTTGTTCGAAGTTCTGGTTTGTACCACACTTAAGGAAAAGCATGGATCTTCACCACACTCTTGGGTTTGTAGTAGGCTTTTCTGTGTCTTCTCTCCTGTCGTCGACAGATATTCGAACCCTAGTAAGCACTTTGATCTCGACACCTCGTTGCCTTGCTCAGACGCGGCGCTGGACGTGAATCCCGTGTGTGGGCAAGCGCCATACGAGCACTTTGACGACACTTTCTACGGCATCAACCGACGCCTGGCTAAGAGTACAGACCCCGTCTCCAAGATGGGCTACCAGCGCAGCTTCGAGGCCATCGTGGACGCTGGCCTCCAACCTCACAGCATGAGGGGCGAGAGGGTTGCCGTGTACACTGGCACAACAAACAATGAATTCGAGCAGCTGATCGTCTACAGCAGAGTCGGCGAAAATTTGGAGGGCTACCCCGTCATGGGGCTATCCAAGACAATGGTCGCGAACCGCATCTCTTACTATTTCGACTTCACAGGTATGCCATGGACATCGTTCGAAAGTCGGTACAGGCTTCGGTAGGGCTGGACGGTATTTCAATTTATTGATTTTCAATATCAATATTTAATATTGATCAATACTTTACAATACAATCATACTTTACAATATGGCAATATTCTGTATTGAATATTGGCATTTCAATATGTTAGTATTCTGTATTAAGTGCTGAATCCCAATATGTCATTATTTTTCTGAACCTCTGGCAACCACGCTGGTTCCTCCCTGCCGGTGCGACGCCCCCCGCCGGAAAGAGGACCCCAGGCCTGGGCGGCCTCAGCGGGCGGATTTTGCGCCTTCTTCTAACGCTCGCCACAGCCAAACCGTTTAGGATATAGACTTCAAATTTGGTGAATAAGCAGATAAAGGTTCAATCTTAGCATCGGTGTGTTCAAAAAAAATTGTTGACTGCTCCGGCATGCCTAAAATCGACCGCGACTTTGCGCCACAACAACTTTTTTCCCCGGCGACGGAAAAAAAATCGAGCCACGATGTTCTCTAGCTACAACCTTCCTCTGTTCGGAGAAATTTGTCCGCGTTCGGTGCGAAAAACGGTTCGGCAGATATTTGGGGAACGCCGAACCTCTGCACAGCGCGATTTGAGCATTTCTCGGGACCAAACTATTCACCGCCCCCGCAGTTCCCCTCCCGCCCCCTCCGGCCCTACGCATGTGCTTCGGGGGATAATAGGGGAGAACAGTGACCCGTGCGGTCCGAGTCGCCCCCCGCTCTGACCGTGCCCGGCCGTCCCATTGTATTGGCGGGCAATACAGTCAGTCTAATTTTTAGCACTTTGTAATTTAGGACAGATATGTCTCGCTGTTGGCCCATATTGGTGTACACAACGAAACAAACAAAATGGCGTTTGGCGTTTATTTCTAGCCCACTCCGTTCTGAAATAACACAATATCTAGGAACCATTAATTTTTTTTACAACTTCTGATCGGAATGAGATACGATCGTGGTCGACCACCTGCTAAACATCATTCTGTTTGCTTCAAGAAGCTGACAAAAATGATCCAATGGTCAGACGTTTCCAACGCCTGCTCAAACAAATCACAAATTCTGCCTAAAGTTGAGGCTCTCTCGTGTGCCATGCGCCGCAGGAGTTGAGGGCCAGGGGGGGGGGGGGGAGGTCAGAGCTGCGGGGAGGAGTGAGGGGAACCTGCGCGCTGGTTTTCTGCGCAGCTGCCAGCAGAAGGATGCAGACGACAGTTACCGCCGCAGTGCTTGAGACTGAATTAATTTCAAAATTTCAAATTTTAAATTTGATTGTTCGTGTAGCGAAGTACCCCAAAGGCTTCCTTAGACAATGGACTTTCGATCGCTTCCAAAAATTAAGATAAAGACGGCGTACTGGCAGAGAAGTTGGAGTAAATAGTGTGTTGACTGAGAGGCTGTACTGTCATAGCGACGCTAATAAACTGGACAAAGTTTCACGAAATGGATTTTATGCATGAAATAAATATCGATGAAATAGCTGACAATATGCCGAAGCGATGCGTACGAAAACGGACGTTCTTTCCGTAAGGATATTGGATGGTGATTACATGAAATACTCGGACCTCTAACCTAACATCCCACATACTCCCGCGCGAACCTCGAGGGCCGGCCCCCTCCCACGCCACTTCCACCACCCCCGCCAGCCCCCTCCTCGCCCCTCCTACCCCCACCACCCCCGCAAGCATGACGAACGTTCTGCCTTGGTGCTGGCGGTGCTGCTCCTGCAGCGCATGGCACAATCGGGTCGGCATTTGGTCACATGTCTAGGCGGTGTGGGGGAGGAGCCGGCCAGAGGCAGCTTGGTATACTTCATTCCAAAGCTGCCCTTGGCGCGCTGCTAAAAGCGTTCTAATCGCGCTGTGCAGGGGTTCGGCGTTCCCCAAATATCTGCCAAACAAATTTCTCCGAACAGAAGAAGGTTGTAGCTAGAGGACATCGTGGCCCGATTTTTAGACTTTCACCCTAGTGAAAGGCTTGTTCAGAGGCTTAATAACTGCTGAAGAAGAACCAGTTAAGAACCAGAATTTAACAGGTGAAAGTCTCGCTAGTAGCCAGCTTGCTGGCTGGTTTTTTATTTTCATTAACTTTTGTAAATGTTCTTAGTAAAGGTTTCTTGAGGAAGCAAAAACGTAGGTTTGCTCCCCAATGTACTTGTTTTTTTTTTTGTTTTTTTTTTGTTAACCACTTCTGTAAACTTTCGTAGCAAGTTTCTTACGGAAGCAAAAATGTCGTTTCGCTCCCGAATGTACTTCGTTGGAGCAACTAACTTTCGTTGGTGCGACAAACAAGTACTAGTTCCCCATACAAAATTTTAGTTCTCAGAAACAAATTTACTGCTTGTCTGGAAATCATTTGAAACATTAGTTGCCCGAACTTAACAGGTGAAAGTCTCGCTAGTAGCCAGCTTGCTGGCTGTTTTTTTTTTCCGTCGCCGGGGAAAAAAGTTGTTGTTGCGTAAAGTCGCGGTCGTTTTTAGGCGTGGCAAAACGGTTTAAGAAATATTTGAACACACCGATATTAAGATTGAACCCTTATCTGCTCACGTACCAAATGTGAAATCCATATCTTGAACGGTTTAGCTGTGGCGATCGTTAGAAGACGACTAAAACTCGGCCCGCAGAGGCCGCCTAGACCCGGGGGGCGAAGCCGAGCCTATTACGCGAGACATTGGCGTTCATTCAGGTGTTTCGTTATGCCTGTTTCTTTATAGTGAATGGCAAAATCAGAATAAATAAAAGAGACGTATGATGTGTGGTTTTATTTTGTGTGTACAAATTGAAACAAAAAAAAAAACTTTTTCAGGTCCAAGCTGTGCGGTCGACAACTCGTGGACCGCGGGGCACCTGCTGCTAAAGATTGCCGCTGACGCTATTCGAAACGGCCACGCCGATGCTGCTCTTATCGTTTGCTCCAGCCTAACCAGGTTCCCGAACGCTTCGTTCCAGCTCAAGAATCTGGGTTTCGTCAGCAAAGATGGCCTCACCAGGAGCTTTGACCAAGATGGTATGTGGCAGGCCGATCTGATAACGTTTGGCAAATACTGCCCACTGTAAAATTATGTTTTCGTTAGGAGCCGCGCCCATACATACTACTACGTGTCCGACTTAAGCCACTTTTGACACCCCCCCCCCCTCCTGTGACCTAGTCTGGACGGTGCCTTAGGCACCCCCTTTTTAGGAATTTACGAATTTTCGAAACCAACAAGGTTCCGTATGGATAAATGAACCTTTTGATGGGTTGATCGAGGCCCCGATGTCTGTTCGCGGTGGGACGTCATTTTGTGGTGCCGCGGAGGGCCTAAATACCCCTCAACAGCACGAAAAATAAATGTTATCAAAAATTTGTGGGCGAAAACAATCTAATGTAGGTTCGTTAAAAGTAGGAATCTGAAGGACTAAAATTTCAAGGAAAACGTCGTATCTCTTCCGGTTTCTGTGACGGTGTGAATGATGTTGGCATTGAATGTGCAGAAATCTAGTGCGAAGAAAGGTGCGATTGACGGAAATAAAAATATTGTTTACTTGCACATGTTTCTCTCTGTCGTGTCTCTAAATACGGTTATGGATTCGTAAGGGATAAATGGTTCGGGCTCATGGAAAAGTCAGGGAAATATCATGGAATTTTACTTTCGTCGTTTGCTGGCCACCCTGTCTAGCTACATTTCCGCATTTTTTACTAACTGCCTTCGCTGCCGTTCCTCGGATAGCATCCGGTTCGATCATGAGCGACAGCAGCGTCGCCTTCTTCCTGCAGCGCGCCGATCAGGCTAAGCGATGCTACGCCAAGGTGCTGGCGGCGGGCGTCCAGTTCACAGGCCCGGGTAGCACAGTCGACGTTACCATGCCTGACCCTCGTGGGATGCAGGCCTTCCTTCAGAACCTGTACAGGTGAGTACGCATCCTTATTTTTGACATATGCTTGATTGTGACATATGCCTAAGTACGTTTAATAATATTCGCGTTTCAAGATTTGAGAGAGCGGCAGGCTTGACGCGGCAGACTTGATACAAGCATAATATTCTTAAATCTTGCATAGTCATGCTTAGAACAAGCATATTATACTTCGCGGAAAATTTGCGGTTTAAGCCTAAAGATTGCTTTGGATCAAGCATATTATGCGTGCTTCAGATATTCTTTTTTGAGAGTGTACATTCGTCCTTCTACAAATGGCCCTGGCCCTGACTGAACCCCAGAAAATAAAGAAAATGTGTTCCCTCCCCCCATACATGCATCCCCATTCATCTTCTACAAATGCGAAAAAAAGGCTGCACTTGGCGTCATTTTGTGTGGCGTGAGGAAGGGTGGTGTGAGGTTAAGGGTGCAACACATTTTACTAATCTTCAAGGAAACGGTGGCTGAGCGCAACAAAATAGCAACGTAGTAACGCTGTACACATCCATACGTCCCATAATTGACCAAATTCAACCTTCAAAGCAAGAAGCCGCTTGGATACCAACCGAAGTGCCGAGTTGAGCGCAGTGGAACTGGCGTTTGGGTTTTATAAAGGACTAGGCCGGGCCAATTGTTAACTCCCTGCGTGTTTTTGCCAAAGTATGATTTTTAGTTCTGCAGTCATCGCGCACTTACTTTGTGACTTAAAAAGACACAGATGAGTGGAGCCTTCAAATCGGAGGAAGATTCATTCAAGCCGCGCCAGACGGGTAACAGGCCGGGTTGGGGCTCGCAATTTGACGCCTTTCCCCTGCTTCGATTTGACGTGCCCAGCCGGGCGATGCGGTTTAAGGAATCAATGTCAAAAAGTAATGAGCTAAACATTTAGTGGAGAAGTCATAACTTTTTCAGAAGCCCTTGCGCTTATATGCCAATATATCGGGGAAACTAGTGTGGCTCATTACTTCAAACGGATGATGATCATCACTGTTTCATATAGAGTGATGGTCCTTCGCTTTAGGCTCTGCTCTAGCCGTGCCTCCAACGCTGACGACTTCTCTGCCCACATCTGTCTGAAGGTCGCACGCTGTTGACCCCAAACGGATCGCCTACCTCGAGGCGGATGGCTGCGGCCACCCCATCCGGGACGAGAGTGAGCTCAACGCCATCGACGCCGCCCTCGTAAAGGTACGCGACTGCAACACGTACAGTTTATTGGTCGACAAGAACCGACAAGAACTGAGTGCTGTTGATTATCGTGATCCGAGTTCATCCCCCACATCGTCAGTATTATGTTTTGCATTTTACTTTATCTATTTCTGACGGACAAGAAGAGAAAGATCTGATCAACTACAGTTTATGGGCTGTTCCGTGGCCATTTTCCGAAGTATTTCCTAAACGTGGTGCGCTTTATACTAGGCGTACGCCAGACCACGTCGTGGCGTAACAAGCATCGCTTTTCGCTGTGCACCTTTTAAAGTGTCCAGTCTCTGGGCCAAGTATATCGCTCATAAAGCGCGAATTTAAGGCGATTCTTATATCAAGTGTGTTCCATGTTTCTTGGCAAGAACGCTGGTCCAAGGGGGAAAATTCGGCGTACACTGGCATAAAAATCAAGTTGAGAAAAAAAAAAAGTCAAATATGCGGCACAAAATGTTCAAAAAATCAGAAAAGTCAGAGAGAAAACCTAAAATTGAGGTTTGTAGTCATTCAAGGCCCGGAAATATTTCCAGTAACATTGGAAATATTTCCGCTATATTTCCGCAATATTTCCGACATTTTTTCCGAATAGGAAAAATTTGTTCGCATCTGCGTTTAGGATCGATTGTTGAACGCGCCTAAACTTTTGCACATTCAATTTCGAATCTTGCCGCCCTCTAGTGTAGTGGGGAGTTGGATGGGAAGAGGCGACTGGATAATGGGCACTCAGGAGGGATGGTGGTTGCCCCGAGCGGAACACGGCAGATACGTTGGTTATTGCCAACATTTCTTTAGAAGACTTTAAGAAGGCGGAGAAATAAGACCGTGAGCACCGATTCTCCTTGAGTTGGCAACGCGTGCCTGCAAGGGGCGGCGCGAGATTTCAAATCAGAAAATAAGTTGTCCTGCCCTCCAGAAGCCTAAACACCCAACCTTCCCGACTAAGATTGAGAAACCAAAACTTCTCATCATTTTACGTAATTCCACGTAAATGGTCGAAGCGGGTCAAAATTTTGTCTGAAGTGGAATCACACTCTCAAAAAAGTATGCTTAATAAAGCAAAAGGTCGCCAAGAGTGTTGCATATGCTTGAATCAGGCATACGCATTTAACCGAATGCTTGAATCATGTATACACGTTAAATAATGCCTCATTCAAGTATATGCAACATTCTTGGCGACCTTTTTCTTGATTCAAGCATACTTTTGTGAGAGTGTGAACTCATGTCCCAGGGCAGGAGTGCGCATACGCAACCCTCAGACCACAAAACCACAATGCGGTGTCCCTCGCATGCGTTTTAAAATATCCATATCCATATCCTCTGCTTGCAATTTGGGCTGCCAGTTCAGTTTTGGCACTTAAAAAGCTACATTCTACAGTGCCACACGACAGAATTGGGCACATTTTATCGAGAAGTATTACTTATTCAGACAAAAACGAATTTTTCGTTAAAAACCACAAAACGATTGCTACATCACTTCCTATCCTCATAAATTTAAAAATTTAAGCAAACAAACAATTTTTCCATTTTTTCCGAAATATTTCCGAAATATTTCCGCTATTTTTCCACCTATTTTATTTTTACGGAAAAATTCAATGACTAGGTTTTTGATATCTTTTGCGCTGCCAATTGTTTTCTCAGAAAAATCAAATCAAAAGAATCCGCTATGATTTAAATCAGTGTACACCGCAAAAGAGGCAGTGATGGCTCCCTTGCGCTGGGGGGGGGGGGGAGGGGGGGAATCACTGTAAATGAAAGAGTAATGATCATTATTAAATGCAAAATCATCACTTCTTTAGGGTCACTAACATGTGCTAACATACCGACATATCGACACGACAACTGCTGATCATCATATTAAACTAATGTTAAACCTTTATCATAGTTTAAATTATGATGATCATCATTGTTTCATTCGCAGTGATGGCATAACTTTTCCGCCAGTTAGTAGCAAACAGTGGGACATTCCCTCCCCCCCCTTTCCCCCTGAAGCCGCACCTAGATGTGCCACTGCTGGGCTGCCGCCCAGCGGACCTATATGCTGTTAGGCCTAGTATGACTTTTGCTGCACGCTCTCAAAACTGAATGCTTGATTCAAAGCGATTTTGATGCGAATGTTGTATTCTTGTGGAAGTTTCTTGACTTAAGAATCATCTGCATGCATCAACCGTCTGTGTGCTTGACACAAGCATATGCTTGAGGTTCATACTGTATTCTTGGGGCAAGCATATGGTATTACTCAATCGAGAACAATATGCTTCAATCAAGGATAATATGCGTGTGGTATTTTTGGCGTTTTAAGCATAAAATATGCTAAAATAAGATCATGCATTTATTTTTGAGAGCAAAATTGAATGTTGGTGTCTGATTTGCCACGACGCCGTCCTCTGACGAAACCGTCGCCTTTTATGGTACCAAAATGCTGTGTCCAGGGTGGCGGCCGAGGGAACGCGCTGCTGGTAGGTTCCGCCAAGAGCAACATCGGTCACACGGACTGCGTCAGCGGGATGGTCGGCATCTGCAAGGCCGTGGTCGCCATGGAGACGGGCGTGATCCCGGCCACCATCAATTACCGCCGGGCCAACGGCAGGGTCCGGGTCTGGTGGACGGGCGGCTGCGGGTGACGGATACCAACACGCCGCTGAGGCTGGCCCCCGACAGCGTGGTGGCCGTCAACAGCCTGGGCTTAACCAGCATGGTGGGCCACACGGTGCTGCAGCATAACCCCCGCGAGCCGCAGCCCCTGCAGCGCCCCGACCAGCACTTGCCCCGCCTCATCACGCTGTCCGGCCGCACGGAGGAGTGCACCCGAGAGACGGCCAAGAAGGTAGGCGCAGCAGTGGATGAAGGGGGAGGTTAAGAGCAGTTATATAAATCACGTTGAGAAGAAAACCAAATGCGGGTAAAAAAACAACACACTCACGTAAAAATGTACGCCCCTCTCAAAAGTGATCAGTTTATCCAAAACAATCAATGATTTTGCAATTTTGCATGTTTGATTTTTGCGCGTTCGGTTTCGCGGTGCACTCTTACAAATAGAAGCTTGAGTCAAGCATAATATGCTTGATCCAATGCATTTTTTTATGCTGAAACCGTATACTGTCCCACCAAACATAATATGCTTGAAACAAGCATCTTCGCTAAGAATATTGACTAAGCTTGAATCAAGAAAGCCCGTTAAATACGGATGCTTGAATCTAGCATATGGATGCTTGAATCAAGTATCCATATTTGAAGAGATTTCTTGAGTCAAGTATAGCTGCAATTCTTGATTATGATTCTTGATACATAGCTTTCTTGGATTGGTTCAACTTTTTCCGCCAAGCATATCCTTATGTAACGTACATTTTGCTTTTATTCAAGTATTCATTTTTGAGAGTGTGGGTGGTGGAGCCATACCGGAGTTTTACCAACTTGGAATATTCTAATTCGAGTGTAGAGTCTTTTTAGGCACGAAATGACCTTATAGTTGTACCTAAGATCCAACTTGAAAAATTCAACACCAAAATCTAAACGCTCTAACAGACCAAATTTCCTGACGAACGTTCAGTACTCATACGCCTGACGTGTATTTACACTCCAAAAATGTAAGAAACAATCTCAAAACCACCACTCCATCCAATGGCAAATGAAGAGACAGACGTACACTTGCTTGGCTCGTCAACTAGCTGCTTTAGGATCATATATCCGTCTCCAATGCTATGATATATTATTTGTAGAAGCGTACATTTACGATTTCGCAATTTACTTCTCAGAGTCCAAAATTTATCGTCGGCATTTTAAAAAATTACCGGGTTCTGTGCTTTAAGACTTAGTAGTTCTGTTGCTAAAATAAATTATTTATGTCTGGCATCTATCGTTCAGTGTGCAGTCGCCATATATTTCAGTCACGGACGGGGGGAAAAACGGTACCAAGTAACATGACCTGTTTTCAGATACAATCGATGCCGTTCGATACCACTTACTACCGCCTGGTTCAAGATGTCTTCAGCCCTAATATCCGTGGTTACGACTACCGCACCTACGTCATCTGCCCTTCCAACGGCGAACTCCCTCCTGTCGAGGTATAAAAGTGGCTAGGTTAGGTCACAGACCCATTGGGACTAGTGGGTGGAAACTCCACGGACAATTCGCGGGACCTCACGCCCAGAAAAGTATTCTTGAATCAAACATACTTGTCCCCAAAAATGTCCAATATGCTTGAATCAAGCGTGCCGCAAAATGTGGATGCATGATGAAACATAACATTAAATACTTATACATGACTGACTCAAGTATATAACTTTCTCAGAGACGATTTAATTATTCGAGCATTCTTTTTTTAGGGTGAAGGTCTGTCCCTGGAATTCTGCACCAGATCTATCTTTGACTCAGTCAGTGACTTCTGGATTGATATAATGCTAAATAGCCCGGCCTGCAGGAGTTTGCAGAGAACAAGCTGGCCCGTCCCTTCCGTCATCCTCGGTGCCAGTTCCGCTGTGCTCCATCGGCACCTCGGTTTGACAGGGGGACTTGGCCAGCTTGGCCTGCCGGCGGCCTTTGCGGGGGCCTCCGGCCCCCGCCTCAAGTCTCCCTAGAAGTGCCTGATAGCAGCTGCATTTCTTACGATTAAAATCGTTAACCTGAGCCCGTCCCTGTGCGCGCCGCGATGGTAATGGTGTGCGTGCGGTGGCCAACCCTAACCTCAAAAAACAATAACACATATTTTCATTAATCAAAAATAAGATACAAATCGAAAATTGTTGCCACCGCACGTGATTCTGCGTTAAAAAAGTTGTTGATCCTCAAAATTTGAAGTTTTTCTATGAACGATAAGTCGGCGAACACACGTCCGCCCGAACGAACATGCGGCATCAGACTATAAGCCCGGCTGCTGCCGCTTCTAAAGAAACGTTTCGGGACGGGCTAAAAATGCAGTTTCCGAGAGCCATTTGTCAAGTTAAATCTGAAAGTAACCTCCATCTTATATGCGACATTTGGCACTCTTTCTGGAGGTACATCCAGATTTTAACCTTGTCGTCTTATATATGTAATGGCGTTTTTTTATGCTTAATCTCAAACCCTTCCAAACGGCCTGAACTATTTCCACGGAATTTCTACCCGTTGCTGGGATCCTCCGAAATTTAGAGGGCGGGGGGTTCCAATAGGGTTTTTGAGGTATTGGCTACTTAAGTGCAAAAATCATGCAAAAACAATGAAGCGCGGTGTTTCGTACTTAAAATGCCGATGTCTCAGAAACTGTAATAGCTACGGAGTTAATTTTAAAGTTGTAGACCTTTCGGATGCTGCTATGAAGGTGCCACGAAGGTCGGTGACAGACTTTTAACTGATTATGTGATTGTCCAGCGAATGGAGAAACGCGTCCTGTGGTTCGTGTACTCGGGCATGGGCAGTCAGTGGGCGGGCATGGGCACCGGCCTCATGTGTCTTCCTGTCTTCTCCGAGACCATTGAACGCCTGCACGCTGTTCTCGCGCCCAAAGGTGTCGACCTCAAGAAGGTGCTCACTGAGACGGGGCCCCAGGCCTTTGACAACATCCTCAAGTCGTTCGTTGGTATTACAGCGTGTCAGGTACGGATAGAGGGTTATGACTAAGAGTTCCTATACGCATGCCAAAATGCTGACACTGTATAAAATTTGTTGTAATTTTAAGACAATCCTGTGGCTAAATCTAAACAAGCTGGCCCGTCCCTTCCGTCAACCTCGGTGCCAGTTCCGCTGCGCTCCACCGGCCACCGGCACCTCGGTTCGACAGGGGGACTTGGCCAGCTTGGCCTGCCGGCGGCGTTTGCGGGGGCCTTCGGCCCCTATAGTCTTCCAACCGAAAGAACAGCACAGTTGAAAGCGGTGGGGGTATGGGAACCACTTGAGTGCGAGAGAGAAACTCGTATCGTTCTTTCGCTGGGACGACTATAGAAGTGCCCGGTAGCAGATGTATTTGTTACGATTAAAATCGTTAACCTGAGCCCGTCCCTGTGCGCGCAGCGGCCAACCCTAGCCTCAAAAACAAAAACAGACATATTTTCATTATTAAAAATGCGATATAAATCGAAAATTGTTGCCACCGTACGTGGTTCTATGTTAAGAAAGGAGTTTTTCCTCCAAATTTGAAGTTTTTCTGTGAACGATAAGTCGGCGTACACACGTCCGCCCGAACGAACAAACAGTCGGCTTCAGACTATAAGCCCGGCTCCTGCCGTTTCTAAAGAAACGTGTCAGGACGGGCTAAAAACGAATAAGTCGTCACAGTCCAAGGGAAGAATAATTCGTCACTGACCAAGTGACGAATAATTTGTCACCCAGTGACGAATTATTAACCCTACGAATAAACGTCGTAAGTAGACGACATATTCGGGTGGTCAGTGATTCGTCACAGCTTTTCTCGTCATATGACGAAAAATATTTACAGTGTATGAACCGAGCGCGGATCCAAGAGGGGGGGGGGGGGGGGCAACTGGTGTAACTTCTCCGCCTGTAAAGTAGGCAAAAAGCGCCCCACCCCTGAAGCCGCTCCTAGATCCGCCACTGGTATGAACAACTTTGTTCGAAACGTACGTAAAGCCAGCATTCGTTTGCACTGTGACGATGTGTTCGTTAACGAGCGATGTTACTGTATTTGCATTTCATGGTAGTCATGGCGTTTGTAACGCATGTTCGTTAACGACCGTGCCGGCTGTGTGACAGACGTTCAGCGTCCCCGCGCACACTTATGTCTTATGTCTGGCCTATAGATTGCGTTGACCAACGTCTTGAAGGCGGTGGGCCTGATCCCGGACGGCATCGTCGGCCACTCAGTGGGCGAGTTGGGCTGTGCCTACGCAGACGGGTGTCTGACTGAGGAGCAGACCATCCTGGCCGCCTACGCCCGTGGAGTTGCTTCGAATCAGGCGCCCCTCATCAAGGGAACGATGGCAGCTATTGGTGGGCATACGTTCCTCAGTTAAACACCACGGGTCGGAGGGAGAAAACGACTCTCACTTAAGTGCGTACTTTCAGGGGTAGACATTTTGTTTAACCCGTTGAGAGCTTGTGAAAGCGTTCGAACAGCATTCCGGAACTACATTGTGTCTGATGCTGAACGCTTATCGCACAAAGAAACAGACTTGCTCGTAAGCGAATAGGTATTGGTCTTGGTATTGTACACCCAGAAAATTGTGTTCTCGATCCCGGAAAAATCAAGAGCATTTACATCATGCATTTCGAACAGGAACATTTTACTGGAACCAATGCAAACGCTCTTGATTTTTCCGGGATCGAGAACACAATTTTCTGGGTGTACTATTTTGCTGGCAATTTTGCATCCACGCCAATGTGAGAGAAGTGGTCAAAATTACGCGTGAAGCGGGCGAGAAGGTACCTGCCAGATCACTTAAAATTAATAATTGTGCAATTTCATATAAACATTGTTGATAAGTCTACATCGGTGCGTCCGAAGAAGAAAGCGCGACGCTCAACAAAGCGCAAAGTCTTTTAGGGTTGGGTGAACAAGGTCCGATGTCTCATGGTCTCATCGGGCTCCTCCTCGCCCCTCACCATCCGAACGCGGAGGAGGGGCGAAGAGGTTAGGTTAGGTTGTGTGACAGAAATGATCGAAATCGATATCGATTGGTGAAAAAGAACCATGGAAAATTACTGAACCTGGAACTGGCAGCACGTTAATGGGCACCTGGACCGTGGACCGCATATTTCTTAAACCCGTACATTGGGCGAATGACCTAACCGCGCTCAGAGATCTAACCGAATCGGTACGGAGGGGTGCAGAAAGGGGGCCTCCCCCAGCTCCCGTACCTAGGAGATGTCTCTTTAGACCGGGTTTAGTGCAATTCCAAGAAGGAATGGGTGATATATGTTTACCGCGCACGGCCTACCGAGCCCGATGAGCACCAAAACGAAAATCCATGCGTCGGATTACAAGCGCCTCCACTTTCCATTGTTGTGCATTGCAGGTCTGGGCCAGAAGGACGTGCGGTTGCGCCTGCCGCCCACCATCGACGTAGCGTGCCACAACTCGGACACGAGCTGTACGCTGTCGGGCCCCGCCGAGGACGTAGAGAGATTCGTCAAGACGCTCAGTGACGAGGGAGTCTTCGCGCGGGCCGTCAACGTGTCGGACATCGCGTACCACTCGCGCTACATCCAGCCCGCGGCCCCCTACCTGCGCAAGCAGCTGGAACAGGTCATCCCAAACGCCAAGCTGCGCTCGTCCAAGTGGGTGTCCACGTCTGTGCCGCAGGACCAGCTGGTAAGGCAGCGCCTAAGCCTGATCGCTAAACGCACTCCGTTGTCTTTGTGCAAACTGCCACTGAGTGGCGCGAGGGTCTGCAGCCCGAGAATGTCAGTGTACACATTTTCAGTCAAAACAGAATCGTGCATCAAATCTTCAAAACAGCGAGATGTACATTTAAAAATTCCGAAGGCAATCTCTATAGAAGTAAAACATTTTCGACAAAATTGTTGACCCGTTTTCCGCTCTCGGCTCGTTCATTGCCACGATAACTTTCAGGACAGAAGGTCGAACTAGAGCTCAAAAACACGCTAAAACATTTAGCTTAAACGACACACTTTAGTTTTTATAATATATCATACAGCCTCATTTTGAAGTTCTATGCATTTTCTTGGTAAATTTGAAGAGGTTTATGACACGTAAAAGAGCTCAGGCTATCAATCGCCAATCTCCAAGTGTAAATGTGCTGTTAAAGTCTACTCAACGTTTTGAACTAAAGCGCGATTATTCTTATGTAAATTGTTCTGCAATGAGTCAATTTTCTGAGACTCAGGTATGCATCTCTTGTGGCTACTGTATCGTAAAGCGAGCTCAAAGAGTTATTCTGGGAGTTAGTTAGGGCCATTTTAATAATGAAAAGTGGACATAACGCCCAATGAGCAGGAGGTCAGTATTGTTAAGTTTGAACTTTGCTATTCTGCCCCCTGCTCCCCCCTTAAAAAAAAACAGCCACTGAAGTGGCTGCTGCGTGACAGACCCAAATTTGAAACGCTAGCCAATGCTGCAACGCCTTTTGCATCAATAATTAAAATTACGAAAATCTATTTTGCAATTGCAAGCATCAATAACGACACGAAATGGCTTTTTAAATATATTTTTTTCGTATTTACAACAAACAAAACCACGCAATTTCTATCCTTTTCCTCCGTGAGAACTGAGCGGAGGCTGGCAAAGGCAGGGCAGGAGCGGGAGGCTGGGCTTGGAGAGCCCTACGTACATGCGTGCGAGAGCGGGGGCTTGGGGAGCGGGAACAGGAGGGGTCGGCGTTGGCTAGCCGCACGGAGAAACAAGCTGGCCTGTCCCTTCCGTCAACCTCGGTGCCAGTTCCGCTGCGCTCCACCGGCACCTCGGTTTGACAGGGGGACTTGGCCAGCTTGGCCTGCCGGCGGCGTTTGCGGGGGCCTCCGGCCCCCGCCTCAAGTCTTTCTAGAAGTGCCTGACACCAGCTGCATTTCTTACGATTAAAATCGTTAACCTAAGCCCGTCCCTGTGCGCGCCGCGATGGTAATGGTGTGCGCGCGGTGGCCAACCCTAACCTCAAACAACAAAAACACAAATTTTCATTAATCAAAAATAAGATACAAATCGAAAATTGTTGCCACCGCACGTGATTCTACGTTAAAAAAGTAGTTGATCCTCAAAATTTGAAATTTTTCTATGAACGGTAAGTCGGCGAACACACGTCCTCCCAAACGAACATGCGGCACCAGACTATAAGCCCGGCTGCTGCCGTTTCTAAAGAAACGTGTCGGGACGGGCTAAAAACATTAGTGGTCGCAACTGATTTTTAGGTTGATTTTCAGACAAGCAGTAAATTTTTGTTCGCATAACTAAAATTTAGTTGGGGGAACTAAATTTTAGTTGCACCAACGAAACGTTGCATGCTGCAACAAAGAGGTTCCTTGCGGTCACTAAACCAAAAAATGTCTGCTCTTTGCTCCTTAAGCGAACCAAAGAAATCGTTCCGATCATGTTTTGCACATTTAGGCCATATTTTGTGCCTTATTCCCCCCACTAAACATGAAAACGGGCCCCCTGCGAATGAGGTCGCTGGCTAGGGCTGCGATTGAACTAGCAAGGGCTGTGAAAGAAGCTGCGAAAGCTGCGAACTAGGGCAACGGTTATGCCAGCCCCTTACAGGGCCTGTCAAAAAAGTATTTTACAGTGTCGACGAAAATGTCATGAAGGACCGTTGGGTTTGTCACAGAAAAGCGACCTTGCTAGGTACTGCTCCGCCGCCTACCAGACCAACAATCTGCTCAGTCCCGTGCTGTTCGAGGAGGCGCTGGCGTACATACCAAAGCAGGCGCTAGTGGTGGAGGTGGCGCCACACGGACTGCTGCAGGCCATCCTGAAGCGGGCGATGCCTGAGTGCAGGCACATCGCATTGACGCAGCGTGGCCACGAAGACCCTCTCCATTGCCTGCTCTCCGCCATCGGAAAGTGCGTACACGGGCCGTTTTTAGCACGCCCCGGCACGTTTTTTCAGGAACGGTCAGATTGATAGTCATATGCCGGCCGTTCGGGTAAGCGGTCTTGTGTCAGGGTTCTTTCAAGGCAGGGAAATACGGGAAATCAGGAAAAGTCGTGTAATTTTTTTTGTAAAGGAAATCGTGGAAAAGTCAAGGAAATCGTTCGCCGCGTCAGGGAAAATAGAGAAAAGAAAACAGGGATCCGTAACTTAACACAAGAGGTGGTTTTAACGTTATGGTATGCGTTAAAGTTATAACGTTTAACCTGTAACGGCCATCACAGCGATAAACGCTAACGACTTTTAACCTTAACATCCTATAACTTAGATGGAAAGTTAACAGACTAACCGTTACGGATTTAACGGATTTGGTTGCGGTATACAGGAACCCGTTAATAATGAAACGTCAGTATTTTCTGTTAGAGATCTAACGGTTAAGCACTGCAACCGATTGTGCTGCGGTTATAACTTTATAGCTAGAGACCGTTTATCGCAAAGAAAAGACCGATCTAAATGAGTCCGTCATGTTGAGTTTGAGCAAGGCAAGTCAATTCGGGCAACGAATCGATAACGGCATCCGTGATATCGTTTGGCTCCAGTGGGCCAATGAACCGTAACGTAAAACGGTTAACGTATAACGTGTTATAACGTTATATCTAACCACGTTTTACCTTCTAACGTTTGTGAACATAGGTGTCTTAGGTTATGGGTTTCACGTTTATGTCACATATAACGTTTTATAATAGGTTATGTAGATAACCGTTAATGGTATACCCTTTTTTTAGATAATTTATCTTACAAAAGCCAGCGGCCTGTATTCTTATACGTTTGATAAATAACGTAACTCTAAAAATCAACACAGCATTCCGTTGCATTCTGGAAGGACTTGAATTTCAAGGAAAACCCTGTAACTCTTACGGTTTTTGAGATATCGGCATTTTTAGTCCTAAATTTGCAGAAATCTAATTTTGATTTATTTTCGCACTCAAAACGCTGGTATCTCAAAAACCGTAAAAGTTACAGCGTTTTCCTTGAAATTTAAGCCCTTTAGGGCTCTATTGTGGTCAAATTGACCTTAGCAATTATTTTCAAAAATTTTCTGCAACATTGATTTTGACTGCTGTAAGGGGCAGTCATGCTCCATTCGGGTGCCCTGCGCGACCCCTTCCGATGATTGAAATTATTTTTCGAGTTAAGGGCAGCCAAAATCAATCAGGCGTGATGTTTGGGACACCCTGTACATTGACCACGAAATTCTGAAATGTTGAAAATGTTCGTGACCACTATTGTTACCAATTTCTGCACCCTTTATGTCGAACTGCTTGGTGTCTTGGCAGTATGGACCTTCACCAATCTCCGTTTTGGAGCCAGGAGCCGAATTCAAAGCGTTAACGCGTTGCCATTTAGTCTGATAGCATTTTAATATGCAGAATTTCCGAGGGTTTCTCGTAACACAACCAGACCAGACCAGGGATGGAACATTTTTAAAAAATCGATTATTTAAAATAAAAAAAAAAAAACAGAAATTGCAAAACTTTCCGGTCCTTCCATCCAGACCTAAATCAAACTGGCAGAGTGACATTACAAGATGCTGTTTTCTGTGATCTGACGATTTGTGTCGACACCCAGGCTCGCAGCAGGGTCTGCTGAGCCCGATGTGGCCAAACTCTACCCGGACGTGGAGTGGCCAGCGCCGCGCGGCACTGGGTCCCTGGCCTCCCTTGTCAACTGGCAGATAAACGAATTTACCTTCAACGACGTGTTTAACCTACTCGAGGAAGAGGTGAAATGAAAAAAGAGCTCCCGGCTTGTGCACTGCAAGAACAATTCTGGAACAAATACACTGGACACACGTGTTCGCACGAATCCTAATGTAATTCGCATCACGTCTTTAGCTCTCAGACACTAGCTGTTCTATCAGTGCGCCGACCGGCCAGCTGGCATTGCACATTATACTCAAGCACTTGATTGGTGGGAGAAATTGTACTGAAGACTCTCTTTTTCCAGTCTGTGCCCTCAGTGAATGTGGACGTTGACTCTCCAAACATGATGGTGAATGGAATTCGGATTACACCCCTGTCGGAGCAAATGGTAAGACGACATCTCGGTCCGAAACCTTAGCTCTCAGATTTGGCCACAGATTTTCGAAAGGACATGCTCCCATATCTGAAAGGTGTTTTTGAAAAATATTGAGCGGTTCAGATTTGTCAAATTTTGGTTTAACATGTGTTTGAGAAAAAATTAAAATATTCCTAAAAAATATTTCAATATGGATTTTAAATCTTATTTTGTTTGAAACACGTAGGAGATGAAACCTCTCAGTCGATTTTGAACGGCCCTTAACTTCAGGATACCGCCTCAATTTTTTAACATGGTCAAAATATGAATTGAAGTAAGAAACTCTACAAGAATGCCGGACCGTTCAAAATCCACGAAGGGCCGCACAGACAAATCCATGCGTGTCGCTTCGATGTGAATTAAAGCCGTGCTGATTGTAATCTTTTGCTATACCATCTTATATTTTATGGTGAACGAAGATGTACAGAACAAAAGAACCCCACTAGCCAAAAATTCTTTGCCACTTTGTTTTTCTGTTTATGCGATATCGCTCAAGAACGGTTTGCCGCACGGCGGGGAGATCGATATAGAATTCGGATGTGTGTAGCATTTGTCTCTCAGATCTCTCGGAGCTATTTCCGAGACAATCGGTAGCAGTTTTCGTCCAAAATCTATCTGACAATTCGTCGCGTCCCTATAAAACACGCGTAACAGAATGGTCACTCTGATGAAGTCGTAAGTCTCAAGCACACTTCGAAACACACGTAAGAGCAAATGCTGGTTTCAAATGTTCGTAACTGTGGCCGGGCCTCCAGAACTCAAGCATCTACCAACCGCGTTGAACCTACGTAACTCTCTCGGGACCACCCAGACCTACTTATCTTTCATGCTGTACTTCGAACCTTAGTAAGTCACTTTTTTGTGGAGGTTGAGGTAAAACATGATTTCGATAGCTACTTTTTCACTTTAGAACCCTACCATTTGGTAGGGTCACACAGCGCAGAACGCCTTCTGTGCGGACCTCAGAAACAGTTACGAAGGCCGCGCGGTTGGTTTGCTGCGCTGTTTGACCATACCAAATGGTCGTGACATATCGTCAGCGAGAGCTAAGCCTCCAAATTTTTGACGTCGGCTCGTGGCTGACGCCGTGGCGGAGATACTCTTTGCTGCGGTTACCCTCGTACTGGATCCGCTTTTGTGATTCTTCGTAACTTTTTATTTCTGGTTCGGCCCTTCTCCGGAATGCACTATTACGCCACTGTCGCTGGTTTCGAAGTCGCTCAGCTAGTGATAATACCTTTGAATCAGTCGCTTCACTCGTTTCTCTTCAAATGTGCCCAGAGTAATTTTGTGCCAAACTTTGGCTTGCTACAGAAACTCATGTGGATGTGCTTAAGCGGGAAGACCAAACAGCCATTGGGGTCGTTCCCTGTGGCGTTCAGGAAGCTCCATGTCGATCGCTGGAAGAGAATTCCTGCCAAAGGTATGCGGGCACTGTCAATGAAATTGAAATGACGACTAAAATTGCAATGGTCGTTGCAAAATTCTGCATTGATCAAAGCAAAACTGCAATAATAAGTGCAAACCTTTGCAATGATGAGTTCTTGCAAGTGTTTTGCAATAACACCGCTATGCATTTTTCTTATGGAATCGTCATCGATTTTTTTTTTTGCAATGACATGTTCTTGCAATTATTTTGCAATAAAAATCATTGCAGAATATTCCAGTGATACTATTTCAATTTGCATTTTGCATTTTGCATTTTGCATTTGCATTTGCATTTTCGTCCGGGCCCTCCGTACCTGCTTACGCGATCCCCGGATCCGAGCCCAAACAAAGACCTGACGGGCGTTTATGATCCTCTCACCACCGGAGGACCGGCCTAAACAATAGCAGTGCCGGCGAAGGACGACCCTTGGAACACGTGTTCTACGTTTTGGGTCTCTTGGTTTAGGTTCGCGTTGTCCCCCGATTCACGAACCAGAATTGGACTTGTACTGTACATGTTGCTTCACTGCTATACACCCAGAAAAACGTAGTCTTAGCCCTGAACTTAGCTAGGTTAATAGACTTCACTGAAGGCAATAGTCTTGCAGGAAGATTCAAAGCAGTTTGGATTAAAGTCAGTAACCTTGGTAAGTTCAAGACTAGAGTTTTTAAGGTCAGTCTAACCTTGATCAAAGAAAACATTTTTCTGTGTGAATTCGCCAACTGGCAAGGAATATGTACGTACACCCATTCTTATGAATAAGGTCTCCGTGAAATATACTGCAAGAAACAACGTATCATTTGGTTCGAATTTCTCATTTTCGGTTATGCGATGCTTTTTTCAATGATAAATTAAATTTTTCATTTTTAATGAAATCTGGTGCACTGCGCGCGCGCGCAAGCGGTACACCACAGGCTGCCGCGGTGTCCCTGCGACAATGCGTTGGTTGGGTGCGAAAGGCTGCGTCACAAAAAAAAAAGTATTACCCTTTCGCCCGTACTTTTTCCTTGATACTACAGGACACGTCTGAATTTTACAGCCATTTTTATTTTGTCTCTCTGCTTTTTTACGAGAAAGACAGAGAAAGAAATGACGCTGGTTCAGCTCGGCCATGCTAAGAGGTGAAGACGATAGAATCGCAGTCGACATCCAGCACAGCTGCGTTACAGTATAAATCTATCGTTCTCTGTCTTCTATTCTTTACCACGGGAATGAGAGAGAACGAAGGTGGCGACAGCGCCCCGGGTCGAGTCTCCTTAATTTTCCATCCTAATTTCTCAGGATTGTCCCTACAGATTTTAATAGCGTTAGTAGCAATACCGTATTTAGATGACTAGGTAATCCTTTGCAGATTAGAATGAACGTTAGCAACACTGTTTTTGATGACAATTTCCACAAGAAACTCCAGAATTTTTTTAAAATAGGTCCAAATCCTTAGTCATTTTATATAAGGCTACTTTGTGCTTAAAAAATCTGAGTGAGGTGCGGAGATGCAACAAGGCCTGGCTTAGTTCGTTCTTCGTCTAGGCTATGAAAACTTGCGGGCCGAACTGATGAGGGGCTCTGACTACGTGGAAGTCTACGACGACAATCTGACGGTGGTCCGAGGCCACGTCCGGGAGGCCGACGAAGACGACAGGCCGCCGGCACTGCCTGCTCTAGACATGCAGCAAGCCATCACCGTCAGTAAGGAGGAGCTGTACTGCGACATGGCGCTGCGAGGCCTGCGGTACGCGACCGGGTACCAGAGCATCCAGTCGATCCAGCTGGGGGACCGGGGTGAGTGATGTATGCTGTCAGGCAGGCGGCAGGCGGGTGACCAGCAGAGTAGAGGAAAATAGGAAAAGCGTTAAAAAGTGGTCGGGCTGGTAGGAAAAGAATAAAGCGTTGATCATATATTATCTGCAGAGACCGTAGGGTTCTGACATGTGTTTCATCCCCCTGCACGCTCAAAAATGAATGCTTGATTCCATGCGATTTTGATGCGAATCTTGTATTCTTGTGGTATTTTATTGATTTAAGAATCATCTGCGTACATCAACCATCTGCGTGCTTGACACTAGCATATGATGCTGGAGGCACGTATTGTATTCTTGGGGCAAGCATATGGTATCCCTCTATCAAGCATAATATGGGTGTGGGATTTTTGGTGTGTCAAGGATAAAATATGCTTAACTTAAAGCATGCTTAAATCGTGCATTTATTTTTGAGAGTGTGAAGCGAACACAATACATGCGTTGCTCCACGCGTCTGTTCTGTCAGTGTAACAACACCGTCTGGTGGTTCTGCCTGCCATCACCTCTGCAGGCAGGCGCTGAGCAAAGCTGATGTGTGCTCCGCAGATTGGCTGGTGACCGTGGCATACGACGGCAATCTTCCGCGCCTCATCGAATCCATCCTGCAGATATACGTCCTGACGCGCACGGAGGAGGCACAGGCCGTTCGTCTGCCCACAACGATCCAGCGCCTGGACGTCGACCCCTCCAGGATCAAGAAGCACTCGGGTACGCATATAGGGGGCTGGATACTCGGGGGCCCCGGCGGCGCCGTGTTCCAAGCTCTCCCCCCAACCCTTACCTCCCACAAAAAAAAACAAGCTGGCCCGTCCCTTCCGTCATCCTCGGTGCCAGTTCCGCTGTGCTCCACCGGCACCTCGGTTTGACAGGGGGACTTGGCCAGCTTGGCCTGCCGGCGGCGTTTGCGGGGGCCTTTGGCCCCCGCCTCAAGTCTCCCTAGAAGTGCCCGATACCAGATGTATTTGTTGCGGTTAAAATCGTTAACCTGAGCCCGTCCCTGTGCGCGCCGTGATGGTAATGGTGTGCGCGCGGCGGCCAACCCTAACCTCAAAAAACAAAAACAGACAAATTTTAATATATCAAAAATGCGTTGCAAATCGAAAATTGTTGCCACCGCACGTGATTCTACGTTAAGAAAGTAGTTGATCCTCAAAATTTGAAGTTTTTCTATGAACGATAAGTCGGCGTACACACGTCCGCCCGAACGAACATTCGGCATAAGAGTATAAGCCCGGCTGTGTCGGGACGGGCTCAAAAGGAAACAAATGTAGTGTCGGTTTCATCGGGATATTTACAAAAAAAAAATTATTCTTCTGACGAGTTTGCACATGGAAGTACAATTTTGGTTCTGGCTAACTTCCCGATTTAACTTTACAAATAATTGCAATATTGCGCTATTACCAGAGGTGAGGGAGGGTACACGTGCAACCGGAGGGGGCGCACTTGTCCTCTCGCGGACTTGCGGGGTACTGGGCGCCAAGCGGGGATTCCCGCTCGCCGGTAGCCCCGCCCCCGCCCCCGCCCCCGTCCTGTCCAGTCCGCCCCTCCCCTGGCAGCCCCTGGTCCGTGCAGAGAGAAGGGAGAGGAGAGGGATTGTGGTAGACCCGGGGGCATTTCGCTGCCCGACCTGACCCAGCCTCGGGTGACCGGGTATGTCATGTTGGCGTGCCTTGTTGTCACCGTATGTGATGTTATGTTGGAAAAGGAGTTTTTTCTCCAAATTTTGAACTGTGCTGTAAACGGTAAGTCGGCGAACACACATGCCTGAACAGTCGGCAGAGTATAAGCTGTTCGTTCCTAAAGAAACGTGTTGCGACGGGCTGAAAATGATGATCATCGGTAGCATGACTTTGCGATTGCATGCTATGCCTTCGGACAGAGATCCAACTGCGGTTGAACCTCGCCTCTGGTGTTCTGGAGGGTGACGGTGTGTACGCGTTCGGAGTCACCACCGACCAGTGTCCCTCCGAGCTACATGCCGACAACACGCCCACCGCGCTGCAGTTCGTGCCCTTCGGCGAGACCAGATTCCAGGTACACTATTGCTTTTCGGGTACACCTAGAAAAACGGAAAGCGTACTCTTAGTCTTGAGCTCACAAGGTTAAATAGACTTTGCGTGACAGGAAAATGCAGTGCTGTACTGGAACGATATTTTCAAGAGCGACAATTTTTGTTCTGAAGGAGCGACACTTTTTAACATAGATTTTTGATCTGTAGGCAAATTTATTTCAGTATGCGCGTTGCTCTCTGGCGGGCTACGGAAGAAGGATAGACAAAATGTCGGTCCTCCAAGAGCATCAAACGTCACTCTGTAGTGAACAGAGATTTTAAGCTCAGACTTTTATTAATTTAAGTAAAGTTGAAATTACGAGGAAAAGGTCTTTCTTAAAATCACGTGTTCCAGGAAACGGAAGAAGGGGGTAAGTCCAGTTGACTTTGGCTTCGCCACCTTCGCCACCAAAAAAGGGATAAGTGTCTATTTACTTAAAAGTGGCGCAATTTAGTTTAGCACCATGTCCTTCCATTCTAGTTCAGATCAAGGAAATCAAAAATCAATTTATGTTGATCTTTTACGGCGGTTGATGTGGCCCTCCTCTTCCTCTTCCGCTTCTTGGATCATTGTTGGAAAAATTCAGAATGAGACTGCGGTGTCCACACAATCTGCACACAATTGTAGGCGCGGTCCCAGGAAAAGGAAAAACTTTTTTTTTCCATTGCGCAGACCTTAGATGAATTCCTTCGCGTAGTGGTGGACGGCGTGCTGGAGACAACTGCTCACAAGCATGTCGGAAGCAAGACGGAACTCACGCTGATGGAACTGCCCAACGGAAGGAAGACGAGTGACATCAGCAACGCCCTTATCGCATCCATCCGCGTTGCTACGGGCATGCAGGTGAGGCTATACTGAGTGGCCAACAACCGACGAAACCCTTATAATGGGAAATTCAGGTGAATTGTGTCTTTCTCAAAAGTAGGCATTTTAGCCCAAAATTGCTGAGTTGCTATTCTTTAGAGTCCCCCCCCCCTCCCCCGCTGTGATTCTTTTTCCACCATTGTTATATTGCCTGCATTTACCCTACTTATTTTTCCGATCGAGCGTTCATTGTGACGTTTATCCTTAAAGCCTAACTGCTGTTTCAGTCGCGCGTGGTAAAGCTGACACCCGCGGGCACCGATCCGCCGGGCTGCAAGGGTCCGGTGCCGCTGCTGGTGACGGGCCCCGACACCATGACGGAGGCGGTGTGCTCGCTGGCGGTGGGGCTGGCCGAAGCACTGCTCACTTGGTCCAGCGAGCGCCTGAGCAGCCCCCAGGGCTCCGCGGTCGGCTCTAAGCTGGCCGTCGTGGCCGAACAGCGACTGGGCGACGAGTGGATCTCGCTGCTGCGCCGCGCCAGGCCCATCACTGAGGCCGACGCCGTCGTGGTGCAGTTGCAGCCCGCGACGGCTCCCCCGCCCGTTGTCCTCAGCACCACGGCCATCGTCGTCCTGGTGTGGCGCAGCATCGACGAGGTCTCCATGCAGGCCGCCATCGCCGACACTGACTCGCGGCCGTACGCAGATCGGGCGAGGTACGGTGCTTCTCCAACTGAATGTCTACCTTAGTGTGCCCACACTTTACAACCCAAGTGTCCGGGAAACCGGACGCCACAAAGCACCCGAGAGGCACCTGATACCGAACCTTCCTGGAGGCGACTAAAGTTGCACTCAGTTAGCGTTGACCAGTGACTTAAGCCCCCCGGTTTTCCGTGTGCAGCAAGACACGGTGATCTCTTATGCACGTACTTGTTTCATAAATGATGTGAAATCATGCGTGTACGTAAGTCTTACACACAGAATTTATCCATAATTATGAGCATTTTCTTACTCAGTTGCGTAGAAAAATATATTAAGTCCCTAGATAAAATGGGAACTGACTATTATTCATCGCTAGCTGCGCTGCCTGATCGTGGCTGAGACGAGGTGATTTCATGCAAATTGAACTGCATTTATGTGTGCTTGGCAGGATTGTTGACATGCTTTGACTGCTCCGGCCACTCTAGTGGAGTCAGTTTATATTTTGCTTATATCAGTTCAATTAATAACTGGGAACTAACTGAGACCGACTGATTTCATCTGAGTGTTGGACTGACGGTTTCCTGTTTTCGACTGCAAACGACCGACGGACCAAACCAGCCAGAGGCTGACTACAATCAGGCGTTACAAAAGGCTGCTTATTCCAGAATATGAACTGCATGTTGGCGAGCATGAGTTTCAGTCGATGTTCAGCGAAATTCGGTCCTAATTTGAAACTGAATTCGGTAGACTTACTGACTATCGGAAACGTCCGTGGAATTTCGAAGGCAGTTTCAATGAGAGTCATAGTCAGTCGGTGTTTGTGACTGAATTTATTAGCTAGGTTGATGACTTTTGTTCTGTGGGCTCGTCAGCTGGCTGAAAACTAGGGTTAGTTACGACAGTGACTGCACATTATCAACCATGAACTTCATGGATGTCGATGGGAGTCTCAGACGATGGTCAGCAAACTTCGGTCTCAATTTGTGACTGAGTCCGGTAGAAAACTTACTGACTATCGGAAACGTCCGTGGAACTTCAAAGTTAGTTTCAATGAGAGTCATAATCAGCTTTGATCAGGCTTCGTCAGTTACCGTTGGATAAAGTCAGTCGAAGGGCCGTAAAAAGGTCAGTTAAGGTCAGCTGGAGGTGGTTTAGCGTGGGAGTGTACAAACGAAAATCAGGCATCGTTTGTGTAAAATCGCGTAAGATCACTTCTTCTATATGTTATGTCAGCTATATTCCGTTTAAATTTCAGCCAATTGTCTGCAAACAGTCTGTGTAAAGTCAGTTCCCATTTTATCTCGGGTGTCATTTAATCAGGAAGTCTGTAAGAAATTGCACATAATCACACAAGTTTTCATGCACTCATAACTATGTACACAATAAATGGTACAAATGATGTGAACAAATTTGACATATTAGCGGACAAATTTGTACACAGTATGTAGAAATTTGTATACAATGCGTAGAAATTTGTACACAATAGGTAGAAATTTGTACATAATATGAAGATATTTGCGCATGGGCTAAGAGTGCACGAATTTGCGTGTTGTTACATCAGTGCGTAATGACGTCCGTTCCTGGACACTTTTGTTTTATGTACAGTACAGTCCGTGCTCAGTCTATGTTAGCACCTTCTGGTGGGGACAAGAGCAATAGCCTCTGCTGTCCACCTAATACCGCAATTCTTTTAACCAAATCTTTTGGCCAGGCTGGTGTTCATCCTGGACGACTCGGCACCGCCGTTTTCCTTGTCCGCGGCTCCGTACGCCGACCAGCTCGCACGGGGAGCACGCATCAACGTGCTGGCCCGAGGTGGCACCTGGGGCTGCTGGAGGTTACTGCCCGTGCCCAAGCCCCTCAGCGCCGCTCTCTCCGCCTCCAGGTTACTACCCAGATGGCTCTTCACGTAGCGAAAGGATTGCTTGTCAGAACGTATTGTGCAAGAATTTTTTTTTCAAGCGAGTCTTTTCAAAAACGGATGGTTTTAATTCGACCATTTCCGATCTCGCTGAAAATTTTAGCAGTGAGGCATAACTCATCAATACAAAATGACGATTTTGCTGGAAAAATATTTTTGTCGAACCATGCTGCCAACCAAGTAGCCAAAGAAGTTTGTTGTACTAAAAAAAGTCCAATATATCAAATTCTAGCCTCAGATTATTTTTTTTTTTTTTTTTTTTTGGGGGGGGGGGGGCTACCACTTGGGCTCTAGAGGCTCAATGGCTCAATGGGTCATTAAGAGTCAATTTTTTTATCAACAGAAACACAAAAAATAGCGGCTTTTAACTGTTATTACACTTTCAACTCCCGCCACGTCCACACCGACAGCAATGAGCTGGCATAGACAGCAATCGCGGGGACAACCAGGAATCCTCGTAGCGCGTATGACGGGGGGGGGGGGGTGACCTACCGTACAAATTACTGCAAGATCGGAGATAGTCGAATTCAAACCGGTCTTTTTTTAAAAGACTCGCTCTGAGTTACGTACTAAACCGTAGTAGGTAGCTTACAGGTGTCCAATTTCGCACGAAGTTGCGTTGCAGTTAACGTTTACGACTTCGTCCCTTCGATGACAGATCTTTCATGATCATTCAGGATGACCTTCTTCCTTTTTAGGCACGGAGTGACCTTATAGTTTCACTGAAGATCGGACCTTTTTAGGCACGGAGTGACCTTATAGTTTCACTCAAGATCGGACTTTTTTTTTTAATTTCCTATGGTGCCCCTTACGCCAAAACCGAAAGTCTCTGTGAGAAGTTTTACAGACCTTCCTGACTTTTGCATAGTACCCATACAAGAGCGTCGGACGTTATTTTACACTCCAGAAATGCAGGAGACAGTCTCAAAACCGAGTTCAAATTCAGCTTTCTCACTCCATCCAATAGCGAAAGATAAAGACAGAGCTAGCGTGCTCGGCTCGTCAACTAGCTGCGTCAGTATCAGCCATCCTTCTCCTGTCACGCTTAAAATCGGACCTCTCCCTTTATTGTGAAACAGCTCTTATTGTTGGTGTGCCGAGCCGAGTCGAGCCCTGGTTAAAAGGGAGGCAAGTCAAGAGTCGCGACCGCTTCGGACCCTAGAGTACATAATGTGTTCAGGCGCTATACACTATGACATTTCCCGTATAACCTGTCTCACCTCACTGCAAAGCAAGTGTTCCACACATGGTAGCGTGGACCCTTTGGTAGAGTGGACCACTAATGTGTGGTCAGGCGGCTGGTACACTATGACATTTCCCGTATAACGCCGTGTCTTCCCGTCTGTCTCACCTGCATTTTGAAGTAAAAACTTGTTTAAAAAAACAAAAAACAAAAACTTCGAAACTTCAAATCACCAACGTTTCCTCCGTTATTGAAAATTAAGTAAGAGCTAACCAAATAAAAATTCCGAATAACTTATATAAAGAAATACAAAAATTGAATCTAAATCCATTTTTGTGACACTTCGGGCCTTCCAGTATTTCACGAAGTGTAATAGTATTTTTCTTTTTATTTAAATCAATGTGACGTTTCTGTGTTACCGCAGCCTCGACGACGTGAAGATAGAGTTCGTCGGACCGAACCCGCTGGAAGAGGGCAGCCTGTCGGGTCACGTGGACTACGTGGGCACGGAGGCCGGCGGCGGCCGCGTGTTCGGCATCGGCCAGTGGCTAGGGGACCACTGCCGGCCCCGGCTGGACCCGCTGCTGCGCTGGCCTGTGCCTCAAGGCTGGACCGCCCAGGATGCTGCCACCGTGCCCTACGTCTACGCCGCGGTATGCGCACTGGAGCGTTAGAGAGATATTATTCCATACAGCAAATAGGCGTCTAACGACGCAGAAACACGAACTACAGGATTGGCAGTAAAGAGGTTTCATCGGGTGTTTTGAGATCCGAAACATGTTAGGAGATCTGTGAAGGTGCAGAGATATCTCTTCAAAGGTTCCGAAATCACTAAAGGCTGTGCTGGGAAGGCAGACGGGCTTCCTAGGCGCGCTTATCCCCAATTGCATCGCTCCCCCAGGGGGTGGCAACGCGTCAAAGCGCCTGGTTCCATGCGGTAGCGAGCTGAAATTTGTCGCAAATAGTTCGCATTATAACAATGAGGTCAGGTGTGCTTTAGACTTGCAATTGAGATATTAGCACAGGTTATGCCTTGGAAGTTGCTAATATGCAAAGATATATGAGTTTTCACTTGACCTTTCTGAGTTATAAGCGTCGCAAATCTTGTCTACGATTCTGCCTTTTCACAGAGATTTGCCATTTGGGACGAAGTATCGACCATATTACATAGTAAATATGAGTTAACTAGATATATAAGTATCTCACTGGATGTAAAACGTACTCCTCTAATCGAATGAAACCAATCCGGAGCGAATCGGTTCATTAGTCTCGAAGATAATTTGAATATATTAGAGCGCTACCGCATGGAACCAGGCCCTCGCACGTGGTAGCTACCCCCTGGCTCCCCGGAGAGCGGAAGAACCGTCACTCTTACAAAGCAGTAGTCATCATATTTGTCGCAAAGGTGGTTTGAAGAGAAAAGAGCGACATTTTAAAATACTATACAACATAAAAATTTCGCTCTTATGGAGCGATGCTTTAAACGATCGCTAAATTAGAGCAACGCCTTTCGCTGTGCCCAAATTGAGCAAATGGTTTCTCTTGGAGTGATCACGATCTCCGTCGCTTCTCTGTGCCGGGCCGAGCGTATTGCCTACATATCTTCCTTTCGCAGGTGTACTATTCGCTCAAAGTGAAGGCGGAAGCCCGGCGGGGTGAGTCAATCCTGGTGCACGAGGGTGCCTCGGCGATCGGCCAGGCCGCTATCCGCGTCGCCACCCAGCTGGGCTGCAAGCCCGTGTACACCACCGTGAGGGACGCCAAGCAGAGGGAGCTGCTGCGGAAGCTGTTCCCGCAGGTAGGAGGCAGGGGCGGCAGTACACAGTACACTCTCCTGGGGGCATTGCCGACTGCAGTGGTATCTTTTTGAAACAGCTATATGTGAATGCGCTAGCCTTTTGAACAGCCGTTGGTTAAGTAGGTTGGGAGGTTAGGTTTGTCGTTTGCGGCTTTCCGTCCTTCCTTCCAGGCTGTGCGAGGGAGAAAGAGAATGAGCAGCGCTGCTGGCGAAGCAGAGCCCCTGTCCAGCATATGCATAGGCAACCCAACTGACATCGTCGTCACGTCGGTGGGCAGCCAGTGAGGGGCTGACGCCAGCCTTGTCGGCCACCGCTGGCGCTGAACTGCAGATCGCCGCGCGGGTAGGCAACCTATTTGACGGGCCCTACCCGTAGCCTGCTAAAAGACCTAAGCTGCAAAAAAAGAACTTTAGCAACCAAACCTAACTCAACCCAACGCTCGTAAAAAAACAGTATAGTGTTTGCCTTAAAATGTGTTTGCTGCTGTAGTACAGTAGCCGAGACGATGTACCGCGCTCGAGCGCCGCGTAACTGAAACGAAAGTGGTTTCCATGAACTTCCCGGGTGTCCTCACGGCTGGAGCCCAGGACGAGGAGAATGTGCGTCACTGTATGAAACAATGATTATCATCACTATTTAAACTATGGTGATGGTTTACAGTCGTTGAATATGATGATCAACACTGTCGTGTCGATTTTGGGGATTAGCACATGTTAGTGATCCTAGAAAAGTAATGATTTGGCACTGAATGATGATCATTCATTACTCTTTCATTTACAGAGTAGGCAACCTGTTTAGCGCGATTTCGGTGGTTTGCTATTCAATTTAAAACTAAAAGTTCTTATCGTGGCTCCCATATAGATACTTCACAAGTGTTTTCGGCCCAATTTTTAAACGTTTTATTCTTTAAAACTGTTTTCCGTTGTTCTGGAAAACCTTTTATTATATTATCAGCGTTAAAACCCTGAAAAACACAAGCTGACCCGTCCCTCCGTCGAACCTCGATGCCAGTTGCGCTGCGCTCTACCTTGCCGGTGGCACCGGATCCTCGGTTCGACAGGTTGACCTGCTGGCGGCGCCTCCCGCCTCAAGTCTCGCCAGAAATGCCCGATAGCAGACATATTTGTTACTTGTGAACCTGAGCCCGTCTCTTGTTATGAGCGCGCCGCAGTCACAATGCCCCACTGGTGGGGTACTTTTCAACACGGCGGCAGCGGCCAACTTATCTCCAAAAACATAAACAGAAATATTTTCATCACTCAGAAATGCGATACAACACGAAAATTGTTACCACAATACAGGTTGAAATGTTTTATTGTCAACGATAAGTCGGCTAACACACGAACATTCGGCATAAGCCTATATTAGTGTCGTTTGTAAAGAAACGTTTCAGGACGGGCTAAAAAGAAAGAGGGGCCGGGACTAGAACCCGGATCCAAGCGTGAATTTTGGGGGTCCGGCCAGACCCGGGGCGTCAGACCCGACCCGGAGGCTTTAGGCTTTCAGCCGGCGGCAGACCCACCCGTTGAAGCCCCCCCCCCCTGTTCTTGCAGCTGGAGCCCTCGCATGTGCTGGCGTGCGGCGACGGCGGCTCCTTCGAGTACCGGCTGCGGCTGCTGACGCACGGCCAGGGCGTGCGCCTGGTGGTCAACACGCTGGCGGGCAGCGAGCTGAGGGCGTCCCTGCGCTGCCTGTCCGCCTGGGGCCGCATGCTGCACTACAAGCGGGAGGACATGCTGACCGCGCGCACTATCGGTGAGCCTGACAACTCATCAGGTGCCCCAGCACATGCGCCCAAACGGATGCTCCCGTACTGCCAATCGCCGAAACTGTAACGACACACGCGTTATCTAAGGACTGGTTTTCAGAGGCGTGCACGAGGGGGAGGGGGGGGGGCGACCGCCTCCCCCGAAGGACCCCCGGCAGCAGCCAAAATATCTATTACTACGATATAATTCAGTTTGTTTACGCGTGTCCGGGTAAATATTAGATTTTGCTGGTTGGAATGTGCTATAACGCACCAAAAAATGAACAAAAGTAACTTAATACCAATTTTGGCGTTCGCAGTAAAAGAAAGTCCCCTCCCCCCCTCCCGCTGAGCGAGGCCCGCCCCGCCCGACCACGCGTCCTAGGCACGCCTCTGCTGGTTTTAGGACCCTGTTCAACTTCACCCCTTTGCGATTGAAAAGTTGTTGAAATCCTGACAGGTGTATTTTCACCTGAAAAAAAAGTGTACAGCGTCCGTCGCGATGGAAAGCTTCTTAAGGGATGTTGATCCTATTTTCGGTTGATTTTGAACCGCACTAAGCGTTTGTTCAGCTCGTCATTCCGTAAGAAAACCGTTTTGAAAAATTCACGTTCTGACCCATCCTGGCAGAGAATGCCACGAGGTCAGTCAGGAGGTATTTGGTGCAGAACAACGAGTCTAACGCACGTTTAGTACGGTTCAAAATCGACCAAAAGAAAGATCAATACCCCTTAAGCTTACAAATATTTTTTTTGTAAGCCTACGGAGGATTTCTCTGTCAGCTAACGAAGAATTTCTTCGCAATGCGAAGCTTTTTCTTCGTTGAGTGCAGAACATTTGTCACTCTCTCCCTGACACTGCCCCCAGGCTCCCACCTGTTCCTGAGTAGCATCACCCTCTTCGGGTTCTCGGGGTTCGAGCTGTTCCGGGGCAGCGAGCGGGACCGCGTCGAGGTGGTCGAGGCGGTGCGACAGGGCCTACGAGACGGCATCGTCCAGCCCATCGTCGGCGCCAAGGTGTACAACGCGCTGATCGGGTAAGCTCCTCGTGCTTCATTGCATCCGCATGAGAAACATCGCTGAAAAGGAAATAATATTCATAATTATTGCCCAAATCGTAAGTGCACTCTCAAAAAAGAATGCTTGAGTCAAGCATTATATGCTTGGTCCAAAGCAATTTTTATGCTTAAACCGCAAATTCTCCGCCAAGCATAATATGCTTGTTCCAAGCATGACTATGCTCGATTTAAGAACATTATGCTTGAGTCAAGTATCGTCACAACTGGCGCCAAGCTTCGTTATGCTTGGAACAAGCATATCCTTGGAACACACTTCATATGCATGAGACAAGCATCATGTTCTTTGATTTAAGAAACTCCGCCAAGAATCCTCATTTAACGTACATTTTGCGTTAGTTCAAGCATTTATTTTTGAGAGTGTGGTAGGGATTTAATGAGGTTGTTTTTCAAACTTTGTCCCACATTCAAGGTTTTAGGCCTGAGTTAGATTTATCTTGGCGCCTCACAATCTTTTCCTCCAAAGCCCCTCGTTTCAAATTTTTTCTTTCGAGGAACGAAAATGGACAGGCCAAAAGACTAACTTCCAAATTATTGGAGATAAAAATCAGAGAGGGGAGGTTTTCTTAGGAAAGGCCCTTTTGAAAATCCCCGCTGCAAGTCAAGCCGCTCTCGAGATACCGTGCGGACAAGCAGACAGACGGAAACTTCTCTCAGCCCCACCTGGTTTAGTTCTTTGTTGTCACTCAAGCAGTAACCGTCCTAGAAAATTACTTGACAAGTTACCCTGCAAAAAATTGTTGTTTTAAAACGACTTACTGCACTGCAAAGCCAAGTGTGGACCAAGTCCACACATGGTAGCGTGGACCACTTTGGTCCACACAAGGAAGCGTGGACCACTAGTGGTCTACACAAGGAAGCGTGGACCATGGGTGGTCCACACTTAGAAGTGTGGACCACGGCTTGGTCCACACTAGGAAACGTGGAACGCCAATAGTATCAGATAGGGAAAGTAAGGCGCGGTGAGGTGTGGACCAAGAGTGGTCCACACTTCCTTGTGTGGACCACGAGAGGTCCACGCTTCCTTGTGTGGACCACGAGAGGTCCACGCTTCCTTGCGTGGACCAAAGTGGTCCACGCTTCCTAGTGTGGACTTGGTCCACACTTGACTTTGCAGTGTGGTGACATAACTTAATCGAGAAATCTTCGTGTCATAATGTGCATATACCAGTTGATTTCCAGATAAGCAATATCATGCGTTGCCACAACTGAACGTGCTCGTCTCTTTGCACGCCGCTTCATTCGGTTCGCGTAACTGACATGTTTAGTCAGCGCTACTGAAAACTTTCGGTTTCAAGAACGCATGTTTGGTTTGTGGGAACTATGCGGTTTGGTAGCTATAACTTTCCACAGTGGGTTGCAATTAACAGTAGCTTTAGTATGAGAGCAAACTGACCCATCGTTCCAGGATGCAAGTGAAAAGGGGTAAAACAAAAACCGTTTTAATCAGCTTTATAATTAGATTTATTTGCATCCAATCTAATTTCAATGAACAGTTCAATAAACATTTAAATACACAATTCAATACACATTTCAATATAAACTACAACATGTGTTTTAAAACTACAAACTTTTCTCCAGAAATATCACAGCGCACAGACAAAGGGAGGGGATCATACAAGTCAGTGGGTCGTTTGCATGCCCATAAACTGCTAATAGAAACTGCATAAGCATGAACATGATCTTCAAAACCCAAATTAAGATAGTATTGCAAAACAAACAAAACATCACTACCATTAACCAAAATAGCATGAATCTCTCCAAATATTGGCCCATGCTCATTAACTTTCACTAATAACACCATGCCTGGCTTGAAATTTGTTCCTTTGTACTCAATCCAGGATGGGCAAAGCAAGCGACAGTTTTTAAAAGATAAGGGAACAGACTTCCTGAAACTACAAAAAGAATCAAAATCAGTAATGTCAACTAAATGACCTGAGCCCATTTGCAGTTTAGGTAAAATTGATTCTTTGGAAAGAAAGCGAAAAGACTGGACTAATTGGTGACGCAGAGCAAGCGTGTAAGCAACATGGACTCTAGATGATGTGGCATGAGCAGGCACAGTTAGATCTCTGTGCTTACTTTCATACCTACAAGTGGACATGAGAGAAATAGGTCCACTCATTTCCATAACTCTAGCATAGTGAACAAGGTTATGCATTTTGGGTTTAAGGGTATCCCCAGTGACAGAAACATACATGGTATTGAATTCATTAACAAGATCCCTTAAACTTTTAGAATGATGAGGTACAGAAATTGTCTTAGCATAACACACATCAAGTATTTGTCTAAGTTTCAAGAATAACAGCCAATGACTATCATTAATTGGAACCTTGTCACCAATCAACAGTCCCAATAATTTACAGAACAGAATTGTCTCAGATCCAGTCATTTTAAGTTTAGACTTTTTAGCAAAATTATCTGGTATACATGGAAGACAATTAGAATCACACTTGCCATATTTAAAAGAAGCAATGCGCTCATTTAAACAAGTCAAACTGAAATACTTCGGAATGCAATGTATCAACAAATGCATTAAAACATAATGGCAGACACCCTCAGCCAAATCATGAAAACAGTCAACATAATAGTTACTCGTAATGTGAAATGAGGGAACCTCATTAAAAACACATGCATTTTTCACACCAGTAATCTCTGAATCATTAGTTGCAACATCATCTTGGTAGGAAATCTCATTACGAAGCAAGGTAGCATCTTCAACTGCTTGAGTTTGAGTACAAGATTTGTGGGCTTTACAAAACCTACAAAAGTAATTGGCAGTGAAGCACTCAACATATCCTCCAAGAGAATTCAAAGCTTTGTTATCAGCAACAAGACGACCAGTTACAAAATACACTCTCTTTGGCCCATCTGAGGTTTCAACTAAAATTCCAACACACTCTAAGTACTTCAGTACACGTAAAAATGGTCGAAAAATATCTTTATCAGAAAAATCCTTTCTAAGAGAAGAATCATAAAGCGCAGCAAGAAAAATATTATCTACAGTGGACTGGCACTCTGGTGGAAGACAAGGTATTGATACATAAACACCATCAAGAACTTTGCTATGGCATCCAATAGGATTATTGCACTCAAATCCATCACCATATACATCCAATGGCAACACAATGTCAGTAGTAGCAACAGAAGCACGTTTAGCTTGCCATAAAGGGAACTGTACAAAATTCTCTCTTTGGTTACTATCAAGTTTCAAAGAAGAAACATAAGACTGAATACATTCAAAGGCATCAGGTAGCTCAAGAAATTTTTTCAGCACACGACCCAAAGGAACACATTGCACATAACATTTTTCAGAATATTGCACAGTACCTGCTTCAGTGGTTTTCCACACATTTCTTACACCTATCTCACAAGAATTGGGACGAATAAGTGAACCCTTGTCTTCAAAGTACTGAAGTCTACGATGTTCTGTTGACAAGTGAGAAAATGGATTTTCTAAGACTCTCAATATATCAGACACATCCTTCTTATGTTCAGTAGTAGCATTACATTCATCTAGAACTTTCATGAGAAGTTGATTTACTCGAGAACTTAAATCTTGTACTAACTGTGAAACATCTTCTACAATATGCTGGACATGATTTCTTGGCAATAAAGGCTTATTATACAACCTTGATACAAAAATATCTGCCTTGGACTGAACAAGATCTTTAAAACTAGAAAGACAATTTACATTATCAGAAACACTAGGAGTTATGTCCATTTCCTCACAATCACTGTCAAAGCTGATGTCAAAATTGCTATCATAATCATCATCTGTCTCATCCAAAACAGGGACAGGAACACACTGCGTACATCCCTTAAAATGCTTCATGAAGTTGTCATAAGAACTGAAGTACCTGCAGCACCCAACATTTTTACATTGATACAGTGAAGGTTGATTTGTGTGTTCCAGTCTCATATGGACAGGCAATAAACGCAGTCCATCTAAAATGCTAGGACACAGAGGGCAGATCATTGTGGTGAATCTAACCTATATATAAATAAATGGAATAGAAATATACTCTATAAATATAACAGATATAAACAGTACAAACTTAACAAAAATATATAAATACTGATGGAGTTTATGAACATACACTACAAAAATTCTAGCTCTGTTTAGTGAACAACTCAAAAGCTTTAAGTGAGTCACCGAGGAATGATTTCAAACCACGATCATCTCTGAAGTCTTCTGGCAATTCAGTGTTATACACAGTTCTTTGAATAAGCAACCACACATGCCTTGACTCAGGTGGATAACAGGCGTTTGCTGCCATGAAGAGTTTGAAACACGCATCTAAGGCTTCCAATGCTGACTTGGCCTCCCACCGATGTTTGTCAACAATTATGAGATACTGCCTTGGAACTTCATTGGTCCTTGGGGAGCCCAGGGCAACAACAAACGGCTGGAGGGTCAGATGGTGCTTGGCCAATATTGTGCTTCGTGACTCAATAACTTCCTGAAGTTTCCCAGATTCCTGAAAACAGAAGAGAGCTATGACAGGAATATGTAACTACAATGTGAACCAATTTCATGAAATACTATGAAATTACTTACACACTGCAGGAAAAATGACATTTGGACCTCTGGTCTTGAGGGCTTCCAGATAGATTTTTTTGACCCTTTAGGTTTGACGACTTGACGGGGACGAAATAATTCAGAAATCCTCCCCAGGAGCTTAACTGTTCTTAGCACTAAGCAAAGGAAAAAAAAATGAATGATGAGAATTCAAAGTTAATATAAACTAGAACTTGACAGAAAGAAACGCTTTACGGTACACATTACAAGTAACTAGAATGCATACAAAGAGACGTTTTCCTATTTAAAAAAATATACTCCTTACCTGATTTTTTTTCTTGTTCTTTCTTCTTACTGTTGCTATCATCACCTTTCTCTACGTCACTTGAGAAGCTGTCACTTTCTATCTCTGTCACACAGTCCTTCTTCTTTCTGCCACACTGGTCCAATTTAGTCAACTGGGCTTCAAGGAAGTCTAGAAATATTGGCCACTGACTTCCAACAGCATTCTGCCACTCCGGCCATTTGTTTTCACATTCATGATTGAGCTTTGGAAAATAAAAGGTCCCAGCTTAGATAAATGACGTAAGAAGAAATAATAGATGTACAGCAATCTCATACTCACAAGTTGCCATCCTCTTGGTTTCTTGAGAAATGCAAACTTTTGAATGTAGTGGTAAATACTCAGTTTCCTTTGAAGCAGTTTTCGAAGGTCAGCACAGTCCTGCCACTTCTGCATAACTTCTTGGAAGTCACCATCATGTGCTTTCAGCCATAATATGTCATCATCGTCTTCAACATCTTCATTTTCTTCCAGATCTAAAATTCGAACGTAATAGGTTAAGATTTATATATATAAAAATAGTATATCTAGAAAACGGCATGTTGATTACACTTACCAACTCCTACATCAGAGGCTAGATCTTTCTTAAGTCGAGCACTAGAAATCAAGCCAATTTTGATTAACAGCCGTCTTATGTTGTAGTACTTGTGCACCAGTCTTCCAGTCACAGTCGAACCATCTTCGGTTTGAATTACTGCACACCATGTATCCTAGAATGAAACAATGTTATTAGATAAAATGTATCCAGACAATATCAACTTTGGTAAAGGGAAACCTGCATGCAATCGAATAGACATTCATGATATGGAAGACAAAAAGACAGGTGTAATGCATACCTGATTCTCAGTTGGGAAAAGCTGAGTAATTTGAGACGCAATTGATTTGAAATTAGTAAGTTTCAATCTGTAACAAAGTACTTCATTAAAAGCTTTGACAGAACATAAACTAGCAGACAAGAAAAATAAATAAATATATACAAAAATACATTACCTTTCACCCAAATCAGATGCAAGCTCTCTAAATATAACCTTTGTACTCAATTCGTCTCTCCTTGTATTGTTTAAACAACTAAACTTGTTAAAGTACGAAAGAATAAGAGCCCGCTCAGGATCTTCTTTAAGGTATTGATGCAAATCCTGCAAACAAAAATGCACCACAGTTAAAAAACAGACTACTGAACAGCAAGACCAAACTTCAATAAAATTTAGAAAAAAGAAAATTTTAGATTAACATAGAAACTCACATTTATGGACGGTTCACTTAAAAGCACAGACAATTTAGTTGTGCGGCTGGTTGGAACATTTTCTTTGGTATTGTGAATCAAAGTCTCAGCGTCCACTACACTATCAGTTGAGTTCTGCAATAAAACAATTTAAATATTAAAGGAGGTCAAGATTAAAGAAGATTTAAAACCATGCAGTTCAAACCATTAAAAAAATGTTTTTTACTTACTGTCCTTTTTCTTTTTCTAGTGTTCTCAGTTGTCTTGGAGGTCGAAGGAACGTTGGCTCTGCAGACTTCAGACTCGCTAACTTGCAAACTCGACAAATCTTTGGATGTAGATGGAATCTAGAATATAATGCATAGCATCAGAATAGTAGCAAATGACTTCAGTATGAAAGAGTAGAGTACATTCCATGAATGTATAACTTACTGCTAATTGGCTGTCAAGCTCATTGAGTTTAGCTTTAAAAAAACAGCGTGGCCCAGCTTTAGGCAACAGCCTGGCTAAAACATCATCACCAATGAATGGCAGGCTGAAGACTGTGAAATCCTCATCTGCAAAAGGTTAAACGGACTTAGGCAATACAGATGCTGAACACAAAATTGTCACATAATAGCAACACAACTTAGAAGAAAAGAAACGTAATTTTCAAAATAGATATTCAAATGTAAAGAAAAAGCAGAAATAATTCTACCGAGTTCCAGATATGAACACCTAACCGAGGAGCAAAATGTGTTTACCACAAATACGCCCCTAAACTGGCACAGCACTATCGCTGTGCTGTCACTGATGTGGTAGGCGGGCAGGCGTTTAGAAAGATTAACCAGATTAACAATGCCTTAGTACCCACTACCATCCGATACGGAAATAAAAAAGTAAATCCCCAGAATTCTCTTAATTCCGTACAATACTTGCATTCAATCAGATATAATGTAAAATGAAGGAACCAGAATCTTACAGGCTGGCACAGACGACACCGGTATCTTAACCTCAAATGGTGGAAGTTGGAAGTGCCAAGCAATTACAAACAAACCACTTGCTTATTAACCTCCCTACTGCAAGCTTCAGAAACAATGTAAAAGCTAACCTCTAGTCGAAGAGACCAAGCCGCGTATAAAGCAAAGAACACGACAGCTTGAGTAGTTCAAATCGCAAACAAATTCAGTCTCGGTTGGGTTTAGAACGGCATACTCTGAATTTACTAATACATGAAAATCACATAACACTGGCACGACAGTTAACATCACATTCTAGAACAGACCAACTCAATAAATAGCCAAACTAGAAAACCATTACACATGATGTAACTTAAAACTTACCAAGGAAGCGTTGCACCACTTCTTCGGAGAAGTTCCAGGACCTCAACAGCTGTGACAACTCGGACATTGCGGTTGCGAGCAGAGAATCGCACCATGGGCGGCACCGGAGGCAACTTTATACGAGTACCACAGCCTTTGTTTGATTGTTTGCGAGAACGTTCTCGAAACTAAAGAGTTAGGTTTCAGTGGCGCCAAAATTCGTTCGAGCAGCGGAACCGTCAAAAACTAATTCCAACAGTTGAATAGACTATTATTTACAGTTAGAGCAGCACCTTAAAGCGTTTGGTGTAATCAAGGGACTCAAATTTCCAAGCAGCAAATATTTTGTCTATATAAATTATTACATTTCGCTCCAATGATGGAAAATTTAAGCTGCTGGCACTACAATTGTTCAGCTTCTCCAACGAATGCATCTTCTCGGGGGGAACGGAACGGGAATCGCTCTTACAAGCAAAAATTCCTTAACTGTAACGGAAATATTCGCTCCCCCAACTAAATATTTTGCTTGTCTGGAAAACAACTGATACATCAGTAGGTCCAACTAAAAATTCGTTGCATGCACTAAAGATTTTTCTCCGTGTATGTGAGGCAAAACAATATAAGTTGTATTTTAAGAGAGCGATCAACGAGACCGAAGCTAATAGCCCTGCAATTAACGGCGCCATTTCCTGCGAATTGAACTGCGAATTTCTGAAATTCATTGTTGTAGAATAGTAAAATCTTTCCCAGGTGGTTCTGATTATATATTATTTATATATGAAGTGTATATAAGTATATATACCTATATATCAAACATATATAACAATGTAAATTCATATATAGACCTATATATAGCTATATCGAGTTATATATAGGTCTATATACACGTATATATACTCCAATATATAACTATATACATGCATATATAACCCTATATATAGTTATATATTGGGGTATATATACGTATATATTTACCTATATATAACTTTATATAGCTATATATAGGTCTATATATGAATATATATTGTTATATATGTTTGATATATAGGTATATATACTTATATACACTTCATGTATAAATCATATATGATCGGAATCACCTGGGTTGTTTCTAATCGAAGTGCTTTGTTTTTTAAAATCAATCGAGGAAACTTCGTTCTCAAACCACTCAAATTCTTACTGTTTAGTGATAGCAAACCTAGCGAGCTCTGCCATCCTTCCCTGGTCCTTTCGCTAAGGAATGCGATGTGGGGCGGCTGTACCCGGGTTCGGGGTTACCAGGACCAGGGTGAAGAATCTTTCAAGAAGTAACCTCTTTTCGTGCCTGCAGCGTTGATGAGTACGAGCGCTGCACCAAAGCGGTCATCAAGGTCGACAGCACGTCCTCGTTCGTCAACCAGCAGTGCGACCCACGCAAATGCTACCTTGTCGTTGGTGAGTCCATGCTTCGTAGAATATTTTGTAGCGCACTAAGTTTATTTCGCGACGTGCGAAAACAGGGTATGAGGTGTGCAGATGCCTGAAAGTACAAAACTATGATAGCATCACTGTACATCACTCTGCAAATCCAAGCGTGGTTCAAGTGGTTCAAGTACACTCTGAATGGCTGTGGGACTATTTAGTTCCACGAAATGTTGTGTTTTTAAGCACAGCACAACTTTTGGACAATTTGCAACATAAATGGGACACTGGACCACGCTACACAGCATAACGAAGGGATGGACTGTGCCACCATCACACCACACTAAACTGCACCACACTGCACTACGCTGCACTACACTGGGCGACATTGCACTACTTTGTTGGGGCTACCACACGCCACACGTGTTCTGGGCCTCAGACTGGGGTATGGCTGGGACTGTAACAAGCTGCCCGTCCCTCTGTCAAACTATCTAATCTTAGGGCTGATGAAAGGGGAGGGCGATGCTTCACGTGATGCCTACCTTCAGGGGCAAAGCTTTACGGGTTGCCTACATTCAGGGGACGTAGCAAGCTTATGTAGGCTTGGACCCAAGTTTGATTGACGTTTCAGGCAAGACCATTGCCTTACTTCAAGGAAGTCTTGTAACGTCGGTAAATTAGAGTTCTATGCCCAATTTGTGTCCATGGTTGGTAACGATATTGTTCGTCTGGAGTCACCATTTTATTTTCGCTGGCCTATGGACGTACAGAATCGTCCTAGGCCATGGACAAAAATGTCCCTGAACTTCATCCGTGTAAAGCTGATTTTCGCTCCATATTCACCCGGACGTGTCTGCCCTGCAGCCAGCCAGGCGGCAGACGCGCTGGCGGTGGCGGGCCGGCTGTCGACGCTGGGAGCCCGCCAGGTGGTGGCCGCGGTGGGGTCGTCGGCGGGCGCGGCTGCCGTCCGCCAGCAGCAGCGCGCGCTGAGGCGCCAGCACGGCACGCACCTGCAGGTGCAGCAGGTGCGAGCCTGGAGCCCGGCGGCGGCCCAGGGCATCGTCAGGGCGGCGGCCAGCGTGGCGCCGCTGCACATGGCCGTCGTCATCGCTAAGGTGAGAGTCAGAAACATCGATTAAAGATGATCGTGAAATGATTTCGGGCGAAGGAGCCGCGAATGAAAAACGATTAGTCGATTCTACGCAAATTTCGGACAAAAGCAAGATTTTTAGTAGCCTAAAAATAGAAGTGCCAGTTCAGCCAGCGAAGCGTTTGTTAGTTCAACTTATAATTCCTTGAGCGAAAAGAATATTTTAATTAACGTTTGTTGGAAACGTTAACAACGTATAACATAAATTGTGCATACTTCATGTAAAAATTTGACGTTCGCATTCTACAAAATTGTCTGTGGCCGTTGTGGCACTGCTTCAGGATGACGCGGACACCGAGGCGGCCGCGCTGTTGTGTAACGCGCTGCCCGACGCGGGGCTGGTGCTGCTGATGGAGCGAGCGCAGGCCGCGTGCAAACTGGCCGCGCTCGCGTCGCGGCGCACCGCGCTGGGCCTGCGCACGGCCTGCATGGCTGCGGCCATCGCCGACTCCTTGGAACACCTCGCAGGCCTGCTGTTCGGGGCGTCATCGTCGGTCGTCACAGTCCTGCCGTCCGCCTCCAGCACCACGGAAGGTAGCCTTACAATAAAAATTAAAAGCTGTTACACATTTTCAGTTGCTACAAGTTAAAAGTTGTTAAAATTTAAATATGTCCGTTTGCTTGCTAGCATTAAGAGAGTGTGGTACATGCTTGCATGTGTTTTTTTTTATTTTAAACGGCCTGCGTGCTTGCGGCCCCTAGAAATTTAAAAAGGAACTCCTAGACTTAACTCGTTACAATTGAAAGCAGACAATTCTGAGCGACAATTTCAAGAAAAAGTTCCAGTTCCTTTTGCGGTACTCCATATTCTAAAGAGTAGTCCGAGAGTCAAACTGCTCCCAACGCCCCAAATTACCCGAATCCTCGAATATCGAAAAAAATGGAATGTGGCTCAAAAACTTGAATCGACAGCCCCCAGGCCCCATACGCTAAAAATGAGCACCTTTCTTCGCTGCACGGGAAAAAAAGCTCGGTGATTGCTATCGAACTTCCAGGGCCTGCCTCAGAGAAGCCGAGTTCGCTCGTGTCGATTAAGCAGGTTGCCACCTACAATCGGCAGTTGATGATAACAGATAAGTTGTTGGTGCCAAACCTGCTTGATGGCCACAACAAACTCGTCCTCCTTAAGGCAGGTCGATAGCAACGATCGATCTTTTTTTTCCCCCCGTGTGGATAAACAAAAGCCTAACTGTGCGGCAGGTCTGGACCCCGGGCGGTGCCTGCCGCAGACGCCGGCCGCCCTGAGCGAGGTGAGCGTGGCCGCGGCGCGGTGCGGCCGCAGCCCGCGGCTGCTGGAGCTCCCGTCGCTGGGGCCGCCCAATCGCATCCAGGTCGCGAACCAGCCGCTGTTCGTGCTGCCCCCGCTGGGCGTGCTGGACGCCGCGGCCAAGGAGGAGATCGCAGGCCTCGCCGCCCGCCTCTTTAGCCCCGTCTTCGTCGTCGAAGCAAGCGTCCAGGGCGGCGTCGAGAGCGCGGCCAAGGCCGTCGTTAAGGTGAGTGTGCACTTTGGTGCGCCACAAAGGTCAATATTATAAATTAAAAGAAGCCCAATCCTGGGTGAAACTGTGAGGTTACTCCGTGCCTAAAAACAGACTGAAAGGTCGATATCTCAACGACTACAAACCTTTTAATTAAACGGATTTTTGGGCTAAAAATGGTTTGATAAGAGCCACAGCCCCTTGAAACGTCGAGAAAATGTAAAGCGCGGCCGTGTTTAGGCATTTCAAGGGATGATTGTCTGAATCTAACTCGTTGGCAGTTGATCCTGAGCCGCCAGCCGTTGGGCCCCTACAACGTGCTGGGCTGGCACCTTAGCACGGTGCTGGCCCTGGAGGTGCAGCGGCAGCTGGAGGCGTCAGCCAAGCGCGGCAGCCTGTTCCTGGTGCACTCCGACGTAGGCTGCGTGGGCCAGTGGGCCCGGGCATGCCCGGCTGCGCAGCGCGTCTCCAACGCCATCGGCAACAAGACCCTGACCGACGCGCAGGCCCAGCGCGGCACACATGTCGTGGCCGGCCTCGTGGACGCCGTCGCCAACCACCGCTCGGACGTCCGCAGTCCCTTCACGTGGGGGGTCTACGTAGTCCGCATGTCCCCGGATGACCAGCTGTCTCTGAACGAAGACGTAAGCGCAAAATCGTCACATTTTCAGGATCACTAACATTTGCTAATATACCAACAAAGGGACATGACAGGTGCTGCTCATCATATTGAACGAATAATAGGCCATCGTCATAGTTTAAATAATGATGATTTCCATTGTTTCATTTAAAGTGCCAAAGGCGTCCTCTCTCTGTCTCTGTCTCTGTCTCTGTCTGCCCCCTCTCTCTCTCTCTCTCTCTCTCTCTCTCTCTCTCTCTCTCTCTCTCTCTCTCTCTCTCTCTCTCTCTCTCTCTCTCTCTCTCTCTCTCTAAGGGTCTTAATATGTAAGGGGGCACAACTGCCCTATTTATTTAGACCCAATAAACCAACCAATCAATCAATCAATCAATCAATCTCTCTCTCGAACATGAAGCCTCGGTAGTGTGGCCATTCTCGCTTCCCTTCCCTGTTTCCTCTATCTCCCCTTTCTCTCTCTCGCACTCTTTTCCCTACTCAACTCGAGCTTCGGTACCTCGGACCCACCCTAGGCGACGTTCAGTTAAAGCGTCTCCGATCAGACTGATGCACCATCTCTGCTTTGGGACAGGAACTGTTGGCTTCCCCTAACGATATGTTTGTGTCGCCAGGATCCTAACGTCCATCTGCGAACATTCGCCGATCCCTACCTGGACAGCCCCGCACTCGCCCAGTTCATCAACGAGTACTGCGCCCATTCCCAGCTGGCGGGCAAAGACGACTTGCGGGCATCTGTTCAAAGCAGACGCCAAGTTGTCTAACGTCACTTGCATATACTGTATCAGAGAAGTTTTATTTAAATAAAAATGGAAACAGACCTTTTGCGGTGAGTTCCCTCACGTGGCATGAACACGTATGAACAGTTGCCAAAGCAGCGGAATGTATGTTAAGTCATTTCACACAAACGGGGCCACTTTTTCGGGTGAGGCTCTCAGAAAACGTCTCGGGAATAAAGTTTTGTTTGTGCTTCATAAAACCTATTCTTAAACAGCCACAGAACTGCGGGTCAATTTTTGTGGATTTAAGCTTTCATGATTTTCGATGTTTTGGCCGGTCTGGCGCCGTCCGTTCCATCCGTCGTCATGGCTTCGACTCCCGCCTACCGGGTGTCCACAATGATGCCGCCTACCGGGTGTCCACAATGATGCCGCCTACCGGGTGTCCACAATGATGCCGCCTACCGGGTGTCCACAATGATGCCGCCACCGGGTGTCCACAATGATGCCGCCTACCGGGTGTCCACAATGATGCCGCCTACCGGGTGGATGCCTACCGGGTGTCCACAATGATGCCGCCTACCGGGTGTCCACAATGATGCCGCCTACCGGGTGTCCACAATGATGCCGCCTACCGGGTGTCCACAATGATGCCGCCTACCGGGTGTCCACAATGATGCCGCCTACCGGGTGTCCACAATGATGCCGCCTACCGGGTGTCCACAATGATGCCGCCTACCGGGTGTCCACAATGATGCCGCCTACCGGGTGTCCACAATGATGCCGCCTACCGGGTGTCCACAATGATGCCGCCTACCGGGTGTCCACAATGATGCCGCCTACCGGGTGTCCACAATGATGCCGCCTACCGGGTGTCCACAATGATGCCGCCTACCGGGTGTCCACAATGATGCCGCCTACCGGGTGTCCACAATGATGCCGCCTACCGGGTGTCCACAATGATGCCGCCTACCGGGTGTCCACAATGATGCCGCCTACCGGGTGTCCACAACGATGCCGCCTACCGGGTGTCCACAATGATGCCGCGCAGTCGGATGGGTTGCCTATGAGCGCTGTAGTGCAGGCGCAGGCCATAAGTGCGACCTTAAATCTTTAAAACAATTTAGCAGCATATTTTGAGTCCCACTTTTTTCCGCCTGTGTCTCGCTCCTCCCATGAGCTTTGATGCACTCAGCCCTTCCTCCCAGAGAGGTCTGTTGGTGGGCGGGCAAAGATCTGCAACGAACAGTCCGGCCAGTCCGACGCTGGAGCCCAGCCCAGACCGAACAGGACTGAATTCGAACCGCTTGCTGGCTGGCGGTTCGTTTCGGTTTGGATCGAGCGGTTTGGCTCCAAACCGTTTGGGACCACAGTCCTTGCGACCGGTCCCATCTTAGACTCCTGGCGTCGTCGCTACATTTTTGTTGCGCCCAGTTGTGTTTTTTTTAACTTCGTTGGACGGAGAGAACGAACCGAGTACAACACGTTTTCGACGTTTTCTCTCAAGGATGTGTAAACTAATTTGGGACGATTGACACCAAAACTAGCCGGACGGCTCATCTTTGATACACGTGCAGGAGCAAGCTCTTAAAAGGGATATTGCATCGTAACGACGACGTACCGTATGTTGACCCCCTCATTGCCGCCACAGTCCTAGAGACAGGATTCAGATCAACAAAACAAGTTTAGAATTTCTAACACAGCCACGTGCGCCTTAAGGCCTTTTACGGGTGGGTCTGTTCGGTTCCCGCTGCTTAAATCAAGCACCCATATTTAACGAGTTGTCTTTATTCAAATGAAGTCGAGATTTTGTAGGCCCACAGTTCACAATATATTAATTTTGATTAGTGAGTTAAATTTATTCCCAGCTCAGATTTTGTTTATTGTAAACAAACAAAAAGATCGCAAAAAAAACGTGAAACTTCTGGCCTCTACTAGTATCTCACAAGGTGGAATAATATTTTTGTTTTCCAGATAGCCTCATTTGGAAGTAATTTGTATATTCGTGAAGGTTTGAGAATCCTAAGTTCGGGGTACAGTCAGTCAAACGTCAAGAGACAAAAATCTTAAAATTTAAAAGCGTGTCGTTTCATGAACTCAACGTTTTAACGTAAAGTTGGTTAGGCTGAGGATACACCTCCGCTTAGAAAATATCATGGGTGGCGCGCCTTTTCATCAACTTCTTGCTAAGATGCCGAGAAGACTGGAACTGTAAAGACGGTAAACAGTCACCTTAAAGATGCGCGAAACGAACTAGGCAACTTCACACCAGCTTTTGGGTGACTTGTGGCCGTCTGTTCACTTCCTGCACGTTGTCCGCACAGCTGTATTTAAAACGTTCAGAAGAAAGACGTTGTCTGAAGAAAGATGCGCTAACCATGATCTTTCTTACATGGGCCAGTGTCCCCGGCGCGCTGAGGGGTCCGCGAGGGGTCCAGTCCCGCCCGGGACTCGGTTCGGGAGGAGGAAAGACGTTGGTGAGGAAGGAGCCGATCAAGAAGAAAGTCCGCGAAAGTCTTATTTTTTTTGTTCCTCTTCGATGGGAGGCCTCATTCGACGTGAAGCATGCGGCGAGTTGGCCGGTTGGTTCATGTTCTGCCGAGCCAAATATCCGTTGGATAAACTAGAAATAGAAAATAAAATACGTACCGTGTCGTAGATGTGCGTAGCCTTGTCCAGTAAAGTCATAATTTGCCACGAATAATCATGAAACACGTCGGACTCGAACATTGTTCGGACGAGCGCCTGCGGTACTCAGGGTAGGCAGTCCCGCACAACACGCGTGCACACACACTACGCGAAATTGCCTATCCAACAGGCGCTCTGTGGTGACATCTACCATGACGAAGGGAGGACCCTCGCGCAAACACCGCCGTTGAGCCGCCGGTCAAACCGAGACGCTTGGCGGGACTGTTTGACAGACCAGCTTGTTTCCCTATCACCCGAAGCCAAGCTCGAAGCTCTCGGCTGCGGCGCCTTTGCCAGTAGCGTCCCGTCATCCTGCCTAACGTCCTTGAGGGCCGCCGCTGCCACCAACCGCCGCCGTCCCAAGGCAGTCTTTGGGTCAGAATAATTGAACCGACACAACAAAAGGCTTAAGCCCCTCTGCAAGCCCCGCGTTGCGTCCAGTCGCCCGCCCTCTTGCATGTCGGCCAGTGGCGGCGTCACGGCGATGTCATCAGGGTGCAGCAAAGCCAAGCCGGGCCCTCGGTGTGCACCCTGCACTGCCCTGCACTGCCCTGCAGTCTCTGCAGTATCTGCACCGTTCTGTCAAAATAACGACGTCCAGCGACGCATCATTCTCAAACAAAATACGTCCGAATCAAACATAATATACCCGTTTCTTGGCAGATTTAATGCGAAAACCTCAAATTCTTCCTCGAACACAATATGCTTGAAAGAGTTCGGTAGTGAGAATACGGCTATGCCTAATTCAAGAAATCGGCTAAATATGGAGGCCCAATTCAGGTATTGCAGGAGTTCCAGACCCTTGGGCGTTCGTCAGGCCCTCAGGCAGAAAAAAAATATCGTTGACACTACTAATTTTTTATTCACCCTCGTGACAGGCAATGTAATTCGGTTTCGATTAGTCATTTTGATCCCCGCCCCCCTTCCCCCAAACGAAAATTTAGTGCTCGCAACCAAATTAAAGTGCCTGTTACGAAATGAGCCAAAAGATTCGTTGTAGCAACAAATCTATTTTTTTTTTCTGCGTCCGGCCGCTCATGCCCGCGTAATGTGCTGGCGGGCGGAAACAAGTCGGCGCTGCTTATGTGGTGACCCCGCTGCCCTCCACTCGGTCTGGTTTGGACCCCGCCTCGCCTGCCTCACCTCGCCTCAGGTCCCATCTCTTTCGCTCGGCCTCTGGTCAGTCGCACGCCTTGTGCCTTGTGATTTGTGACCCGAGCAGCAGCTAGAGATGCGAGGAACAGGAACGCATCCTAGAGGCGGCGAGCCTAGCCTAGCCTGCTACACGCCCGGCCACGCCTCGCCATGCCGCTACCCACCGCGCTGCTGCTGCTATGCTATGCTGCTGCTGCTGCTGCTGCTGCTATGCTGCTGCTGCTGCTGCTGCTATGCTATGCTGCTGCTGCTGCTGCTGCTGCTGCTGCTATGCTATGCTGCTGCTGCTGCTGCTGCTATGCTATGCTGCTGCTGCTGCTGCTGCTATGCTATGCTGCTGCTGCTGCTGCTGCTGCTGCTATGCTATGCTGCTGCTGCTGCTACTGCTGCTACTGCTGCTACTGTTGCTGCTTCTGCTGCTGCTGCTGCTGCTGCTGCTATGCTGCTGCTGCTGCTGCTACTGCTGCTACTGCTGCTACTGTTGCTGCTTCTGCTGCTGCTGCTGCTATGCTGCTGCTGCTGCTGCTGCTGCTGCTATGCTATGCTGCTGCTACTGCTGCTGCTGCTGCTACTGCTGCTACTGTTGCTGCTTCTGCTGCTGCTGCTGCTATGCTGCTGCTGCTGGCACTTTAGCGGTGACCGGCGGCAAGCACTCGCCGATGCTGTAACCCCTTCACTCTCGCTGTCTTCGTCGCTCACGCAGCATGGGGTCGAAGTGAACGAGAGAGGGAGGGAGAAAAGATGCAACGGTGCACCATCCGCGGCAGAGCTTCTCCAGCCGCCGGTCAGCTGTATTGGCGAGTTTGGCCCGGACGATGGTTAGCCCGGTGACCACGCGGATCTCGGTCTCGGAATTGCCTCGCCAAGTGGCAATTCCCCCGTGCCGGCCGACGGTGCCACCGGCGGCCAGCCACGACGGTTGCATTCCGCGGCCGGGCAAATGTGTAACGAAAGTAATGATGTTAGTCACACTGAGAAAAAATTTTGGCTTTTGGCACAGGGCGTTTAGTCCCCAGGCCGAAAGTCTGGGAACGCACTAAACGATTAGCGCCAGGCACTAAAAGATTAACGCCTGTGTCTAGAGTTTTGCTCCCATGTCTATAGAGTTTAGACCTACGGATTAAACGTTTTAGATGTAGGGTCCAGGTGGGACGCACAAAACTACCCTTTGGTCCAGGAGCCAAAGATTTTTCTCAGTGCAGATGACGCGGCGCCGTTCCGTTCGATCCCATCCCACATTGGGTAAGAGAGTCGTTATGAGTAGATGCGTGAGCCTGCGGGGTCCGCTGGGCCGTGTCCGGAAGCAGCCGAGGCGAGGCGAGCGCGAGCGGTCAGGTCGGGCAGCGAGCGTGATGAGTTCGCCACTTGTTTCGGTGAACACAAGATGCCACACTGCAAATCGAAGTGTGCGAATACCGAACGCTTGGAAACGCGTGTGGATTGGTTATCACGCCCTTTAAAAACCTCTCTCTACTTATTGGATAAACGGTAATTATCTACTGTAGCGGCCCCACTGAGTTCAGACACATGTCTGGTACGGTTACACGCGGGATTGAACCACCATACTCGCACTGTGATCCCTTTTTGGTGCTCAGTACTTGTTTTTGAAGAAATGTAATGAAAGCCGTGCACTATTTCGCTCACTGGCGGAACTATTTACGCTACACTGCACCCAGCGCTCATCCATGGGTGTCCATTATTGGAACTACGTCGAGATGACCGGCCTCGGCGGCTTAGTCGGTTGCGCGCTGCGGCCCATCCCGTATCCCGTGTTCCGCGTGTTCCTTGTTCCCTCTGTTGTAATGTGAACTCTCACTCTCCTCGTTGTAAGTTGGCCTTCACACCTTTCACAGTGTGAAACGCCCATGTCATCGTTTTATTGGCTATACTCTCGTTCGGAAATGTCGTCGGTTTATTGGCTACTCTCGTTGTATGTAGGTCAGAAATTCGTTGAAACATTGTATGTTCCTTTGACACTGTAAAGCGACAGTGTGAATGTGACCTGAGTTTTAACTTAGCTTAGCGCAAGGATTCCAAGAAAGTGGTCACGATAGGCCACCACTAACTTTTGTGTTTCCATCCAGAAAAGGTCTTGTGACCCCACTTTTAGAACCCCCGCGTCAAGTTGCATATAACTAAGGCATGTCTCAGGTCACAAACCTTTAGTAAACATTCACGCACTAGACTTATCGGTGAGGAGGGAGAGAAATTTATTTGAAGTTTCTTACAGAAGAGGCTTGAACGCCCCACCTCTGCAGTAAGAAACACCTTCATACTCTCTAACGTATCGTCCATGAACCAGGGTTGGACTGGCCCCGCCGGAGCCCCGGCCTGAGCGGGAAGCGGGGCCCTTGGGCTCCACAGGGCCCCAAAGGGACCGGGTCCGGCTGCAGTCCTGTCAAAACTTGATCATCGATTCGACGTCGCTAATTCGATGTCGAAGCACACTAACTGGTTGTGTACAATTTTATACGTAATTATGTATGGTTTCATACATAGCTTGCGTGTGTTTTTACGCAACCATAATTACGTATGTAAGTGTCCAGAGTAGACGTATAATTTTAACGTACATAGCTTGTGTTTAATTTTAAACATAATTGTGTATAATTCCCCATTTTAAGTGGAAGAACAAAAATATTGGTATTGTACCTTATTATGCACACAATTATGCTCAACTGTGCATAGACTTGTACCTTAATCTGTACTAAATTGTACATAAAGGTGTATAATTTAATACATAAGTGATCCGTCTGACCACAGACGTTGGTCTGCACACTAAATGTTAATGTATAAATTTGTACATACTTATGTACAAATTTGTACATATCTTATGCACAACTTTGTACATAGCTAATGCACAAAACAATAAATCCCAGTAGCAGAATCAGGAGCAATTTATACATAATCATGTTTATCATACAAATTTGTACTTATACCATGTGCGATTAAATCCGAGGAAGTTTGACTAAATCACAGCAGGATAGAATGTTACCACGGGGTCTGAGATTAAATACAAATACTATTTAAGGGATGGGGTATACATCTAGATATTTTAAATAGATAATTGGAAGCAATAATAAGTAAACTGTATGGCTACGATGCCATACCCAATTGACGCAACCTTATAGAGTAAAATTAAAGTGTACATTGGCTTCTCAAATTGTATTTTGGGACCTGACTTATTGTTCCAAACTTGGTGTAGCCATGGTGTTGAATGACATTTCACATCCTTGGACACACAGTTAAAGCTGGGTCTTTGTAATATCCAACAGGTAGGAAATGTATTTCCACCCACACCCACACTTCAGGCCTTCACATTTTGTATCACAACCACTTCACTGTTCAAATATTCACTAAACTGTTTAGGAACGATGGCATTATCGATAGAAACTGGTTTTCGAACATGACATACCAGTATCAAATTCAAAATGTCATTAGAATTGCCCACATCACTCTTGTTTTGAGACTAATTGTTTACCCGGTGCAGGAGCTGTTAACTGCCAACAGCTCGGGGGTCACTGCCAATACCCTCTGCCTGTCTAAACGCAGAGCAGGCATGGTGAGGGGGGTGAGGGCGGGCAATGGGAGGGGAGGGGAAGGGGCTGCTTGGCTGCGCTTGGCTCTGCTTCTCCTGTTCGGCACCGACCCTAACCTACGAATCCTGTGATTCCGATTCCCGCGCTTAACCCGTCCGCCGTTGTCCTCCCACCGAGGCGGTGGCCGCGGGCAGCGCCTGCTCCTGCCGTCTGCCCCAGCTGCGATAGGACGGCCATGGTGCTTCTCGCGGTGACACTTCCCTCTGCCGCCTCTCGGTGAGGCGGGCAGGTGATAACCGGGAGGCCTGCGTCGATCCGCCTCTTGGAGGCCGAGACCTCTGGGCTGTGGGTGGACGCCCCCTCGAAGTCTGCTGCGAGCCGCGCGATGACCTGTGTCGTTGACAACGCCGAGGACTGGGACCACAACTGGGACGGACCGGCGGAAACCTGTGCTGCTGCTGGAGGTGGCTGCTTGCCGACACCACAGAGGGGGAAGGGGTGGGGGGTCCATAAGGGCGGCCGTACCCGTTGGTGAGACCGTATGTCTCCGACCTCGTTCTCTTGCGAGCCTCCTTTACGTCCGATTTGCGCTTGTTCCGAACGCTAGTGGGGATACCGTTTTGAATACGGTATTTCGCAGAAGAAGAAGTCAAGGAGAGCATCAGCGGAAACGATACGCGGGTATCATAAGGGTTACCGCAGCAGAGAGTATCTCCGCCACAGCGTCAGGCAAGAGCCAACGTCAACACTTTGGAGGCTTAGCTCTCGCTGACGATATGTCACGACCATTTGGTAGGGTCAGACAGCGCAGACTGCAGCCGCGCGGTCCGGAGGCGTGCATCCTGAGACCGCGCGGGGTAGTGCCGGCGCTGTGACCCTACCAAATGATTGTGACACATCGTCAGCGAGAGCTAAGCTTCTAAAGTTTTGACGTAGGCTCGTGGCTGACGCCGTGGCGGAGATGGTCTCTGCTACGGTAACCCTCATGAGACCCGCGTTTTGTTTTCGCTGATGCTCTTCTTGACTTCTTCTTTATTTCCGGTTCGGACCTTCTCCGACATACCCTATCTTTCGAAAATTGGTGAACTGATCAACACACACGCATTCGCAGACAAAAGGCAACCACACTGGAACCCGCAACTCCAGTTTACCGCCTTTGACGCCCAACTAACTGCGCGAGGCCACTTTTTGGACAAGTCGAAACCTGCGTCCACCAATGGAGGGCATTGTTGTCTATTTTCCACATACTTTATGTATTTACAAAATGTTCATTTTAGTACATAATTATGTAATATAAAATACAGAATGATGTACAATTTTGTACGCAAACTATAAACATTATGGTACATACTTGCGTACAAAATAATTGTACACAATTATGTATTAATTTGTACGCAAGAGTTTAAGTACTAAAATTGTACATAATTATGCACAATTTTGTACATAATTATGTACGCTTTAGAATGTACATATGTTACGTACAAAAAAAAGTACACAACAGTTTACTGTGAGCGCAAGGTCGGCACAAACTTCGAAATCGGTCGGAAAATGTCACAGATTTCGATGTCAAAATCGGTATTGCAATATCGACCGATGTAAACTAACCGACCCGTTTAAGATACATCTGATGTTAAAATTACTTTTCTGGTACAACTTCGATATCGATGTTGTTCCGACGTCGAAATATTTTTGAGCTTTTAAAACTTTGAAACTTTCAATGTGAAGGTTGTGGCTGTGAAGAGATACGACGCACAGCTATGAAATTTTCATTTCTTTAAAGTCGAATCGGCCTAAAAATTCAGCCGAAATATCAAGTAGATAGGTCTCCGATTCGATCGACATCGAAACGACATCGAATCGATGATCAAGTTTTGTCTGGGCGTGGGGTCCGTCTGGGGCCCCGGGCCCCCAGGATCTCACCAATGATCGAAGTGTTGCAAGCAAATAATCCGCCCGGTGCGAGCCAAGGAGCCAAGCTGCTGTGGGGCCGTCTCATTGCAGAAAATTTGAAAACTTTGCTTTTGTGAAATAGAAAAATTGCATAAACATCGAGTGTGGCTATTTTCTGTAAGCCGGCGTGGGGGTTTACGACTATTTCTGGCCCCCTTGGTCCCCGACCCTGGTGGGGCCCTTTGGTAGCCAGTCCAACCTGATCAACTCCTAGGATCACGTATCAGGCAGAGGTGTGTGTGTTCAGGAGGGGGGGGGGGCGGAGAGGAGCGACATTCAGCCTGGAAGTAAGGCAAAATGCGTGACCTGACCACCTCCGAAAATTGTGGCCAGCTGCGTGCCTGCGCCGGCCTGCACTGTATAGCTCCATGAGGACCCACCCGCCCTTCTCATCGCAAAACAAGTCCCATCCAGAATGGGCATTTTTTTATTGCAATAATACGGCCTGGATAAGACGACCTTGCGTCCGTCGTGTGCTGTTGTTGGTCGTTTCGGCGGCGACGATGAAGACGTTGAAATATTGGCGGCGCCTTTCTCTTTCGTCTTTCAAGCGGCGGTGGGCGACAGTCATTAGTGTCGGGAAAAGAAGAAACAAAAAAAAAGTTGGGGGGGGGGGAGACTGATATAGCGGGGATACCCGATAGCGAACGCATGACAGCTGCCTAAAAGGGGGTGCCTGAAACGTGTATACCGTATTTGGTACCTAAGCTCCTTCTACACACTGACTCCACTAAATTGCGATACATTTTCATCTTCGCAGTGTTTGAAAAGGGTTGAAAACACGAAAATAAAAAGCCAGTCTGTTGACGATGTCTGCACAGTAAATCCTTATGTACATTTTGGTGCATAGTTCCGTACAAAATTAAGCATACAGAAGCTTCCGCACACTTTTTGTGCATAATTCCGTGCAAAAGTGTACGTAACTCCGTACAAAAATGTGCATAAGGTTGTGCGTAAGCACTCTGTATGCTTAAATTTGTACATAAGGATTTAGTGTGTGTTAAAACTATGTACAAATAATGACAAACAAACCGAATCTGAAACTGAACAGATCTCCGTCGTGCGCAGTGAGAATACTCCGCAGCCTCGGCAAACAGAACATGCCGCCGCCGTAATGAAGGCGTGTGTTGCAATGAGGCGCATGAAATATGATAACGTCCTGTCACGTTAGCGACGAGTAAGTGTCTGAAGCGACCATATGGAGTGCGGCATCCGACTGGAAGTCGACGAGTGAAGAAGACATTACGGAGGAGATGGAAGACTCCCCCCCGAACAGCGCGCTAAAAAGAATATGAATAAATAAGGGCTTGTTTCAAAGCATGTTTTCTTGTGCTTGCTGCTTGCTTGATCCAATAAACTCCGTCAAGCACAGAAAATAAACTTTTTTGAGTGCGCAGCGCGACTCGTCGTCTTATCTGCAAATAGGTCGCTACATGGGTTTACTACTTGTACGCCGTAATCGCGAGCGTTGTCTTCAAGTATAAAATTTTCAGGTCGCAACCGGACTTCACTCTGAAAACAGTATGCGCTTGTGCGTGAATCAAGCCCGAGATACTTTGTTTCAAGCGTTTATCCACAAACTAAGCGACAACGATACTTGTTTCAGGAATATTACATAGTTAAACTAAACGAAGGGATGCTTATGTGCATTGAAGCATTACTTTTGTATGGAGATTTGATAGGACAAAATATTTTTATTTTCCTGGGTAAGAAGGCCCGCTCTAGGGCGATGATCGTTGGCGTTCCGGTTGCAGTGTTCTCGGCCGTCTTATTGTGGAAGTGTCCTCCTGACGTCATCCAACGCATTACCGGACATGATTATTGATTGTGTTTGCCCAGTAGCGGCCGGCTCCCCGCTATGGCGCTGGCACGGGGCCACCTTTCTTTCTCTGCGATGCAAATCATTCAAATCACTTCTGAAACGCCTTTTGTGCCATCAGAGCTGCCTCCGGTAGCGTCTCCGGGCCTCCGTGGGCCTCCAGGTCCGCGCTGACCGAGCCGGGTCCGGCCGTCGGCTGACCCGACGGGTGTCCGGGCCCCACGCCCATGGCGGGGCCGTTGGCGGGCCACATGTCATGAGGATCCTGACGTAACTCAAGGATGAACCTTTCTCCGCCGCACTGTCTCCTCGGCATTCCAGTTTTCAGCGGGCTCGTCTGCTTCGGTTTCTCTCTCTCTCTCTCTCTCTCTCTCTCTCTCTCTCTCTCTCTCTCTCTCTCTCTCTCTCTCTCTCTCTCTCTCTCTCTCTCTCTCTCTCTCTCTCTCTCTCTCTCTCTCTCTCTCTCTCTCTCTATCTCTCTCTCTCTTCGTCTCCGTTGCACTCACATACGGACCCGCCACAATCCGTGAGGACGTGGGGGACAGAAACGGAAGAACTAGAAGTGTTTGCGAATGCAGCCGCCGTTCCTCCCAGCAGGATGCTTTCATTAACTCGCTCGGCCACCACTGCTGCTACACCTGCATCCTCGACTGCTGCTGCAACTCCAGCAACCTGTCACTAATGACCGCGACTGTATCAGCATATCGAACCGGACCGGAAGTGGGCCTCCTAAGAAAGGGGGGTGGGGTGGGGGGGGGGGAGAGGACAGCCCGCTGGATGCTGTCCTACACACATACCGTGACGCCTTGTGGAAGGTCCCCAAAGATACCGAAGCGTCGCGTGTCGTGTGTATGTGAGCGGCGGGTGACGTAACCGACTGTCACGAGAGTGGCTTTATGGCCAGTGTGGCCAGTCTTTATGATTGATATAGGATGAGCGGCTCTCAGTCTCAACAGCCCTTTGGCGGTCCCGATACACCGGTAAAAACCGCGGTGGTTTTTTATACCGTCGACGCGTGCACGCAACGTAACACTCCACCCCCTGAGGAGCCGCAAAGGCTGAGCAGGGGCTGGTACTCTTCGGAGTCAGCCAGCAACAGCGCATAAATTTAAAAAAAAAAAAAAAATTCGGCACGGTATGCAATTTTGTGAATATCGATAAACCGGCGATACACGGTACCAGGTACTATCAATCAGAACGGTATCGTGGGTGGGGTGGCGTGGACCGCTTCTCAGCCCTGCGTCCCGCCCGCGCCCCCTCCTGCCCTGCCTCCCGCCCGCGCCCCCTCCTGCCCTGCCTCCCGCCCGCGCCCCCTCCTGCCCTGCGTCCCGCCCGCGCCCCCTCCTGCCCTGCCTCCCGCCCGCGCCCCCTCCTGCCCTGCCTCCCGCCCGCGCCCCCTCCTGCCCTGCCTCCCGCCCGCGCCCCCTCCTGCCCTGCCTCCCGCCCGCGCCCCCTCCTGCCCTGCCTCCCGCCCGCGCCCCCTCCTGCCCTGCCTCCCGCCCGCGCCCCCCCTGCCCTGCCTCCCGCCCGCGCCCCCTCCTGCCCTGCCTCCCGCCCGCGCCCCCTCCCTGCCCTGCCTCCCGCCCGCGCCCCCTCCTGCCCTGCCTCCCGCCCGCGCCCCCTCCTGCCCTGCCTCCCGCCCGCGCCCCCTCCTGCCCTGCCTCCCGCCCGCGCCCCCTCCTGCCCTGCCTCCCGCCCGCGCCCCCTCCTGCCCTGCCTCCCGCCCGCGCCCCCTCCTGCCCTGCCTCCCGCCCGCGCCCCCTCCTGCCCTGCCTCCCGCCCGCGCCCCCTCCTGCCCTGCCTCCCGCCCGCGCCCCCTCCTGCCTGCCTCCCGCCCGCGCCCCCTCCTGCCCTGCCTCCCGCCCGCGCCCCCTCCTGCCCTGCCTCCCGCCCGCGCCCCCTCCTGCCCTGCCTCCCGCCCGCGCCCCCTCCTGCCCTGCCTCCCGCCCGCGCCCCCTCCTGCCCTGCCTCCCGCCCGCGCCCCCTCCTGCCCTGCCTCCCGCCCGCGCCCCCTCCTGCCCTGCCTCCCGCCCGCGCCCCCTCCAGGGGGCTGGAGCTGGAGCCACAGGACGGCTGCGTCAGGGCGGCTCCACACCTACTCCACCCATTCCCGTGGCATCACAGCACAGTCGCAGCATTTTCGGTTCTGCGTGGTCTCGCGGTATCTTGGTATTTTACCGGCATCGGTGTTGTCGGTATACCGCAGATATCGAGTAACTTTTTTACCGCCCCGCACACTCTCAAAAATGAATGCTAGAACTAACGCAAAATGTACGTTAAATGAGGATTCTTGGCGGAGTTTCTTAAATCAAAGAAAATGATGCTGGTTTCAAGCATATGAAGTGTGGTCCAAGGATATGATGCTTGTTTCAAGCATAGCGAAGCTTGGCGCCAGTTGTGACGATACTTGAGTCAAGCATAATGTTCTTGAATCGTGCATAGTCATGCTTGGCGGAGAATTTGCGGTTTATGCATAAAAATTGCTTTGGACCAAGCATATTATGCTTGAATCAAGCATTCTTTTTTGAGAGTGCAGCACCTAAAATCAGATACCGCCCAGGGCTAGCTCTCAATGCACTTTGGTTAGGGTTTAAATGGGCTGGGTTCGGATCAGGACGGATGGTTGGAACGTCGGTTGGGATGGATTCTCCTGTTGAGTCAGGGCAACCTCAGAATTGATGCTAAACAAATTCATTGGCTGTGTCTCGAATCGTGTTTTTCAGGTACAAGAACGATGGGGCGATGCCGGTAATGCCAGATTGTTACCCCCCTCGGTTATCCCAATATGTTCCATAACCGCACTCTATAACGACCATCCCTCAGAACAACAGGCTATAATTTTTCAGCGGTGCAGACAAACGGCAAGAATAGAATTTCTCTTAGAATTTTCTCGTGCCAAGTGCACAATTTTTCCTATTTTAAGAATCTCAGTTCGTCGTGCAAGAATGTTTTTTTTTAGACCGTTTTCTTGGTTGAAATAAAATTGTTAGATTGCACGAACAACTATTTTATTCCTCTACGAAAATTCTCTCTTGATTTGGGAAAGCGTGGTCTTGTTACGTTGCTGGTCACTCGGACGAGCCTGCACGGGGCGGACGTCAGTTCACAAAGCGCTGCGCTCACGAAACGTGCGACGTGCGGCCGTGCCGTGCCCTGGCCGTTTGTTTGGCCGGATCATCAGGGACACCTAGAGAAACGAATTCTTGATTCAAGCCTAGATCAGCGTATTATTAAAGCATTCAAGAACATCATTCTTGATCCAAGAATATTTCTTGATTTAAATCTAAGATTAGCTTGATTTAAGAAAATATTCTTGAATCACAGTAAAAGGAAACTCTTCTTTCAGAAGGATCTTTATGGGAGTTCAACATGCATGATCCTTTGGAAAAAAAGGGTTTTCTTTTGTCGTGATGCTTTTAGCCTACGAATCTCTTTCTCTGGGTAGACGCGTCCGCGCACGCAGGCCCGTTGCCAGACTTGGGTTTCGGATGGGGGATATTGGGGGGGGGGGGGGGGGATGGTCCCGTCCCCGTGCCGGACCACATCGGCGGCGGCCCTTGAGTGACGCCTGTAGCCGCTGTCCGCCATGTGCAGCAGCGAGTGCAGCGTGGGAGGGACGGAAGGGCAGGCCTTGTGAAGTAATAACGAAGTGCTGCCGATACGCGGACACGCACCGGCGGGCCGCACCCAATTAACAGCAGCCGAGAAATCACGCAAAGGGAAAAAGAAAACGTCGAATCGCATCGTGCGAACGTTCTTAAAACCTTCACGTCACCGGGGTCATAGGCTCCTCCCTAGAAGCTCCCGCAGCATCTCCCCAGTCCATCATCAGGAATTCGTGTCCGCAATTAATATTTCATTACCAGACAAGCAGTGAATTCTGGTTTAAAAACAAGTTCCCCCAACAAAATTTTAGGGTTGGAACAAAAAATTACTGCTTGTCTGGAAATTAACTGAAAAATGGCACGCGCCACTCCCTTCCCAGGTGAGTAAGTGGTTTTTGCAATATGTGCATGAAAAATTAGTTGCGACCTCGAATGTTTTTTCTCCGCGTTGAATGGCCACCGCCTTCGCTCATCTCGATGCTAAATGACTCAAATCGACCACTTACTTGCCTAGTCACGGTAACTGTTTAATCAGCGGGTACCCGAGTACTGCGTATAGTTTATTATCAGAGATAGCGTTCCCAGCACTTTAAAAAAAGGATGCCTGATTCAGCGCAAATTGTACGCCCACTTGGAAATCCTGGGCAACTTTCCCTAATTCAACAACAGGATGCTTGTCTCACCCATCTCTATGTCTGATTCAAGCATACAGACCGATACGGTCTTATGCCTGAATCAGACATCCGTATTTGGCGGATTTCTTGATTCAGGCATAGCCGTATTCCCACTGCCATATTCTTGTTTCAACCATAATATGCTCGAGGAATAATCTGAGGCTTAGTCATGAAATCTGCTGTGAAACGGGCATATGCTGCTTGATTCAGGCATACTTTTTTGAGAGTGCTGTGTGTTTTTTATCGGCACGGGACCAAGTCTCCTCGGAGCCCGCCACTTGTGTTTACGAAGTGTTTGTCCTCGAATCCCGCCAGGTTCGGTATTTAAGAAGTGCCGCACCAGGACAAGCATCACACCGCAACAACGCCAATCTCCTCCAAGATGGCCCGCATCCTCCTCGTCCTCACCCTGGCGCTCTTCGCCTTCGCCGTGAGTAACTCCACACTTGACGTTCACATTCGGATTCTATTTTTTGGTTGTCCTGACAAACTGCATAAAAATAATATTTTGAAAAATTGTGAAAATTGTGAAAATTAGCATTGCTCCCAGCTTGAAGCGAGTCCCGGAATTTCATTCTCTAGCTAGAGATCCGAATGAGGAAACTTGCCATAGACATATCGAAAAGTTGATCTCATACGTGCTCCAGGTATCTAAACCAGTGATCGGCATGTCACCTCCTATCCAAAGCGTTCGTTATTGAACCACGTTGTCCTTTCTGTTCGTCCAGGCCCTGACCACTGTGAGTATTCCGGAGGTCTCCTGACAGAGTCCTCACCACCGCCACTGATCGTTCGGGAGGAACAAGCCGTCATCGTCGGGAAAAAGAGGCATCTCTACTAACCACCTCTCTCTCTCTCTCTCTCTCTCTCTCTCTCTCTCTCTCTCTCTCTCTCTCTCTCTCTCTCTCTCTCTCTCTCTCTCTCTCTCTCTCTCTCTCTCTCTCTCTCTCTCTCTCTCTCTCTCTCTCTCTCTCTCTCTCTCTCTCTCTCTCTCTCTCTCTCTCTCTCTCTCTCTCTCTCTGTTTCTCTTCCTCTCCCTTTCTCTTAACTCTACAAACCTACAAACCTTCTCTCTCTCACAGGCCGACGACTACGATGACTACCTGGACAACCTGGACAGGATCAACGACGTTCTGCTGAAGTGCCTGCGGGTGGTGCCCTCCCGCGGAGACGTTGACCGTCCCGGCGACACGTGCCGCTTCGAGGGCATCACCGCCATCACCGAGGACCACGCCGACAACGACGGCATCGTGGACGCCGTCGTCAAGTGCCTCCACCACAGGGGCGTCGACAACGCGGTCATCGCCAAGGCCAAGGAGTGCATCGCACGCGACCTCTGAACAGCTTCCATCACTTTGTTTGTTTTACTATGGCAGAATTAATAAATAACAGAGTTAAATAGGTGTTGAGCGAATTAAATGATAGAAAGGAACTGTGGAGTCACATTCTGCGACCGGAAAGGGGCCGACTAGCTGACAAGGGAGTGCCTACAAGTGTAAATTAGCAATCTGGCTTAAACTTTAGGATTGCATAGTACTATCAGGCTCGATTGGTCTAATGATAATTAACCTAAAAAGTTTTGTAATTAATCCAAGGTATTTTTAAATGTTTAGAAAATTATTGGCATGAGTTCACCTAATTATTCTGAATAATTTAAAATTATTTAAAAAAATTTATAATTATTTGGAATTAAAGAAAATATTGGCAAGGTTAGGTTAGGTTTGGCAAGGTTAGGTTAGGTTAGGTAAGGTTAGGAGGTGGGCTCGATTGGTCTAATGATAGTTGACCTAAAAAGTTTCTTGATTATTCCTAGGTATTTTTAAATATTTAGAAAATTATTGGCTTGAGTTCACCTAATTATTCTGAATTATTTAAAATTATTCTAAATTATTTATAGTTATTTTTAATTAATTGGAATTATGATAGAAAAACCTAACCCAAGCTAACCTTACCTAACCTAACCTAACCTTGCCAAACCTAACCTAACCTTGCCAATATTTTCTTTAATTTCAAATAATTATAAATTACTATAAATACTTTTAAATAATTCAGAATAATTAGGTTAACTCATGCCAATAATTTTCTAAACATTTAAAAATACCTTGGATTAATTAGAAAACTTTTTAGGTTAACTATCATTAGACCAATCGAGCCATCCCCAAGGTTAGCTTGGGTTAGGTTTTTCTATCATAATCCCAATTAATTATAAATAACTATAAATAATTTAGAAAAACTTTAAATAATTCAGAATAATTAGGTGAACTCAAGCCAATAATTTTCTAAATATTTAAAAATACCTAGGAATCATCAAGAAACTTTTTAGGTCAACTATCATTAGACCAATAATATTTTCGTCTCAGATCACGGAACTTGTACATTTTTCAAAAAAAAAAAAAAATTTCATTCACCACTTCATAAAACGTCGAGAAATCACAAAATTCGTCATATCTGAGACAAAAAACAATCACGGAACTTAAAGTTTTCAAAATTTTTAAGAAACTTGACTTCCCGAAAAATCATTTTCCGCAATCGCATTAATAACGCGAAAATATCGAAATACCTGGCGTGGAGGTTTAACGGACGGACGGGCCAGCTTGTTAAACTACAGCCATAGTAATCATTCAATTCCGGACGATTTAGTTCCCAAATTGCCTGCAACTTCGTACGGATTTCACGACGTGCTCCGTACAGTGGTGGATCTGGGAGCGGCTTGTAGGGGGGGGAGGGGCAATGCACCGCTTTTTGCCTACTTACAAGGGCAATGTCCCGCCTTTTGCCTACATACAGGCGGAAAAGTAATGCCGGTTGGCTGCCGTTAAACCTCGACGCCAGGTATCTCGATATTTTCGCGTTTTTAATGCGATTGCGGAAAATGATTTTTCGGGAAGTCAAGTTTCTTAAAATTTTGAAAACTTTAAGTTCCGTGATTGTTTTTTGTCTCAAATGTGACGAATTTTGTGATTTCTCGACGTTTTATGAAGGGGTGAATGAAATTTTAATTTTTTTTTGAAAAATGTACAAGTTTCGTGATCTGAGACGAAAATATTTTTTTTTGTCAGAAATAAAAAAAAATGCAATTTCTCGACGTTTTATGAACTGAGGAAACTTTCTCGTCAAAAAACAAAAAAAATTTTTTTAAGTATTGTTTGCAGTTTTTGATGCCCTATAAAACTGTGTTAAAAACAAATTCAGCCGAAATTTTTTGGAAATCTATTCATTCCTATGATAGTACTATGCAATCCTAAAGTTTAAGCCAGATTGCTAATTTACACTTAAAGGCACTCCCTTGTGAGCTGGCAAGCTAACAACGAGAAAGGCCGGGCCAGTTCGTAGCGGCGGATCCACGCGCTTGCTTGTCGCGGCAGACTTTCTTGTGTGCGACTTCCGTGGTTGTCGGCTCTGCTGCTGCTGCTCGAGTACCTACCGGCTCAACAGCACAGCCCTCCTCACTCGGCCATGACTGTCCGAACGATATCGAATCGCGACGCTGACGCTGACGTATTCGGAAACTTATGACAACACTAGGAATGAAAAGGTGATGAACGTTGAAATAACTGGTCTAAACCACAATCTGTATGTGGTTCACAGTTTTGTTTTGACCTTGCCTGTCTGCAAACCAGCGCCCTATCGCCTTCTTTTGTTAATGTACCTCGTTTGTCATTTTTCCTCGTTCGTCATTTCTCTGTACCCTTTTTAAACCTCAGTTCGGAAATAAACCTCGCTGCGAGAGCACGCGTTGTAATTATTAAACCGGCTCATTGAAGAAAGGATAGAAACGAAGAAAGTTAACCAAAGGACGAGACAGAAAGACACACATTCACATTCAACACGTTCAACTTGACAATAAACGTCACTCAAATCAGGATGAGATTTCCTCGCTCAAATGTGAGTGAGTACCTTTCCTCGCCCGCGGAAGACGGACCCGTCACTTATGTGTCCTCCCTTTTCTAATAAGTCTGATCCCCCTTTCACCCACTCTCTCTCTCTCTCTCTCTCTCTCTCTCTCTCTCTCTCTCTCTCTCTCACACACACACACACACACACACACACCTCCGCTTGATACATGTTCGATCCAGCCATAACCACGTTGATTGGGCGATGCGCAACAGCCCCCGCTCCTGTCCCGTCCCGTCTAGGAACCACCCGGCCACGGTGTGACGTGTTAATGATGCATTCATTCCGACGATGCACCTCTTTGCAAGGCGGTCCACGCCGCTGTCCGTCATGCCGAAAGAACCGAGGAACCAATCAACTTACAACTTAGCGCTGGCTGAACTGGCGCTTCTGGTTCAAAACTGCTTGTTTGAGTTTTACGTCGGATCTTTTTTCTCCGCGCGGTGGGACGAAAATTGTGAAAATTTCTGGCGTTTGGTTCAAAATTGCAATGGCATTGTGAGGGACGAAACGAGTTGTCCCATGCACATTTTGGAGTGAAGCCAGCCGTTTTTGTCCGTGCGCGCACGGTCCGCGGCATCTGACGTCCGCGAGCAGCATACTCTCCTTACGCGAAGAAAGAAGCGAAGGCGCCGAAGGACCTAGGCAGGCCTGGCACGGCATGGCACGGCACGGCCGTGTGTGTGTGTGTGTGTGTGTGTGTGTGTGTGTGTGTGTGTGTGTGTGTGTGTGTGTGTGTGTGTGTGTGCGTGTGGGTTTTATGTTCTGTCGTGTGTTTTATGTTCTGTCGTGTGCACAGCAGCGGCCACAGGGTCAGCAAATAAAAGAGGGGGGGGGGGGGGGGCTGTGCGTTGCGTCATCAGCAGACACCTCTTCTCTTCCCGCTCCACATTCACATTAGCACCGCCGGCATCGTCAAATTTACGTTGTGCGTGTGTGCGCGTGTCTACGCGTGTGTTGGTGTGTGTTTGTGTGTGACCACGCGTGTGTTTCAGGCCGATACTTTTTCTTCACACGATGTCTTGTTAATGAATGAGCAACGTTTTAAATCGGTTCCACCGACAAGGGGCAGTGATGTACCCCTCGGAGTGACACGGGGTGGATGAGGAGCTTCCCGTGCTGCCTGCAAATGCCTACACTGTTGTTGCAGTGGTTATTGCAAAAAAATATTGATACACTCTGTAATGGGGTCGTCATTGCAAAATTTACCTGTATCGCAAAAAGGTTTTGCAATACAGTGTATTGCAATAAGTTTGCGATAACGGTCCCATTACGTCATATGGAGAGTTTATCGCTTTTCTTTGCAATAACAATTTGTATTGCAATTTGACATACAGTGTACGGATGCCCCCGATGAGAGAGCCTCGACAGCCTACAGTCCGAGGCCGCGGGGGTGTTGGCGGAAATGTAGGCAACCGGCATTACTTTCCCGCCTGTAAGTATGCAATAGGCGGGACATTGCCCCTGTAAGTAGGCAAAAAGCGGGACATCCCCCCCCCCTCAAGCCACTCCCAGATCCACCACTGGTTGGGCTCCGTGGGGGTCATGGTGGCTGCGGGGGTCATGGTGGCTGCGGGGGTCATGGTGGCCGTGGGGGTCATGGTGGCCGTGGGGGTCATGGTGGCTGCGGGGGTCATGGTGGCTGCGGGGGTCATGGTGGCCGCGGGGGTCATGGTGGCCGCGGGGGTCATGGTGGCCGCGGGGGTCATGGTGGCCGCGGGGGTCATGGTGGCCGCGGGGGTCATGGTGGCCGCGGGGGTCATGGTGGCCGCGGGGGTCATGGTGGCCGCGGGGGTCATGGTGGCCGCGGGGGTCATGGTGGCCGCGGGGGTCATGGTGGCCGCGGGGGTCATGGTGGCCGCGAGGGTCATGGTGGCTGCGGGGGTCATGGTGGCCGCGGGGGTCATGGTGGCCGCGGGGGTCATGGTGGCCGCGGGGGTCATGGTGGCTGCGGGGGTCATGGTGGCCGCGGGGGTCATGGTGGCCGCGGGGGTCATGGTGGCTGCGGGGGTCGTGGTGGCCGCGGGGGTCATGGTGGCCGCGGGGGTCGTGGTGGCCCGGGGGTCATGGTGGCCGCGGGGGTCATGGTGGCCGCGGGGGTCATGGTGGCCGCGGGGGTCATGGTGGCCGCGGGGGTCATGGTGGCCGCGAGGGTCATGGTGGCTGCGGGGGTCATGGTGGCCGCGGGGGTCATGGTGGCCGCGGGGGTCATGGTGGCCGCGGGGGTCATGGTGGCTGCGGGGGTCATGGTGGCCGCGGGGGTCATGGTGGCCGCGGGGGTCATGGTGGCTGCGGGGGTCGTGGTGGCCGCGGGGGTCATGGTGGCCGCGGGGGTCGTGGTGGCCCGGGGGTCATCGTGGCCGCGGGGGTCATGGTGGCCGCGGGGGTCGTGGTGGCCCGGGGGTCATGGTGGCCGCGGGGGTCATGGTGGCCGCGGGGGTCGTGGTGGCTGCGGGGGTCGTGGTGGCTGCGGGGGTCGTGGTGGCCCGGGGGCTGCCCGTCAGCTATTCATCCTAACGAAATCGCACGGGCGCGGCGCTGACGTCGAGGAGGAAGCAGGTCGTCCATTCTGAATCGATAACGGTGGGGCCGCGGCCGTAATGATTATCGTCCTAGTCGGCGTTGCCTCACGGATCGGCGGCGCGGCGCCCTGGTGATGAGCCCCTCACTCCGGTTTGGTTCCTGCCCGCGCGATCCTTTTGTGTTGCGTTTCTAGGGCAAATGCCGGCGCCTTTCGCTCCAAACAGTACGAAGCAGTGCAGCGGGCAATTACAGCCGCGGAACCAGAAAAACCAAAGAAAACAGACTGGCAAACAGCGGCAGCGGCGACCGGACCCCGAGCGCCTGCGATGGCTTGGGTAGGCCAGCCCGCACTACACAAGTGCGTGCAGAGGCCGGGATGGCCTACCCAGCAGGCGCTAAGCACGCTCGGCTCTAAGCAGCGAAACTAGGTTTGTCCGGGGTGAAGGATGCACCGCTAAACGAGGTGCGCGAATATCACGCGCCAGGTAACGCGGTGCATCCACTGGAAAGGTGAACAAGCTCACTCAAATTTGAGCGAGCGAGCCTTGACTAGATTTGGGTGAGATTATGGTTAGCTTCCTTACTTAGCGAGGAAGCCTTCCTAACCAAAATTCAAGCTAGGTGATCTCTGCTCACCCTGATTTGGGTGGAGTTCCTGACCGTCTTATTCTCAGTATAGTGACATTACTCTGGTCTGCTCGCGCTCGAATACTCTCCACGAGGTACGACTTTCTTCCCTGCGTAATTCTCCCTCGGCCGCTCTCAACCCAACACGACAAACCCACGAAGCAGCCCACGCCGAGGTCAATGGCGACAATTATCAAAATATTTCACTTAGAATTTTTCGGGCCCTTAATATTTAAGCGGACCGCAGCGACACCTTGGTGGTGGTGTTGGTAGCCCTGGGCCCGTGCCGTCAGCTAATGAACACATTGCGGTTGGCAGCACTGTTGCAGGCGGGAGCAGACCCAGTCTGTGCAGCGGCTGCAGCGACGACTCATCAACATTTCTGACGTTCGTTTCATACGGCGCTGAATTTTCTCCGGGCTAAAACACAGAAGCTGGGAGTTGACAGCGTAGGCAATCCCGCAGAGCATGCGTGTGTTGGGGGATGAGAGCCTACCCAGCTGGCGTCGAACCGTATAGGATCAGTACGGAGCAAAGTCTCCCAGTGGGGAGAAATCGTCCACCCATGTTTTGGGGGTGTCAAGAAGGCGTTTAAAAATGGGGGTCGATTTTTCTCGTGGAAGATCCCCCCCCCCCCTCCCCGTACTGACTTAACAGTAGGATGCCTGAAAACACTGTTTTTTGATTTGCAATACAGATGGCAAAAAGTGCGAAAAGTATTGCAAAACTGCTGTATTGCAAACTGTTTGCAGTAACGTGGTCCTTATTTCTTATGGGGGTGTATAACTATTTCTTTGCTATAACGATTTATCGCAAATTTTAGTGATATGTATTGCAATTCAAAATACAGTGAACGGAATTTTGCAAGTGTGAATCTTACCGAAAGGTAATATTACCGTAAGTAACGGTAACTTACCTAATCTTCTTCTTCTTCTTCTTCTTCTTCTTCTTCTTCTTCTTCTTTTTCTTCTTCTTCTTCTTCTTCTTCTTCTTCTTCTTCTTCTTCTTCTTCTTCTTAGATTCTCGTCCTACAGACCACCTGAACTAAATTTATTATTTCTCAGTACAAAATACCAACTTGTCTTCTGTGCTTTGTTGTCAGTGTGTTGGTCGGACGGACTGACTGATACTGCCGTCACGGGATTCTGGTTGCCCTGACAACGGCCGTAAACAACATCAACAAAACCTACTGCAGACGACATGCCTGTCTGCATCAAGGGCAATGAAGAGCTCCCCTTTGACTCTACACTTTGGCCCGTGCTCTGGCATGCAAGAAGGTCGTGGCGCAAAACAGACAGGCTAAATTGGAAGTGCCAGATGTGCCGCAAAAACAAGCCCCCCCCCCCCTCCAGATGACCCAATCTCACTAGCTGATGAGGCAGTTCGTGTTTTCAGTGAGTGAACGCAAAACTGGACGATTAAGTGTCGAAATTGGACAAAAATGTGGGGATGGGAATCGGGACGGCTATGGGGAAGGGCGTGGGGGAGGCCGTGGGGGAGGCCATGGGGAAGGGCGTGGGGGAGGCCGTGGGGGAGGCCGTGGGGGAGGCCATGGGGAAGGGCGTGGGGGAGGCCGTGGGGCAGGCCATGGGGAAGGGCGTGGGGGAGGCCGTGGGGCAGGCCATGGGGAAGGGCGTGGGGGAGGCCGTGGGGGAGGCCATGGGGAAGGGCGTGGGGGAGGCCGTGGGGGAGGCCGTGGGGGAGGCCATGGGGAAGGGCGTGGGGGAGGCCGTGGGGCAGGCCATGGGGAAGGGGAAGGGCGTGGGGGAGGCCGTGGGGCAGGCCATGGGGAAGGGCGTGGGGGAGGCCGTGGGGCAGGCCATGGGGAAGGGCGTGGGGGAGGCCGTGGGGCAGGCCATGGGGAAGGGCGTGGGGGAGGCCGTGGGGGAGGCCATGGGGAAGGGCGTGGGGGAGGCCGTGGGGGAGGCCGTGGGGCAGGCCATGGGGAAGGTCGTTGGGCTCGTCCCCATCCAGTGCCTGCCGGACTAGCTGGACTACCGTCTCCTTCCTCCCCGCTCCATGTGCAGGTGCCGCAGGAGCCGCAGGACCCGTCTGCAGGGCCCGACCTGGCCTAGACCGGCCGGAGTGGAGGGGCGGTGGTGGGGTGGCGGTCCCCGGCGCCGGGACTCTCCCCCCCCCCCCCCCCCCTCCCAGCCGACGGTTGGCTCTTTCTTATAAAGCGGGGTGGCTCCCAATGCGCACCATTGTTGATTGTAGAGTCAGTGAGTGAGTGACATCGCGCCCGCGCCACACACCCACCATGCGTGCCGACTGTCTGTTCCTGGTACGTCCGTGTGTGTGTGTGTGTGTGTGTGTGTGTGTGTGTGTGTGTGTGTGTGTGTGTGTGTGAGTGTGAGTGTGTGTGTTCGCCGCCAAGTGGAATCATACCAAAGGACTACCGAAGTGTGCTGCCCTCCTCCGCCTTGGAATAACACATCAGGCCGCACCGCTGCTGTGGAACAGCATATTATGTGCTCGCAGGGCCTCCTGCCTGTGTGGATGTTGCCTCTGGAGAACAGTGTGGAGACTCGAACGCACGCGGCGTCACAGAGCGGTCTGAGGCCGGCCCCGGGCGCTTCGGGCAGGGCCGGCGGGCCACCTCACGACCAAGGACACAAGTGAACGCGCAACCCCACACTCTAAAACTTTCTCCGGCGCTTCGGTCATCCATAGCCGAATCTTCGGCGTGAGCCGCAAGAAATTCCGGACCGTACCTTCGGCATTCCCTCGCCGAAGCTTCGGCGTCCCCCGTCCTCAGCCGGAAGCGGGACAATCGTTACACGATGACTTCCTGAAGAGACTATCTGGTCTTAAACTCGACGAAAGAAAATGAACAAGTGGTCAAAAACCCAATAGAATTTCTCACAGAATACTACTGTTAGTTCGATTTGTCTCGATGCCCATCCATTTTTCCGATTCCAACGGATTAAAATTACCGGTCACAAGGAGGCGGCCATTGCCATCTGCGAGTGCTACGTGATTTTAATCCATTTGAATCCGAAAAATGGATGTGAATCGGGGCAAACCGAACCGCCAATGGTATTCTGTGGACAATGCTGTGGTGTTTAGACCCTTCGTTCGCTTTATTTCGTCGTTTTTGAAACCGGAATTCTCGTCAAACAGTCACCGTGTCACGATTCGCTTCTGTACCGGTTCCGGCACGAGGAGGCGGCCATTGCCAGCTGCCGGTGCTACGTGATATTAATCCATTTGCATCCGAAAAATGGATGTGCATCGGGGCAAACCGAACCACCAATGGTATTCTGTGGACAATGCTGTTGTGTTTAGACCCTTCGTTCGCTTTATTTCGTCGATTTTGAAACCGGAATTCTCGTCAACAAGTCACCGTGTCACGATTTGCTTCCGTCCCGCTTTCGGACGAGAACGTACCCCTACTCCCATTTCGATGGCCCGGGGCGGCTTCGGCAATACGTCGCCGAAGCACCGAAATACAAAAACTGAAATTAACAACACGTTCGGCGTCCAAACACCGAGGTTCGGCTTACGCCACGATTCAATCTGATGTGCGTAATGGGTTAAACATGATTCGGCGACAGATTGCCGACGTTCGGTGACTAGTAGCCAAGCTTCGGTGACCGGTAGCCGAGCTTCGGCGTCAGCGAGAAATTTCAAACCGAAGACGGGTCTGACGCCGAACCTTCGGCGTATGCCGCCGAAGATAGATTTAGCGTGCAGTGGCGCGCACTGGGAACGCCCATCGTTGGCAAGCACCTGCAATAGCTGACCACAATATGACTGCCAATATTTTGGCAAGTGCACTTGCTCGCCAAAAACTTTTGCTCGTCTAGTTTTGGCAAGCTGTGTGGCACTATCAAGCTGTGTAGTAAATGAACGCACAGCATGCCGAAAATTGGCAAGCAGGTGAGCTGGGCAAAATCTGGCATTCAAAAACACAGTAGTCTGCTCAAGTTCGCTTGCCAAATTTGGCATCCATAGAAGTTTGTCAATTCTGGTCCAGTTTGGTAGCCATATGATTTACAGTGGAGAGTGGTGCTTCGAACGTTGTAAAGTGCGTTCGTCGAGATACTCCAGAATGTCCGTTGTGTTTGACTGTTTATGCCATGCCAATCGGACAGTGTAGACATTTCGCGTAGCGTAAGGAATGTAAAAGTGGGGGGAGGGGGATTCCCATTTCAAAGTGAAAGGTATCAATTTGCAGTGGGATTTGTTTTTGTTTCACCGTTCGGTTCAAACAATGCTATTTGCGATGCTTTTATACGCACTGTGGCTATATTGGCGGGGAGTCGGGTCTCCACTCCAGCCGCATAGCTATTGTTCCTGCACCAGCAGTGGGCGGACAGAGCCCCGCACTGAGCTGACAGAGCTGTGCACTGAGCTGACAGGCGCACAGAGCTGGCAGCGCTGACAGAGCGGAGCACAGAGCTGACACAGCGTCGCACAGTGCTGACAGAGTTGACAGAGCAGCGATGAAGGGAACCCTTTCATTCCCATCTGCAGCGTCCGCTCTGTCCTGGCCGCGGTGCGGGCCGGGGGCCGAGGGCCTGCGCAGGCTGAGGTCTGAGGTGTCCAGGAAATGTCGTGCAGCGGCGGCTTTCTTTATTCACACCCGACCGCGGGGAGAGGGAGCGGGGACCGTGGGGGCTGCGGAGGCCGCAGGGGGGGGGGGGGGGGCGTGCGAACTCTGAGGGAGTAATGTTCGGTACGCAGATGAGGAGAGTAGAGAAAGGAAGCGGGGATGGCCATTCGAGCCAGGGACTCGGTCGACGAGAGGTAGCCTCAGGAAAACGTTTCTGAATGCACCGAAGCCCTGCTACCGCCGCAAAAAGTTTAGTGACCAGGTCCAACGAGGAGCGCACTGAAAAATTCAAGGAAGGAATGCAATTTGTTTGAAAGCCAGCGTCAGAAATTTTGTAAGGGCAGTGTCAAAGACTATGGTGCCCGAGTTTAAACTTTCTGATGGTCGATTACATTTTGTCTTCCATTGTGTTCTGATGGTTTAACGTTTTAATCTGCATCAATGAACCTTTCTCTCAGTTCAGGACCTGTTCCATGCTCCCTGCTCTCTATAGGGTAAGTGCAGGTAAAAAGATTACGATGGAGCAAAAATTACAGCAGATAAAAAAAACTTAACACCCTCGAAAAAAAAAATGGCAATGGAAAGCTTTGCAGAAAATGACCACTTTTGAGAAGGGTGCGATTTTTTTGATTTTTTTTTTTACCTGCCTGTGATTGTTTGCCCAGTGTGAATTTTTTTTCACCTGCACTGACCCTACAACAGCCGACCGCACTAAGTCACGTGGCCCCGAGTTGAACGCGCAACACCCTCCCATGCATTTCCTGCTGAATAGAGAAGTCAGCCCTTACGGCACGACGAAACACGTGTGCAGAATCCCCGCGTCTACCGCAGCAAAATTCTCGCACGCGCAAGGAACCAGTTCCTTGTCCGCTCCTCTGTGATCGAAGCACTCGTTTCCTGGTAAAATAAGCATGAGCGATGCGGTGCAGTACAGTCGTCACGTGGCACTGCCGGTGTGCATGCTGGTTTTTGCTGGAGGGAAAGTGCATGTAGATTTTGAATTATTTGTTAAATACGCGTTTGAAGAGAGCATTATGTAACCCCTCAATGACGACCACAACATAACATCATATGGTAAGTGCAAGTAAATTAATCTTGCTGGGAAAACAATCATACGCGCATAAAAAAAAATCGGAACCTTCTCAAAAAAGTCTGAATTTTAATCAAAAACTTTCTAAATTGCAATTTTTATTTGGATGTTGTGTTTCTTCAACCAGCTATGATTTTTAAGAGCACTTACCCCATTTATTTATTATGAATATGATGGTTACGTCTAGGTTTAGAAGAGTTGTCTCTTGATCGCAAGGATTTAACGGCGCGCGCTCTGCTTGAATCGCTTGCGTAGTCCCACACTCGATGTGCATCTGCTCTTCTTTCTCGTCCCCGAAGAGATATGAAGCCAGACGTTTTTTGTGCACTCACTGACCCCCGCAAGAACCTCTGCACCTTCGTCTCTCTCGCAGAGCGACGCCCCCTCTCGCCTCCTCGATGTACTTCCCATTACGCTACGCTGCTACGCTGCTGCTAGCGTTCTGGTCTAGTCCGGGGTTGCCTTTCTCCGCGCATGCCTCTTCGCGGTCACACCGGCACGCACCCCGCCACCACGCCCCGTCACCCGCTCCCGTCTCTTATCCGATCTACCGCATCAACGCCATGGCTAACAAAACGTTTGTTACTTCAACGATCGCCGCAAGCTGCGACCTAAAATTTCTTCCTCAAATTTCTATCAATCTCAGAAGCATGAAGTCAAACCGAGTAAAAAAAAAATCGGGATGGCTAAACAAATTTTATTTGGTACGACCAAACATCACGTGCAATGTACAAAAATACACGACAGAGAAGCTTGAATCGAAAAATTTGGCCAAATACCAAGTTTTGTTTACATCGACTTTCTTACTCGATTTCATCATAGTATTTTTTTCTGCAAGGTTTTGTCCTGTAGGTAGACCAGACTTCAATTTTTTAGCTTTCTTTTTGTTGTGCGAATGTGATTCCTTTTCTCACGTCATCACAACAAACAGCAGTAATAATTATAATATTACCAGAGTAATATTAAGCATAATAATATCCGCTGCGCGCTTGCCAGCGAATGTCAGCGTTGTCAGTGTAGCATTGTCAGCGGTGTCAGCGTTGTCAGCGTAGCATTGTCAGCGGTGTCAGCGTTGTCAGCGTAGCATTGTCAGCGGTGTCAGCGTTGTCAGCGTAGCATTGTCAGCGGTGTCAGCGTTGTCAGCGACACACCGCGAGGTGCAACAACGTGCCGAACATCTTTGGGGCGGGCGGGGAGACACGCGCAGTGCCTAATACGGAGGAGAGAGAGAGAGAGAGAGAGAGAGAGAGAGAGAGAGAGAGAGAGAGAGAGAGAGAGAGAGAGAGAGAAGGGTTCGTGCTAGGTTGTCATCGTCGTTCGGCGCGCACGAGTGCGGTGAGGCAGCAGGTACTGGCGCTGGCGGCGTGGCGCTGCCTGGCTTGGTCCGCGCCGCGATTCGAGCACCTCGGTCTGAGGTCTGTACTTCATGGGCCGTTCACATAAGTACGTAACCCCCCGGGCGCCGGCCGGGCTGCCCGGTACTCGGAACTGTCGTGAGAGTCGGACTGTCGTCCCTTCACCCGACCCGCGCGGCCTGCGCCGGTTGCGCCTCGAGCTGCCGTCGAGGGGCCGTCCACAAATGACGAGCCGCCGTTCGGAGATTTCCGTGCGGCGCGGACAGGGGTGCAAAGTCATCAGGCTATCCGGGAGCTCGTAAGCGTTCTCGGTCGAGGCCGGCGCCCGAATGCGGGGTATCGATCTGTTACATCATTTATGGACGGCCCCGGGGGTTCCGCATGAAGCAAGAGGGGGCCTGGCGCTGCGCCGCGGGAGCCGCGGGAGCCGCGGGAGCCACGGGACGTCTCGCTGGCTGTCAACATTTTCGGCTTCTGGCCGCGCGCTACACTTTTGCACTCCTCGAGCGGGGAATTAGAAGCCCCATCTGCTTCCGGCACTGCGGCGCAGCGCAGCGGCTGTCCAATGGTCCGAGGCCCGCGCTGCGACTGGATGCAAAAGAACAACTGTGTCCGAAACGCGAACGAGAAAACCGGGAGAGTTGTTAATGTTAAGAGTGTGGTGCTTAATACTGTAGATGCCGCGGAGGGGTCAAAGACAATCAGTGCACACTTTTAGAGACGATCGAACACACTCGCGGATCACAAATCTTCGACACTTTAGTAACACTACGTTTACATTGAGGGGCTGAAAACGGCCTTTAAACGCCATTAATGCACTACTATTTCACAGTTTTTTCCTCTAAATTAGTTGCCACAATCGACACAATCAGTGTACACTCTGTGGCAGAGTTTGTGACCCCTCGGTTGCTGCGGTGGATGCGGCTGCTACTACTCGAGCGCACTGCCGGACACCGACCCGTCCGTTGCCGTGACATTCCTAGGAACGACAGTGACACGACGAGGAAAGAGCGTGGAGGAAAAAAAACAACAACAAAAAACCATCCGAGTCGCCACAGCGCGGGCGAAGAGAGGCGGAGAGAGGCGAAAAGCATTCGAGCCATTCGGAAACCATGTGACGTATATGCAACCAAGGTGCTTTGGTGTAATATGGACGCGGAAAATCAGCGTGACATGAAGTGCGTGGAACCGTTTTAAGGGAATCGAACCCACCAAGGCTGCAGTCTCAGGGAGTCTCCTAACCTAACGGCGGTTTGCTCCAGCAACGCCCTCCCATACATTACGCCCAAGGATTCAACACAAGGTTTGTGAACGCTTCCTCGGGTTCCCTGTTCTGCCTGATCACATTTAAAGGGTTGCTCACGAGGGGGAAACTACTTCGGTTATCCAGAGGACGCGGTCGGAGTAATCCGGGTTAATCCAAAGGTAATCGGGGGTGATCCACGCCGGATTGCCGTCAGATAATCCGAGCTTTTTGAAGAAAATGACGTATGGTTATTCTGGGGTAATCTAGGGATGATCCGCGGTAATCCGAGGTAATCCAGGGTAATCCGGAGTTTATCCGGGGTAAACCAGTGGACCTGACTTTGCCAAGATGTGCCCCCCCCCCCCCCCCCCGGGTTGCTCACTATGTCCATGTAGACGCGCGCATGTTTTCTGGAAGCCACCACGGCGGGCAAATGTCGTGGAACCGGCCATGAGAGTCGGCAGCGCGGCGGAAGCTGGTCTGGTGGTGACAGTGTCCGTTTTGGCGCGTGGCGTGTGAGGAAGTTGTCGTCGCGGGGAGGGGAGAGGGGGGGGAGACGCTGAAGAGAGAGAGGATGGAGGATCTTCGGCGGGCCCGCAGGGCCCATGGGAACCCCCCTTCCCTGCCCGCTGGCACGTCCGGTGTGGTGTCCGGCCCTCATGGCATCATTCATTGTCGCTTCTTCCCCATGGCCGCATGGCGGGGGCTGATTGCAGGCCGCCCAGCTGCAGCCTAGCGGCGGAGTGACGTAAAGGGGGCGGGCGGGGGCGGGCGGGGCCCGGCGGGGGCAGCAAGGGAGAGCAAACACCGAGGGGGTTTTCCCCGTAGTGTAATACCTTAGCGAGCGCTGTGTCCGGCAATGCCGTGTAACACCGCGTTACACTACATAGGTGCCCCCACCCCCTCTCTGTCTACATCTGCGAAGAAATGAGACAAAATTTGATCATCAAAGTTAAGCAGGGACCACTCTGTGAAAATCGTCAGAGAGAGACGCAAAAAAAAAAAAATTGACAAAATACCTATGACGCACTGTACGTGATAATTATTTTTTATTTTAGGGAAATTGCAACACCCGCTGAACACGCGGAGTTTTTGTTTTGTTTTGTTTTTTCAAACGGGAAGTTATTGATTATACAAGGCAGGCCTCAGGTCAGGGGCCCGCGTTGCGACGCCCCGATCGGGGTAACTCGGCCGGGTTTGCAGAAGTGCACCGTCGTCTAGGCTTTCGGACCGGTCTGCGCCCTTAGCCCTTCCTCCCTCCCCTCTCTCCCCCCGCCCTAGCCCTTCCTCCCTCCCCTCTCTCCCCCCGCCCTAGCCCTTCCTCCCTCCCCTCTCTCCCCCCGCCCTAGCCCTTCCTCCCTCCCCTCTCTCCCCCCGCCCTAGCCCTTCCTCCCTCCCCTCTCTCCCCCCGCCCGCCCGGGTCGATTCCTTCCTTCTTAAAAATCATTCGGTGGCTAAGAGAGGCGCCGCGGAGGATCACTGAGGGTCCTTAAAGACTGCAAAAGGACTCTCATCAGGGCCTTTGTTATGCACCATGCTGTATCTCCGATCTCATCTGAGGTGGAAATAGAGTAGGGGCCGGCCGGAAGACGGAGGAGGGGGAGGAGAGGGGAGAGAGAAAGGTTTTGGCTTCGAGCGCGGAGGAAGAAGCTTTGCCAAGTTTGTGGCCTATGCCCAATCCAATAGGTGCTGCTGCTGTTTGGTCTTTCCAACTTGTTGCTAAAATCCGAGACGTTCTCGAACACTGTAAATACATAACGATAAAAATTGCAACGATCGTTGCAAAATTTTGAAAAAGTTTTGCAATCATCGCTATGCACAATTTGTGTGGAAGCAATTTTTGGAAATGACATGTTATTGCAATTTACACTGAAAAACCATTGCATAATATGACAGTTATTTCATTGCAGTTTCAAACTCTGTGAAGAGGGCGGCATAATGGCATCATCATTTTACTTTCCGGCGGACAGGAAGGTGCTGAGCACGGCAGACACACTGTCGCTCCTATGCGCACAACCCCGGCCTCCTCACTGCGGTAACGTAACAACACGCACACGCGGCACGCACTGCGGCACGCACACGCGGCACGCACACGCGGCACGCACTGCGGTCACGCAGCCCAGCCCGGGTCAGGGGGGATTCGGGACTCTCGGTCCCGCTGCTCCGGCAGCGACCGTTCATATCATTCATGCGCTCGCTTTGAGCGGCGCAGCAGCGCGCGAGGACTTCCGCCCCCCCTCCCCCTCCCCCTCCCCCTCCCCCCCCCTCCCCCTCCCCCCTCTCGCACCCGTTCCGTTTGTGTGCCCGCCTGCCCGAGACGCGCGCGATCCAGTTGAGCGTAACACTCATACTCTTTCGTGAAAGTCTTGAGATGGATGCTGTGCGCTGCTCTGTGTGTGTGTGTGTGTGTGTGTGTGTGTGTGTGTGAGAGAGAGAGGCTGCCTTCTCCCGGCGCTGATGCTCTGGCGTTACGATGCCCCGCCATGTGCGCCTCCGCAGGGCTTCCGCTCCGATCAAAGCCATTACAGTTATTACAACTTGGAGATGCATCAGTGCTGTCTGTGCACATTCTAAATGCAAATGGGACAATTTTATTTAAATTTTCGTAACTTTTCGTGCGCATCTCAAATCGAAGACAATTTTTTTGACACCGTAAACGACGCCCTGTGGCCAACAAAGTTGTCATCTGTTTGGGTTGTGCGCAAAATATTACGAAAGTGTTGACAACATTGGCCATTTGCATTTAGTGTGGCGGCGGTGCGCTTGTGCACGGATCCAGGAGCGGCTCTGAGACGGAGTGAGGTGCCACACGTATGCCTTCCCACAGAGGGTCCCCTAACCTCCCCGGCAGAATGAGCTCGGAATCCCCCCCCCCCTCCCTTTTAAGGTCCTCACTGAGAATGAAAACGTCATGATCGATCATATCGCCCGGAAATAAGGTAGTTGAAGAGGCTGATTTTAAAACCAGGCCTGACATTTAAGTTAAACTCCGCTTGGCGCAGGACTTAAAGAATGGAGTCAACTGGCCTATGGAGGCTGGGGAGGCCACGATAAGGCCTGCCTCTAACTTCTTCATATGTCCTAACAGAAAAGTCCGTGTGACCCTAATGTTTTGGAATCCTGCTGGTGCCAAGCTGATTTAGATCCAATAGAGGTTTCCGACGAGACTTGTAAACGGATTGAAGAACAAAAACACTTCCAGACCGGAAACTCTCGAGGGCGGACATAAAATGCTTGAATGGCGTTTGGAGTGAATGTGGAGCTTATCTGCCATATTTGGCGCGTACCTTGTGCATCAAAATTTCTCATACCTGCTCTCGAGAGCTTCCGGGCTGGGAGTGATTTTGTTCTTCAGCTTCCGCATCTGAGCCCCGCTGGAAACCTCTCCATCTTGAATAATGTGAGGCCCCGTTTTCAAAACGGCCTCCTCGATAAGCAGCTCATGACTTTCTCATTCTCAGCGCAGAGTACACGGCACACCCTGGCAGGCCTCGGCTCGGGCCGTGCGCGGCGTGCCACTGCCCGGTCCAGCGGCGGCGCAGCGCTACGCACTGCCCGGCAGCGGCCGCCGGTGGCTGACCAATCACGTGCAGGACCCCTCCAATGACCCGCAGTGCCTCCGGTCAGCGCGGGGAGAGCAGAGAACAGGGTCCAGCCTAGCCTACCTCCCGTCGCGTGAGCAGTAAATAGATAGAGGAAAATAAAAAGGGAGCAAAAATGTGCGCGCGACCGCTACCTGTGCCAGGGCTGTGCCAGGCACAGGTAAAAATTCTACGAAGACGTTATTCGTAGGCTACGAGGAAAGTCTTCATCATACTACGGAAATAAAGTCTCCGTAATACGAAGGACACAAAGTCCTCGTAATACAAAGGATCCGTTTTCCGAACAATTAGCCTACGATGAACTGCTTCGTAATACGAAGGATGCTACGAAGCTTTCGTTTTTCCTCGTAGGATTTTCACAGTGGGGCTGTGGTGGGGCCTCCCGGGAACCCCGCATGCACCGCGGCGCGCCTGGCCGGATGATAATATTCATACCAATACTAAGTACCAGTTTCTTACGTGCAAATACCCGCACTCACCACTTTGGCCTTCTGTTATTTCGTGCTGCAAATTTGACGATCCCCATATTAGGTGACGTCCGCTTGTTTGTTGTTGCTTCTTTTCTCGTATACCAGACTCTTGTTCCCCTTTCACGCCGACGTTATACCGTCTCGAACGCCTCGATGATTGTAATGACTGTGTGTTTTCACGCCCGCGGTCGGCCGGCGCTTCCTCGGCGGCTCGTCTCCGCCTTCCTCACTGCCGGCCAAGGCACCGGCCAACACGTCCTGCCCAGTCTTGACCCGTCCGCGGCGCGTCCGCCCGTTATTTTGTAATCGCTTTGCCACGCTCGGACCGCCGACCGGACCGGTCCGGTCCAGCTGTGATGGTTATGACTCTCGCCTTCGACTCCTCTTTTTCCGGTCGCTTATGAGCGCCAAATCACGTCGCTGCTCCGAAAGGCTATACGTGGTCCGGGGATTCGGGAGAGAAAGGGAGAGCGAGGAGGAGAGGGAGACGGCAAGCGAGGCGTGACAGAGAGAGAGAGAGAGAGAGAGAGAGAGAGAGAGAGAGAGAGAGAGAGAGGGAGCGCGTTTTGTGGTAGCCACTGGATAGCCGATGCTGATGGACCGGGTAGACAAGGCGCGCTGCCGGCTGACTCACTGACCGAGTCACTAACTTCGTCTGCTTTTTTTTTGTGAGGCGGGGGTCCGCGGCAGTCCGCAGGAGCGAAGCGGGGAGGGGCTCACATAACCTGTCATTGACCAGCAGCCGCGTGGCCCGGCATGGCCTCTCTCTGTCTGTCTGTCTGTCTGTCTGTCTGTCTGTCTGTCTGTCTGTCTGTCTGTCTGTCTGTCTGTCTCTCTCTCTCTCTCTCTCTCTCTCTCTCTCTCTCTCTCTCTCTCTCTCTCTCTCTCTCTCTCTCTCTCTCTCTCTCTCTCTCTCTCTCTCTCTCTCTCTCTCTCTCTCTCTCTCGCTGGTGGCACGGCCGTAGGTCAGCGCTGCTGCTCTCCCGCTCCCTTCTGCTTCCCACAGTTGTTGTTTCGCGTTGTTTGCCCGCTCGCCACACAGGGCACGAGTGGTCCGCGAATCGATTGCTCCTCCTGGAAGAATTTAACAAAGGCATTGCATTCTCTCTCTCTGTCTCTGCATCTGTCTGTCTCTCTTTCTCTATCTTCCACTACCTACCTGTCCGCGCCCTCGTCTATCGCCTTTCATCTGTTCATCTGGTTGTATTTCTGTCTGTCTAGGTCTCTGTTTGTCTGTCTTTCTGTCTGTCTGTGTCTGTCTCTCTCTGTCTCTCTGTCTCTCTGTCTCTCTGTCTGTCTCTGTCTCTCTGTCTCTCTCTCTCTCTCTCTCTCTCTCTCTCTCTCTCTCTCTCTCTCTCTCTCTCTCTCTCTCTCTCTCTCTCTCTCTCTCCCTCTCTCGCTCTGGAAGGAGTGGCCAGCACTGGACTGCAACGAGCACGGAATAATAACTGACCGTTGTCGCCGGTCCCGCGGAGGGGGGGGGGGGGGCAGAGCCTACTCAACGGCCAGGGAAAGGGATTTGCGTGCTCAGATCAGATTGTTTCATTTAAGACATCTTTTTAGACAGCAAAAAAAAAAATTGGAAAAAAACTTGCGGAGAAAACGATTTTGTTTTCTGGCCGATTTAAATTCGGCTACCCTCCAGTGGTTCGGTATGCTAGCGGGTCCTCCTGGAGAGAGGTCTGTCTCGTATTCAGACCCGCACCTGCACGCGTCGCCAAGGGAAGGCTCCGCCCAAAAGAGGACAGCGAGTGGTTACAAGTGAGTGGTTTAGAAAATACGGGCAGACTTACACGGCGCGACATTGAGCGCCTGCACAAGTCAGGGTAGGCCAGCCCGCACGACTCATGTGCATGCATCGAGTGCGGTTGCCTACCCATCAGGCGCTCTCTTCGCTCTCGGGGGGGGGGGAGGGGGGCACGATCATCCGTGTGTTACGAAAGGCAGCTGTTTCAACACTACCAAGAGAGAGAGAGAGAGAGAGAGGGGTGAGGGGGGGGGCGACGGAGAGAGAGAGATGTATACTTTATGGACGACCCCGAGCGTGTGTCGTGTCCAGCGCCGGTTCCGTGCCGCCAGTAGCGGCTCCAGTGCGGACTCCTCCAGCATCTCTCTCCAGCCGGCCGGGACGGGACGCGGGGCGGACGCTCGCGTGATAGCATCTGGATCATGAATGCGATGGCATGGCCCGGAAGGGCACTACTACTTATTTGCGTGGCGGTCCGTGTGGGAACCGGCACAATAAGAGAGGAGGGGGGGGGGGGGAGGCTGGGGGCAGCACTCACTCATATCATCTCTTTGTTGGTCCGCGGGCGGTGAGTGGGGTGGGGCCGGGGGCCGGGGGCCGGGGGGGGCCGGGGGCCGGGGGCCGGGGGCCGGGGGCCGGGGGCCGGGGGCCGGGGGCCGGGGGCCGGGGGCCGGGGGCCGGGGGCCGGGGGCCGGGGGCCGGGGGCCGGGGGCCGGGGGCCGGGGGCCGGGGGCCGGGGGCCGGGGGCCGGGGGCCGGGGGCCGGGGGCCGGGGGCCGGGGGCCGGGGGCCGGGGGCCGGGGGCCGGGGGCCGGGGGCCGGGGGCCGGGGGCCGGGGGCCGGGGGCCGGGGGCCGGGGGCCGGGGGCCGGGGGCCGGGGGCCGGGGGCCGGGGGCCGGGGGCCGGGGGCCGGGGGCCGGGGGCCGGGGGCCGGGGGCCGGGCACAGCGTGAAAGGTGCGGCCAGTTCGCCGCCTGGCAGCCCCGCACGGAGAGCAAAAGTTAGTGCCCGCAACGAATTTTTTAGATGAATTTCAGACAAGCAGTAAATTTTAGTTCCGGTGACTTAAATTTGGTCAGGGGGACTATTTTCACGACCGGTGAGCTATTCTCATCGCAAGTTACGAACCAATAGTTCACACAACAGAATGCTTCGTAAGAAAGTTCGTAATACTTGAGCTGCAGTTTTCTTCACAAGCTTTTTATAGAGCGGACCATTTTACGCACAGAGCGCGCCGGCTGCAGAGTTAGAGCAGGAGCTGGCGGTGCCGCGCCAGTCCCCCCCCCCCCCCCCTCTTCTCCTCCTCCTCTACGTGGTTTGTGGAGCTCCCTCGGCTGTGGCGCCTCTGTCTTTCCATTAACCCCCCCCCCCTCCCCCACTTTTCCCTCCGGGCTTCGCTCAGATCCTTTCGCCTCCGCCAGGAAGGAAGGACTGTAACGGCAGGACGCCCGCAGCCCGACACCCATTTCATGCGGCGGGAGTCTCTACGCTGAAAATAATTGCGGGGCAAATAGTTTATGTCATGCGGCGAATCAGTGGTTCCTGAAAAATAAAAGCACCGCTCATGAGCATGCTACGGGAACTTTAGAAAAAGAGGGGGAAAACAAGAAAAAAAACATATGCTTGTATCACATCACACATAACCGTGTGGAACGGATTGTGGTATACTTGTTGTACTTTTGGCGTTTCTTGGACGCCAAACATACGTGAAATTAACACTATAGAAAAACAGCAAAAGTACGCCAAATCAATGGCAAATGCAGTTGGCGTAGGTTTCATGTTATTGTGGCGTCCTTTTGGTAATAAATCTGTTGAATTTTCCGCTAAAAGTACGCCAAAAAGCTTTGGCCACACGCAGAAAATGTTCGGCGCCATCCGTATTCGTCCCTGCCTAGGCAAATCCGACTTGAACGGCGCCCCTGTGCGCTCGGCCACAGCGACACTGGGAGGGAGGGAGGGGAGGCGGCTGACAATGTTCGACAGAAACCGGAGTTCCAACGGAGACGGCTCTTGACTTGATCGCCCGCCTCCCCTCCCTCCCTCCCAGTGTCGCTGTGGCCAAGCGCACTGGGGCGTCGTTCAATTCGTACTTGCATAGGCAGGAACGAATACGGATGGCGCCGAACATTTTTTGTTGTGGCCAAAGCGTTTGGCGTCTTTTTGGCGGAAAATTCGATAACTGTATTACCAAAAGGACGCCACATTTACATGAAACGTACGCCAAACTGATTTTGCCATTGATTTGGCGTATTTTGCTGTTTTTCTAAGGTGTTAATTTCACGTATGTTTGGCGTTCATGCAACGCCAAAAGTACAACGAATAAACCAAAATCCGCTCCACACGGGTACATCTGTCTCTGGTGGGGTCTCTTGAATCAAGCATCTTAGTGCTTAATTAAACCAAGCACTCTCTCTCTCTCTCTCTCTCTCTCTCTCTCTCTCTCTCTCTCTCTCTCTCTCTCTCTCTCTCTCTCTCTCTCTCTCTCTCTCTCTCTCTCTCTCTCTCTCTCTCTCTCTCTCTCTCTCTCTCTCTCTCTCTCTCTCTCTCTCTCTCTCTCTCTCTCTCTCTCTCTCTCTCTCTCTCTCTCTCTCTCTCAAGCACAGTAATATGCGTGAAACGAGGGAGACATTTCGATAATTTATCGGACGATAAATTTCGATAATTTATCGGACGATAAATTCCGATAATTTTGGGGGCGATACGATATATCGTTATCGTTGTTTATCGATAAGAAAAAGTTATCGTATCGCGATAGGAAAATCCAGTTATTGCCCAACCCTAGGCCAACCAGACACACGCCCTCGCACACGCCACCACCGGATTATACGCTTCTTGAAATGCAAGGAGATGCGGTGGTGACAGTGTGCCGGGCCATGCTGTCTGCACCCCCCCCCCCCTTCTCCTCCCCCGTCCTTCCCCGCTCCCCTCTTCCCGCCCGCACTGCGTCCAAGTGTGAGAGGAAAAGAAGAGGAGACAAAATGATGATTCTTTGTTGGCCAAGCAGTCCGGCCCTAGGGTCCTCTCTCCAGTACCCCCGACCTCCCTCCCCCCCCCCCCCTTTTCACGTCGTGACGTCACGCTGTCCACCGTGAGGCGGGGGCGTTGCAGCAACGACGACTCGACTCGAGGAAGCGAGCGGGCCGCGGGCCATGGGGCCTCGCCACGCCGCGCCATGCCTGGCCGGGTTGGGCCGCACGCGATGACACGCGAAAAGGCGGGAGACGAGAAGCAGGTGTAATAATTGTGTCAACACGAACATGGCACGGCACGGCCCGGCACGGCACGGCACGGCACGGCACGGCCCGGCACGGCACGGCACGGCACGGCACGGCACGGCACGGCACGGCACGGCACGGCACGGCACGGCACGGCACGGCACGGCACGGCACGGCACGGCACGGCACGGCACGGCACGGCACGGCACGGCACGGCACGGCACGGCACGGCACGGCACGGCACGGCACGGCACGGCACGGCACGGCACGGCACGGCGCGGCACGGCACGGCACGGCACGGCACGGCACGGCCCGGCACGGCACGGCACGGCACGGCACGGCACGGAGGGGGGGGGGACGGGGCCGCCTGGCAGGTAGGCAGGCCCGTTAAGCACCCGTGCGTGGAATGCGGTGGGTGGCCTACCCTATCATGCGCGGGCGCTGGCTGCCTCCCGCCTGACGCACATGCGGACGCCGCGCCACGCCGCAGCAAGCGAGTTCGATTTTTTGGTAACCGATCGGATGCGTCAGGCCTTTTTCTGTTGTTGTTTTTCTTTTAAATTGCAATGCGTATTGGACTACTTTGCCTTCACTACGCGTTTCATGCAACGCTGTGTCGGAGACACATGGCCGGCAGCTGGATGACAGTGACAATGCGCGTGCGCTCTCTCTCTCTCTCTCTCTCTCTCTCTCTCTCTCTCTCTCTCTCTCTCTCTCTCTCTCTCTGCAGAAAGGCAAATGAGACAGAATGAAAGAGAAAGCGTCACAAGCCGCAAAGACACCACCGGCGCCGCTACCTTATTACGGATTCTGATGGCGGTCAACAGAGGCCGAGCATAGCGGAGCGCGCGCGCCCGCCCGCCCACCCGCCCGCCCGTACACACACACACACACACACACACACACACACACACACACAGAGTTGCCCTGGACACAAGCCGCATTTGCTGCTTGGAGCCTAAAAAAGCAGTTCCGACCATATCCGTCAGAGAGCAGAACTTCCGTGTTTTATGTTTTTTGCGCGCTGGGGCCTTATGGCCTTATGCCTTATGCCCCGCACAATGTTCAATTTCGAATCCAATTAAATTCAATAAAAGTAATTCCCGCGCCGGGCTCGGTTACAATTGTATCTGATACCGCGGAGGGGCGTAAAGATGACGACCGGACGCAACGCGGTCATGTGCCGCGCCGTGTTGCGCCGTGCCGCGCCGTGCCGTGCCGTGCCGTGCCGTGCCGTGCCGTGCCGTGCCGTGCCGTGCCGTGCCGTGCCGTGCCGTGCCGTGCCGTGCCGTGCCGTGCCGTGCCGTGCCGTGCCGTGCCGTGCCGTGCCGTGCCGTGCCGTGCCGTGCCGTGCCGTGTCCTCCCACGGTGGACCACCACAGAGTTATGTCGACCCCACGTTGTGGTTCAGTGGCATCTGTCCTCTCTTTTCCCGTATTTTTTTCTTTCTCTCTCTCTCTCTCTCTCTCTCTCTCTCTCTCTCTCTCTCTCTCTCTCTCTCGTCCCTTCTGTCTTTAGAGCGCTTTTCTCTCACGACGCCCCGCTCCTGGAGCAGAGGAGTTGCGTATCATTTTGTATTATTTTGCCGTTGGCACAACACCGCGGGTCCGCAAAAGCTTCAAACGCTTAACAGTAAACGTCCCGGCCCGGCACGTCCTCGCTCCTCGTTCTGTTATTAGTTTGCACGCGCCGCTCAGCAGAATGCTTCCGCTTTCGATGATTTCTAGGATATGCGCTCCTGGACTAGGATCCTGGACCAGAGGCTGTGGCGCAGGGGCGTTCCTCCGCTGCAGCGGCTGTGCCGGCCGGCCCGGTCTCCCATGGAGCTTACGGGGCTACTCGGATAAAGCCTGCGGACAAAAATGTATCCAAGAGATCGCTTCCTTGATTTCAAAAAAGAAAACGAACATCCTTTGGGACAAGGAAATATTCTTATTGCAGCGATGTAGGGTAAATTTTCTATTGTATGAAGGAAACTTTCTTAAAATCGAAGAAAAAATTCCACCGTCCCCACCCAAGGAATCAAGAAAACAATTTTCGTGCGTGTTTGCGTCCAGTGGCCAGTAACAAAATTGTGACTCCGACTGACTCAAATTTTCATATATGTCTGTGGTTCGTGACAATAGCCGTCTGGATTATAGTCGCTCAGAATCGTCCATAGCCACGGACAAAAATTGCCCATAACTCTTTCCGTGTACCATGGGGCCACCACGAACCGACGGAAGCCGATCCAAAAAGGTATCTCGATGAAAGTAGCTGCTGCCACCGCCTCAGCGGCAGCCGCGGTGAGGGGGAAGGGCGGGGGGGGGGGGGGAACTCCCGGAGGGCCCAGGGCGGGGGGGGGGAGGAGGGGGAACTCCCGGAGGGCCCGAACTCGGCGGCGGCATCCTTTCAGAACGAGATCAATGGACCCCGGCGTGTCGTGCACTGCACGACGACCCTCTGCAGACGTGGGCTAACCGAGCTGGGCTGAAATGTAGGTTTTCAAGCCCAAAATGCAGCCAACGACTACCACGACGTGACGAGGCCGCCTTGCGGTCGCCAGCGGGTAGGCCAGCCCCAGTGGCGGATCCAGGGGCGGCTTTAGGGGGGGGGGAGGAAGTTACGCTTTTTGCCTACTTACAGGCGGAAATTTATGCCGGTTGCCTACATTTCCGGCGCCCTTCAGGCGCCTTAGGGGGGGGGGGGGGGGGGAGTTGACCCTTTGCCCCCCCCCCCCCCCCCACCTGGATCCGCGCATGGCCAGCCCGCACTGCACTCGCTGGAGTTGCTGTGCCTACCCACCCGGGGCCCCCCGCATGGCACGCATCATATCCTCTTAGACTATTTTATTCCATTTCTATGAGAGTGTCCTCGGCCCACACGCTAAATCCTTGTGTACAATTTTTTCCATAGTTCTGCACGTTATTTTTGCACAACTGCATACCAAAATGTGCCTTACTACGCTTTAGTTTCTAAGTTTTCCTCAGACGTTCCGCCTCTTTCCTCCGACAGTGTGTGTGGATATGCTGCCGATGCTCTGTTCATGTTTTACGTTTTTGAATGGCCGCCGCGCGGCGGAGTTATGAATAGCGGCGCTGCATGTGATACGCCGGAGCAGACTCCCTCTACTCGTCTGGTGGCGGAAAGCGGAGGCCGTGCCGTCTCAATGGTCCGTGATCACTCTTTGGTGAGTCCGGCAGCCATGGTACATAACCCGCGTGGGCCAGGCATGCACCACTGCACAGCTGCAACAGCTGCTCCGACTGTGTGTGTGTGTGTGTGCTCAGCCCAAGTGAAAAATAGTTTATCGATTCGTTTCCATGTCATTTATCAATTTCATATGCGTCTAAACGAATTCGTCGATTTCAACGACCAATGATACCGAAATGATACCGAACCCCCCCCCCCCCCCCCGTGCGCTCTGGCGTCCCTAGCCGTCCTAGGACAATAGTGGTCGAACCTTCGCCGTTCGCCCTTCCTCCCGTTCGATTGCGCGATCGAGTCTCTGCAACCCCCCCCCCCCCCCCCCCACCCACCAGGTCTTCAGCCACGCTGCGGCTGCCATTCAGTGGCCTAAGTGCTCTACAAAACGCTTATACCACCACTACCGTACCATCACTCGCAAAGCGTAAAATGGACCGCGGACCGACTAGTCGACTCGCCCTTTATACCAGGTGTATCATTGGCCCCGGGCAGTTTCGGTTTTAGGCAGTCCCGCAAAGCACTATCTCCGTCTCTTTCTGCCTCACGCGTCTGGCCGAGCCAGAAAGAGACGGAGATAGTGTGTTGCGGGACTGCCTAAAACCGAAACTGCCCGGGGACAATGGAACACCTGGTATACTTGTACTTCTTCTTTTTCCAGGCGTGCCTCACTACTGCCTGCCCCCTACGCTTTTCCCCTGCCCCCGCCCTACTCCAGAGTTATTGTTGAGTCAAGCAATAAATGTATGGAGCGGGCGTACTTAATATATTTATCATAGGTAGCGCATTATCCTTGACGAATTAGCGGTCCAAGCAAAACTAATTGCCGTATGAATCAAGTATAGTGACCCGAGAGTATCACTTGATTCCCTTTTTAATTTTTTTTTAGAAGGCCCTGCAGGAACTGCATTTGTAGCAGCAGCAGGAGTGGACAGAGGCTGCATTATAAGTCTGCTGCAGGGCGGAACGTGGAAGGGGGGGAATGGGGGAGGGGGAGGGGGGAGGGGGGGGGGAATAAATGTATTGGCATTCTATTATGAGTTTCAACCAGTTGGTTCGGTCGGCGAGTCGCGCGGCTAGTTTGCGGACGCAGAGTACAGTGAGAGTAGTGGGGAGATGGTGGTGGTGGTGGTGGTGGTGGTGGTGGTGGTAGTGGTGGTGGTGGTAATGGTGGTGGTGGTGCTGCGCTGGGCATGCGGATGGATGCGGCATGTGCCGCGCAGGCCCCGACCCCCCGCCCCCGCCCCTCCTCACCTCCTCTGCCACCCCCCGCCCCGCGAACGGATATGCCGCATCGCAGAGGACCTACAGGGGACGCTCACAAATTACGTAACGCGCCATTGATGGGCGGAGAACCGTCATCACGGAATCAGACAACCCATACAACCGGCCGCGGTCTCCAGACGCGGTTCCGGGAGCTGATCTCCAGTGTGAACTCACCAGGAATCTACAGTTACGCTGTAGTTTTTGTACAGAAAACTGTAGTTTCAGTGCAGAAAAAGCACCAGTTTCTTGGACAAACTGTAGTTAACTGTACTGAACATCGCGTTAACTGCATGTACACCACAGAAAAAGTACAGTTTAGGAAACTATAGTTTCAGGCCTGGTTTGTGTCACGTGGCTTATAGACGACCCCCGGGCAGACGGACGCGGGCGGCGCGGCGCCAGACACTGACAGGAAGGCGGTGGCGGGCGGCGCGCTCTCATTTAGTCGGCATCACAGACATTATTAAGGCGATTAAGGCTTGGGTCATTTTTGTTTTCTCTACGGTCAGGCCCGTCGTCCCGTCCCGTGCTACAGGCATGGTTTGGTACAGCGGTCTTTTGCTTTAGTTCCGTGGGCACCGGATTAATTCTTACTGACACTTACTAACAAATATGATGAAAATAACTCCCAAAAATCATTCTACATAGTATTATCATTATCGAGCTGTAGCGAAGCCGTGGGTGGTCCTTCTCACTTTAGTTCCGCCCCTTTCCGTCACTCCAAATCTGAACTTTGGGCGGAACCAGGCGGCCTAACTGTCAGACATAGGCATGAAGAAGCTAATCCGCCTGCGAGTCCTATGGTAGGCCAGCCCGCTCGCCACGCGTGCATCCCGCTGTGGGGGTTGCCTACCCACCAGGCGCCATGCGCGCTTAGACTGGTCACAATAGGTTTGCATTTGCGACATTGCCATGGGCGTCGGCAGAAGCTGGCAGAGACAAAACGCACCAGCGATGGCCTCTGCCGCCTTCTGCTTTGTGCTCTGTGCCCTGTGCCCTGTGCTCTGTGCCCTGTGCCCTGTGCCCTGTGCCCTGTGCCCTGTGCCCTGTGCCCTGTGCCCTGTGCCCTGTGCCCTGTGCCCTCCGGTCTGTATGAGCCCTGAGGATGAGGACCCACCGGGCTCGCGCCGCGCAGACTGGCGGAGACGCTTTCGCAAGCGGTTATTACTGCTGCCGGGCCGGGCCGGACTCTAGGCACATTCCTTATTGGACGGGCAGGCGCGGCATGCACGTGAGTCCCCATATGAGTCCACATGTGTGTCCACATACATGGCCGCATGTCACACCGGCCCGCCGACCCCGCGGCGCGCCGACCGTCTCCGTCGCCGCTTCCACGATCGCGCGCGGGGGAGTTCGTCGCTCCCGGAAAGCGGCGGCCGACAGCCGACAGCACCGCAGTCTGGCGGCGTCATCGTCATCGTCATCGTCATCGCGATCGCTAGCCACGCGGCCCTTGGCCCAGGCTGCCCGCACCTAACGCCCCCCCTGTTCTGCCCGTGTTGCAGGTTTGCCTGGCGCTGCTGGCACGGCCCGCCCTCAGCGCAGATGACGCCAAGCCCGATGATGCCGCTGCTGCTCCGCCGCCGCCTCCGCCGCCGCCTCCGCCGCCAGCCCCGCGGCCGTGACGGATGACGCCAAGGGCGGCGAGGTGCTAGACGTGGCCGAGTCCTCCAACAACAACACGGCGGCGGCGGGCGAGGACGACGGCAGCGGTGCGAGCCGCAACGCCAAGCGCACCATCGACCACAACCTGGGCTACGGCTACCGCTACAACACGGTGCTGCGCCCCGTCCACCACTACCACCCGCACATGGGCCAGCACGGCCAGTACGGTCAGCCCCTGCGCCGGCCCATGGGACCCATGGGACCCATGGGCCTGCCCGCATACCGCCTGCAGCAGCAGGTGCCGGTGCCCCGGTACACGCCGCACCACTTCTACAGCACGGGCGTGAGCGCGAGCGGCGCCGCCAGCACCGGCAGCAGCGCGCCCTTCCGCTTCTCGCAGCCGCTGCCGTCGCCGCCTCAGCAGCAGCGCGACGAGCCAGTTCCCGAGCAGCACGAGCACCCCGAGCACCAGCCCACCATGGCGCCACGTCCGGTCACCGAGGCGCCCTCCGGGCCGCACAGTGAGAGTGTGAGCGCCATCGGTGGTGTCAGCGGCGTCAGCCTGTACCGCACGCTGCAGGCGCACGCCGCCCAGCAGATGCAGTCCCAGGCCGAGCCCGCGTCGCAGGGCTTCTCGTACGAGGACGACGACCTCGCCAAGGCCAAGCAGCCCGAGCTGGAGCAGCAGCAGTCCGCGGAGGCCGCCGCTGCCGCCGCGCAGCCCGTGATGCAGCCCGTGCAGTACGCCGACGAGAGCCCCGCTCACTCGTATCAGCAGGTGCTGCAGGCCGAGCCCAGCTACATCCTGCCGCATTCCTCCATGCTGGGCGCGTCTCTAGCCGCGTCCCCGCTCGCCATGTTCGGCCACCACGCCGCCAGCAGCCACCCCATCATGTACGCCACGACCGGCGTCGCCGGTTCGCCGCACCACCACGCCGCCGCGACGCAGATGATCCCCGTGATCATCGTGCGCCTCATGGACTCGCAGTCGGCAGCCGCTGCGCTCGGGCCCTCCGCCACGCTCGGCCACGCCGCCATGGCCCCCATGAGCCACGCCCTTAGTCCCCTGGCCTCGCCCCTGGCCTCGCCATACCCGCTCGTCAACATGCAGTACCTGCGTGACTACCTCAGCAAGCTGTACGCCCCCGCGGCCACGGCCCCCGCCGACACGCTCATGTACACCAGCCCTCTGTTCAGCTCTAGCCAACTGCAGAAGCTGCAGCTGCAGCAGCAGATGCACGCCCAGCTCCAGAAGCAGCTGCAGATGCAGCTCCATCAGCAGCAACAGCAGCAGCAGCAGCAGCAGCAGCAGCAGCATCAGAGGACTTCACCCTCAGTGGCGGCCATCCTGCAGGAACAGCACAGGCAGAGGGTGGCGGCCGCCACTGCGGCCGCGCAGCAGTCTGGTAGGACGGAGGTAACCGTGCACCGGAGCACCGCCATCTCGCCGCAGGAGTACAAGGAGTCCGTAGAGCAGCAGGAGGAGGCCGAGACCTAAGCGAGCAGCGAGTCCGGCACCACCCACAGCCCAGGCTTAATAATAGGAACCCTTGTACATAATTTATTGTTATCAAGCTGTTATGGAGTAGTTTGCTGAGCATGCGTGTTTTTTTTTATCATTACTATTATTATATTATTTAAATTATGTGTTTTAAGTAGTTTTTGTTGAGTTGTTGTCCATAATGTTATCAGTAACGTTTAGCTCTAAGCTGGAAACCAAAAATAAAAGACTTGTTTTTATTTTTCTTAACTTTCCTGTATGAGGGTTTTGTTTGTTCTAGCCCACTTCTTTCCTGTATCACACCTATATAACAAGGCTGCCCTCTTCCCAAAAAGAATAAGAGGTTAGATGAGACAAATAAGTAAAAGGCACAGCTCAAGTTAAAATCTTTATTTAATGTGGAAGACATATTTTGGTCTCACAGAAAACAAGTGAACTATGACTTGCTGCTAAGGTGATGTGTGGTAACGCAAATCTATCATTCAAAGGGTCAAACACAGAGGAAATGTTACTGTTTTCGCTTAAGTACAGCCATGGTTCTGAAATAACCAGTCTTCATGTATCACAATGATGGAATAAGAAGTACTCTCACACCCAAGGCAAGGTTGCAAACAAGCCATTACACAAAGCCTTTCACAACAATGTTAAAAGGATCCTAAAGTAAGTCAAAATTTAACATATTTAAGACACAAAACTAGATTTCACAATTAATTAACAATAATATATCTGTTACTCAACAAAATGTGTTGTAGAATCAATATGGACACTCTAAAAAAAAAAAAAAAAAGGAACTTCAATTTAAAAAAAAACACACACACACACATACACACTAATAAACAACATTGGGAAAAACATAGTCACAGTTTTCAGTTGGTGATGGCACATTTTGGACAATGACATAAAAATACAAAAGTACTTATGATTGATGGAAAACCACCAACCATGCCAACTGCTGATATTGGAGCTTTTCTTTAATTAAATTCAGATTATCAATCAAGGGTTGAAAATGCTGCCATCTCAATAACAAACAATGCACAAACCATTCTTACATACTCAATTCACCTTCACCTTTTTAAGAGTACTTATTACTTTATCTTATACAATACATCTTATGGTTCTTGCACACCATCACAATATATTTCCATTTTGACCAACAGTAGTGTGCATTCTGACCAATCCAACATATTTATTTAAATCCCTACAGGTGTTATGAATGACACCCTGCAGAGGTTTTAAATTTTATCATACCAACACCACCGTTAAATGAAACATTATTTCATTGTATTGAAAGACACTCAGCATCACACACAACTGCTCAACCTACAAAAAGACCACTGTCATGGGGCAGTTTGAGTATATGTCTGTTAGTACACAGCACTCATTTTGCTAGACCATATCTGTCTGCAAAATACTTTTACCAATATGTTTTTCTAACAATAGCTCAAACTCTTACTCTTAATGTCCTGAAGGAGCCCTGCAAAGAGGTATGGTAGCAAGAGGAAGTTTGGCCAAGCAGTGAGAGTTATTGATACCAGCACAGTTATCTCTACATGAACAGACAGGCACTCAACAGTCGGGGAATTCTCATCGTCATGAAACAAATATATAAATTTGTGCTTCCAAGCACACATCAAATACGCAATTCTGAGCCACCAGCAATTTCACAAAAATAAATGGTTTTGTACTCAGCTGGCAATTAAAATTTCCTACAAAAAAACATTTGGTCATTAGCGATAAACTAAACAGGAATTGTTTGATGCTACAAATGGAAAAAAGAAGTCTAACTCAGATGTACCAAGACTTTGGTTTATAATGTTGTTTGGTTGAAATCACTCATTATATCTGGAAGTCTTAAGACAGATTTCCCTTCCTTGAATTGTTTTATACTACTGTTTAGTAGTCTAGGATCTCCACACAAACCAAAAATAACTAGTATGCGGGAAAATTATCAGTGGCAAAACACTTTCTCCACAATCTCTACAAGGCAGTGCACACACAAAAATTGCATAAGAACAAATTCATATCGGTTGTCACAGCTTCAATGTTTGGAACGTCAATAATGCGATAACAGAAAATAATTAAAAAATCACTGTGGAGCTACAACAGGATTACGCATTTTGCCTATGCCAACAATTTCACTGTCAATAACATCTCCCGGCTGAAATAAAAAAGACAAAATAAGATTAGATCTCTAAATCCAACTGTTAGCACACCCAATATATCAATATGACAACATCTTACCTTTAGAAATTCTCTTGGGTTTCTAAACACACCCACACCAGCTGGGGTCCCAGTAAGAATAATGTCTCCTGGAAGAAGTGTTAACAAACTGAAAATCAAATGAAGAAAAGGATTAGTCATAATTTCTCTGTAGAACAATGGAAAATAACTGGTAGACATTTCTTTAGATAAACTTACTGTGAGAGATGAGAGATAATGTAATCAACGCGGTGGATGAGTTGGTCAGTGTTGCTATTCTGCTTTTTGACGCCATTTATTGAACATGATAGTGGCAAGACATGAGGTCCATTTGGAAGATCTCCTGCAGACACAACAGCAGGACCCAGAGGACAGAATGTATCCATGCTCTTTCCCAAAAGCCACTGACCTCCATTGCGACCTTTCTGCCAATCCCGTGCTGATATATCCTGTAAATAAATTTAGCTTTATGATATGTACATCACATTAAGCTGCATTATTCTGAAAGTAAGCTCAGAAGAGTCGAGTACCTGAGCAACTGTGTAACCAAAGACATTCTCCATGGTATTTTCTGGTTTCAGATTTCGACAAGGTTTACCAATGACTACAACCATTTCTACTTCCCAGTCCACTCTCTGCAATCATGTTCAGAAAAGTTAGTACAGGCATAGAGCACTACTTTCAAATCTCAGATAGACACCACATTTACCGTAGATACTGTAGGAAGAATAACATTGTCCGTTGGGCCAACAATGCAGCTAGCAAACTTCGAGAAGAACATTGGTTCATGGGGAGGTTCAATGTGTTGTTCGTTGCAATGGCATCGGTAGTTCAGTCCTACACAGATCACCTTGCCAGGTGCAGTAAGTGGTGCTAATAACTTCACGTCCTTGGCCTGTGCTTTCACACTAGATTGAGCTGCAGCCCTGGTGTGTGAGAATAGCAATGTAAATACTACAAAAATTTAGCAGAATGTCACTAATGACATATGTGCTGCTCTCCAAAGAGCAAACAGAAGGAAATGATAATGACAATTTACCCTGGCATCCACATGTTAACTTACTTCTCTGCCTCGGCCCAGAGATCAGGGCCACCCTGAATTAGCTTGATCAGGTCATTAGGGATCTTGCTACTGCCTGTGCTAATATCAGTTATCTCTCCGTCTTGCTGCGGCTGCACTCCCAGCTTTTGGGGGCCTCCCTGGAGGTCGGCAAACTGCACAAAACGCATGTTGGCGGAGGCACCAGTGGAGAACCAGGACGAGCCACTAGGGCTGCTGCTGGTGTTGGATTCCAGATTACCTAACCTTCGGAGGAGCAAGTGTCCTCGGGACCGGGCACCCAGCATAAGTGACTGATGAGATAACGTGTGCATCAAACGATGACAACCGCTTTTCAAGGTCATGCTTGTTGACTCGTTGCCGTTAATTCACCGGCACCGACAAGGTACGAAGCCGAAGCAAAGGCACTCTCCACCCACACAATCGTACTGCTCAGAAGACTGTTTCTGTTTTTCTGCTTCTGCTGCTGCTGTCCCCCGCGCCCCGCGCCGGACGCTGTTATTCGCAGGAAATGCGGTGGAAGGATGCTGCCGTTTCGGGTGTGGGTTGGGTCTCGGTGTGTGGCTTATCTTGTTTTCCTGCTGATGGCTACTGTAAGAACGGGCTGCTATTTGCAGGTTTTCCTGCTGATTAACAAAAAAACGACCTCCAGTAACCTAACCTAATCATGTTGCGTTCATGTCACATATCGCAGTCCTTATCTGTTTTCCTGCTAATAACAATTTCTGCTGAAATCTGTTTATGTGCAGGTTTTCCTGCGTGCGCAGGTTTTCCTGCGAATATACACATCCCCTCGCGCCCCTCCCCCACTCTCCACTCCCGTACCCCGTGCGTGTGGTATGGATGTTGATTTCAAATCGGAACCGAACCATGGCGTCGTCGTTAGAAAACCTCGAAACTCAACTAGAACTTTTCATTGAAAATGTTAGGCAAATTAGAATTATTGTTAGCGATTTCCAGCCGCAGGGACAGAGCGTCTTAAATCAGAAAATGTAAGTACTTGGCCGCGTAAATGTAGGCGAAGTGAAAACGAATGACAGGTAGATAACCTATACTTACGGGATACCAAGTTTATATTCGTCCGTAAAAACTTTGAGAAGAGATTCTTTTCCTCTAGTTTATTTGCCTACTGCTGACGTAATCACTAGTGTCCATTCATGAAGCCGTGGGAAGAGGGTGTTTTTTTTTCTGTTTTGGCTGGAACTTCCAAAAGGATAGCAAAATTACAAGATCCGTGTTTCAAAAAATTCCCCTTTCTTCAGATATTTGTTTTAAATTTGTTTCTGGAACAATACTCAGTGTGTAATAAGTGTTTGTGTTCATCTTTTTTCTAGTCAAACTCTTGTTCAAGGACTTCAGGAGGTAGACAAACTGAAATCACAAGTCCAAGATGTTCATGTTCCACTCGAGGTGTTCGAGTAAGTACATCCTACTATTTTGGAGTATTTAAGTTGTCTTTTCTCTAATCCTTGCGTTATCCCTACAGTTACATCGACTCAGGTCGCAACCCTCAGCTTTACACTAAAGACTGCATAGAAAAGGCGCTTACGAAAAATGAACAAGTGAAAGGCAAGATTGATGCTTATCGCAAGTTTAAAGCACATCTACTTCTTGAGCTCAATAACTCATTCCCCAATGAATTGACAAAGTATCGAGCAATTCGTGGGGAAGAGAGACCCCTGGCGTAACACCCACAGAATTTAGGCTATCAATTTACTCTTCCACTTCATATTAATAAATATTGTTCAATTTTATTTAGCTATATTTGATGTTTTTGACCAATAAACTGTTAAGATTCTACAAAAATACTGAACTTCCATTTCCTATTTCCTACAGTTTGCATGCGAAATCCAGGCCGCTGGAGGCTCAACAGAAAGACATTTTTGTATGAAAACTTTATTTCAATCAACTCAAAGAATGGATAAATTTGGTTCTGCAAGAACAAAGGCACAGTCACATTGGCAATTGGAAAACCCAAGATAAGCAATTACAGAACCACTTGCAGAAACATGAGTAAAATAAACAATTTATGACATCTCAAAACTTGTAAATAACACAATCGGGAGGAAAACTAAAACAATTCATGAGGCTCATACTGGATTACAGCATGATGTAATGACAAGTACACACAGTCTTGGGAGTCTTTAAATGGCCTTATACAGCACCTCTTTCACAACAGTCAAACCTTTCTTGTTAAGATGTATCAAGTCTTTTCGAGTTTTGTTTTCAGAATAAAACCTTCACAGCACAGGAAACAAAATTGCCAATATTAAGAAATGAAACAATTGCAAGACATAATAGAAACAGATAAAATTACTTACATTTCAAAGCACTCCATCCGGCACCTCGAAATTCTTCTATCTTCAAATAATTTGCAGATGTCAACTGGTTTGATGACTGGAGGACCTGCAACAAAAATCAAAACAGCTAGGAAAAAGAAAATGACCCTTCCACTAGATCTTCTCAGCTTGATTTTACTAATAAGAATTTAGACCAAAATGAAGAAAAATACCAGTATGTCAATATCCCAATACTATCTTGAATAATATATAAAACAAGAACTTTACAGCTGATAATCACATCCATCTACACTTGGCCTTTCTCATCACAACAGAATGATCATCAACCAACCCTCATAAAATCAAATCTACAACGAAACATTAACACTGCTAACTGATAATATGGTCAATTCTTCCCTAGAAAAATACCCAGGGAAAGCAGATGTCCTCATAACTTGGATATATATCAGTGCAATCATGAAAAATACTGAGCTGAAAACGCACTTGTGTTGATAAAAACACGAGTCAACATTGCAGTATCGCCAATGTCATCTTCATCAGATTGACCAGGGTAGTCCCAGTCAACTCCGTCTTCCATGCAAGTCAAACATCCGGGGCAGAAAGGAGACTCAGCATTGAATTCAGCCAACAATTCCGCCTCCTCAAGTTCCTCTTGGGTGAGAATATACTGGGGAGAAATGTCGTATACCGAAATTCCTGAGTCTGAAATACACCCAATCTATTGACTCACAAATGTTCCAAGCTCAATACAAAAAAAATAGAAAACATAGGAAAGAAATATTATGATATTTTGAAGATCTGAACATAGCATGATTTCAGTACATTAGAACCAATAAAAAACAATTATCTACAAATTGAAGTTAAACCAGCTATTTTGACACGTCACTGCTCCATAAATTTATACAAACTTTTATCACACGTACTACTAATAGTACTTACATAGGCGTATGTTAAGATTTTTAAACAACCTTATATCACAATCCTCTTAACACGATTATCTAAGATTCATGATACTAAATCAAAATTACCTTTGTCAGACAACGCTTTAATGGAATCATTATAAGTGTTTAATCTTTTCCAATGGTAGGTCATGTTTTCAAGTCTGGGTATAGGAGGAAGTGTCAGCACTATAATTTCCTCAACTGACGACCGCAGGAATTCAACAACCCTCCTTAGTTCAGTACACATTTGGTGAAGATGTGTATTCTGAAATAAAAATTAATTTTAGGGAGAAAAAAGAACAAAAATCAATGAGTTGGGTAAAATATGAGATCCTCTTGATGGTAATCCACAATACCTACCCTCAATAAGTCATTGGTACCTATCATCAGCACAACTTTCTTCCCTAAATGATAAAATCCAGATCTTAAGCGTCTGAGCAACTCACCAACTGTCTGGCCACTTACACAATATCCCAAGAACCGAAGACTTTCTGGAAGATGGAAATAACAAAATGAGCAGCAGAAATATTTTAATAATATTCATACAAACCTATTTCTGAAAATCTTACCAGCCATGATGGCATTTTCACTCAATAGTTGCTGAGAGAAGCGCAAGAGCATACTATCACCTATGAGCTGATAACCATGAAAGTTGGGTTTCTGAAATGCATGTCAACAGTGTTGTTATATTGTATGAATTAATCTGCACTTCAAAAAAAAAAAAAATTAAACTTACTGGAGGAACATGTAAATTTTGCAAACACATAAACCTCTTATCAGATTCAGGGGGCGGTGGAGGTGGAGGCTTGTGGCAAGTAAATGCATTTGGAGCATCCATCAATGGACTTAATGAATCCTTAACGATGTATGTATCCCTAGAAAAACATATAAGACAGTTTACATGATTCTGCAGGACACAAATTACTTTCTAAAAGTTTAAAAAACTTTGAATACCAGTGAAATAGACCGCCAGAACGTATTGAAGGTGCTGCTGGTTGAGGTGGTGGTGTTGAATACATTTGTGGGGAGAAAGGTGAAGGGTAAGACTGGTGATGTGCAGGGTACAAAACTTGTGGGCTCCTATAGTTTGCTGTTTGAGATGCAGGCATTCTATATGGAGTATCTGGCTTAAAAGACTCATTTTGGTGATAGGGTCCACTTAAAGGAATGAAGTCTGGAGCAGTGCTTGCATTAGCTGGTCTCATATTAGTGTGCACAGCTGCGAAATAATTGGATATGCCTCCATCTCCAACAGTAGTTCTTTGATGACTAACTATGTCTTCCTCAGACTCTGAAGATATAGCAGTGGCAACAAAAGCTTTTGAGGATGACATTTTTGTCAAAGGTGCTACGGAGGGATTGTGCTTAATACCTGGAGTTGGATCCATCTGTTTACAATCAGCAGATACATCACTTTTTGACAGGTGCCTCAAGACATGAGCATCTCTGACAGTAGTACTGTGGTGTGAAACTTTAGAAGTCTTGAAATCATAATCTGAGTCAACCGAAGCTCTGCTGTCACTTTTCCTAGGTTTCACACCAACTTCACTAAATGAGCGAGATTCTCCAGCATCATCTGAGGAAGAAACATGTTTCTTCCTGCGAGAGCTTGAGTGTTGTTCCTTACAAGCAGACTTGGATCTAGAGAGGGACGAAGAGCCTCTAGCATAATCTGGACTTGACTGATGTCTCCTCTTGTGATATCTCTTTGGTGATTTGGACTGCTTTCTTCTCTGCCCTTTGCTTGAATTTGCATCACTTGATTTCCGCTTCTGTGATGAGCTTGTATGGTAATCAGAACTGGAAGCTTTACCCTGTCTTTTGCGTTGCTTACTTCTTTTCTTGAGTCTTATGACTGGGCCTTTGCCTGAGAGAGTGGAATCACTCTCAGAATGAGACGTGTTGTTTTCACATTGCATGAAATGAGTCGGTGCCTGTTTACCTTCCTCCCCTATAACAGCCACATCACAATTGTCTGTGTTGGGATCAGGCAGCATGAAAGGAGTGGGTGCCCGTTCATCTTCCTCAACTTCTCCAGGGGGGATGCCTTCTTCAAAGTTGTCAGATGCAGAGGAGACAGGGGACAGCTCCGGATGAGGCTCGGTCTTCGTGATGATCTCCAACTTCACCCTGATGTCTTCGCCGTAGCTTTCTTCCAGCCCCTTGGGCGGCGTGCCGGCCACGTCTGGGCCCTCGTCCTCACAGTCGTCGGTCTCGGCGCCGGACGGCTCTTCCCTTTCCTGCAAGGGGTGAATGGGCTCGGGGCGCGTCTGACTCAACGAGTCGCTAACCTCCCCGTCAATGAACTCCTCGGCGTCGATCTTTTTTGAGCTGTACCTGGTCTTGTCCTTCCTGATGCTGTGCAGTGAAGCCGTGAACAGTCTGCTGGGAGCTAGGGACCGGGCTGGCACACCCCTTCTTGGCGAAGGCGACGCCGCATGTTCCGCCATGGGCGCACCACCCGCACCTGCTGTACCGCGAGCGGTGCTCATGGCGATCACGTTGCTTCTGTTTCTGATGTTACAGGGTGAAAATCGACGCTGATGCTGCGACGCGTCGGCGGCACAAGTCACGGACCCACAATCACTCCGACATCTTCCTCGCAGAAACGTGCTCGCCTGCACAGACTTGCACGGCGCTGCGTTTGTCAACTTTCAAAATCAAACTTGCTGTCAATTGTTTGTCTGTATCCAAGTTTCCGGCAACTTCTAACTTCTGCCAAACCACACAATCGGTTTCGTGCCAGTAGTTGTATGTCGTGGTCTTAGATGCCCGATCCAAATTATTGTTTAAATTGGAGATGTTTTAGCTTCCTGGGATATGTTCCAGAGGGGAAAAATTGAGAAAAAGAAAAGAAGAAAGTATCTTCCGCCGCAAACCCGATTTTCGAAGACTGTGTTGGTACAACTGCCTGTGTGGCTTCTGCTCTTCTGCTTCTGCTAGTATTTCTGCTGATTTCACTGACATTTTTTTTTAAATTTGCGTGATTTTTTCCTCAAGAGACAGAACATAAACAAGTTTTGCACGCGTGGCTTAATATATGGTTTTAAGATCAATGGGAACAAGTATCCACTCACTCCTCTGGTGTTTCGATTATTGTTATTGTGTCTTTACCGGCGTGTAACAGGTTGGGTTAGTGGTTTCAGTGTTCACACATTTGTTTCGACTGATTTACCCCATAACACACTCAAATACAGCCCCCCCTCCCCCAGAAAAAAAAAGAAGAAAATGAACAGTAGAAGACTCCCTATTATTTATGGGAGCCAAACAGGAACAGCACAGGATGTCTCAGAGAGGATATGGCGGGAGGCCAAACGGTAAAGAAATTTCACCTGTCAACATGAAACTTGTCAATTGTAAACTATCATGATGTGTCTTTTAATTCTAGGTACCATCTGTCAGGGCCGGTTCAGGCTATGGATGACTACCCCATCACACAGTTAATTCACGAAAAAATTGTAGTCTTTGTTTGTTCAACAACAGGACAAGGAGAAGAGCCAGACAATATGAAGAATTTCTGGAAATTTCTCCTTAGAAAAAATCTACCGTCTAATTCATTACAGCAGTTGAAGTCTGTATCACATTTCAAACAATTTATATTATTCAATTGGTCTTGTCAGCCAGTAAAGAATATAAAGAATGATAATGTGGATTGTATATTATATTGGAATCTACAGGTTTGCCGTGCTAGGTTTAGGTGATTCCTCATATGCGAAATTTAACTACGCCGCCAAGAAACTGTACAGGCGGTTGTTGAATTTGAGTGCCACGCCTCTTCTTCCTTTGGGTCTAGCTGATGATCAACATGACCTTGGCTCTGATGCTATTGTGGACCCATGGATTTCTCAACTATGGGAATGTTTACTCAAAGAGGAACCACTACCTCAGGGGCTGCTACCATCTGTGGACACAAAGATATCTGCCAGGTTTGTGAAGTAAAACGATTTCAAGAAATGTAATGGTTCTGGTTTTTAATTTTTTTTATACCTGTGATTATTTTTGGTCTAGATGGAATATTAGCATTATACACACAAGTGATACTCCTAATCCTCCACCTGTTCCTAAGAGACTAAAATCTTTCTTAGTTGATGTAGAAGTTAATGAGCGCACTACAAGTCCAACCCACTTCCAGGTAATGATTGATGTTCTGCATCTGAGGAAAAATTTTAAGCAATTCAAGAGTTGAAATTTGATATTGCATGAAAATTTTAGTGCTTTCCGAATTCTTGGCTGGGTTGGAAATAATTCCAGTTGTGTTTCTAGGATGTGCGCCTGATCTCTTTCACCAACATCCCTTCTGAAGTCACTTATCAGCCAGGAGATGTACTCATGGTGAGACCTCAGAATCTACCAGAGAATGTTAGGCTATTGTTAGACTTATTAACAGGAGAAGATGCCAAGAATGCAGGGTCAGAACTATCACCAGAAACCGTTTTCAGCATAACGCAAAATGATCCAGATATGGCTGTTCCTGAACCGCTGCAGTCACCACAAAGTTTAATAAACTTAGCTACTTACTACTGGGATCTCAATGTAAGTTTCTTCAACATCAAAGCCTGAGCTGAAGCTGTCTAAAATCATCATATCCGTTATATGTAACATTACACAGGCTGTTCCCCGCCGGGTTATTCTACAATTGCTCTCTGAAGTTACCCCAAATGAGTTGGAGAAAGAGAAACTGCTGGAGATGTCAAGTACTGAGGGGCAAGAAACTATGTATGACTACTTGAATCGCCCTAAAAGAACAATTCTTGAATTGTTGGCTGATTTTCCACATGCTGTCTCACATATACCGTATCCACTTTTATTTGAGTTGTTTTCTCCAATTCGGCCTCGTGCTTTTTCCATTGCATCATCTCCAAAGGTAGCTTTTTGAAACCATGTTTACATGTATCATCATCACCACACTTCGAAGTTGTCTTGCATTTCTCCTATTGACATTTCTTTCCCATAACAGGCTCACAAAGGTGAACTGCATATCCTTGTTGCAGTTGTGAAATATAAGACTAAATTGGTGAAGCCTAGACTAGGACTCTGTTCCAACTGGCTTGCTGCATTAAAGCCCAAGGATTCGGTCCGCATCTGGATACAAAAGGGCTCTCTTCGTTTTCCTCATAAAGCTGTAAGAATTCAGGAACTATTATACTGATTACACTGTTTCAATCATTTCAAATGTTTGTTTTTTTGGGTTTTTTTTGGAAAAGGAGACTCCGATTGTAATGGTTGGACCGGGCACTGGTGTGGCACCTTTCCGCAGCTTCATATGGGAGAGAGACACGGAAGGAACAGCAACTTCTAAAATTCTGCACCTCTACTTTGGGTGCAGAAATAAAGAGGGTGATTTTCACTTTTCTGACGACTGGGTGTCACTTAAAGAGAAAGGAAAATTGAGTCTATATTGTGCCTTCTCCAGAGATCAGGAAGAGAAAGTGTAAGCAATACCCATGCATAGATTATTTTCCCCTTAACCAAGGTATCATGTGCTTTCAATGAAACTCTGTTGTTTCAGGTATGTGCAGCATATAATTGCAAATAATGCAGAAATAATGTGGGATATTTTGAAATCTGGTGGACAGGTATTTGTTGCTGGCAATTCCAGTAATATGCCAACTAGTGTGTGGGAAGCCATACGAGATCTATGTATATCAACTGGCGGACTCACCACAGATTCTGCAACTGATATGCTCGATCAAATGGAGAGAGAGGGTAGATATCAAACAGAGACATGGGCCTGAAAAACTATTCTGGCAATATAATTCACCATTTTATACAATTAAAATAAAAATTAAGACTGAACTAAAACAATTTCTCATGTTCCTTGTAGTTGTAGATTGCACATATTATGAAACAAATGAAAACGAAAAAAAAGTATTTTGAGTAGTAGCTACTGGTTTGAAAGAGTGCCACAGAACATGTTGTACATTATTAATCTTCATCAATCAGAGGGAAAACCATACACTTTCAGGATACCTGCATCATGTTTTCTGTCATATGAGTCTTTGTCATCACATGCATATGCCAGAAGGTACTGACTTGGATGCCATGCAACAGTGAATGTAGCTGCTTCCACTTTGATGTCACAAACCTACAAAATCAAAACGAAGAATAAAGATGAGTAACACTTTGCATGTTTGGAATTTAAGTTTTTAAATTCATCATTGAACTGTGAACTGGAAGTTAAATGGCTTACATGAAGACCAGTTTCAACTTCCCCAACATCAATCATGAGATCTTCTGAAGCAGATGCAAGGAGCTTCCCATCATGACTGAAACTGATGGTCCGAACCGGCCAATCCAATCTGTAGTTTTTAAAAATGAAGAGGAAAAATTATTTGTATTTTATTTGCATGAGAAAATTTACAACCATAAAGTGAATGGGTCCCTCTAACCTTGAGAAAGTTCTCAAGCATGCAAGTTCTTCAACATCCCACAATGATACTAATGTGTCAGCAGATCCTGTAGCAAAATATCTTCCTGTGGGATCGAATTCAATACATATACAAGTTCCTGGATGTGCTTTCAGAACATGCTGCAATTCCAGTTCAGGATACCTAATGTGTAGAGAAAGAGAGTACATTGATAATTGGGTACAACAAACCAAAGTTACGTATTTTTTAGTTGCACACGCTGAGACTTACCCTAAAATATGCACACAGCCTTGACCATTAGTCAAGAAAAACAGATCACTCGTTTTGTTCCAAGATATTTCATTAACTTCAAAGTCAAATTGCTGCTCTGACTTGACTTTGTGGGTGCGAGCATCGATAAAAGTAACTAAATCTTCTTTGTTGCCTACTGCTATTGTCTGGCCATCTGGTGCCCAGCTAATATTAATGTTTTCACCTAAACATGGAAACAAGGGAATGAATATTGGAAGTGCAGGTGTATCGAACAGCAATTGCTCAGAAAGACAGGATAAATGAATGGCACCTTTGGTGTTGATAGTTGCGGCACACTTCTGTGTTCTGGCATCCCAGATTCGAGCACTTTTGTCACCACTTGCAGTTGCTAATAAATCAGCACTGGTAGCATGCCAGCAAAGCTGGTCGACACTGCCGCTATGTCCACGGAAAGTAAAGTCCTTAGCCTGCCAAATAAAAATTTAACAAGTGTACATGTATTCTGAGCACCAATATATTTTTTCGGCAAAAGAGCGTTAACTTAGACACCAAAAGCAATGCAAAATACCGATTTAATCAAGAAACCGGCTTACCAGTCGTTCCCTGTCCAAAGTGAAAATAGACACTGACTTATCAAAGGAACCTGACGCAAGTCTTCTACCGTCGCAACTCCATCCCACTGAATGGACTTTGGCAGAGTGAGCCTGATACTCTCTGATCTTAGAATGAGTTTTAAAATGCTGTCGAAATCTGTCAATTTCATTGCTAAACGAACCCATTTTCTTTGAACTGAGGTTAAGTTTTGGAGGTGGTTGTTGTTGCTTCTTTCTCCTTTCATTCTTCTCTCTTTCTGGCTGCCAAACGATTGATCGACCATGAAGGTATCGAGTATCGAGCAGCAGGTATCGAGCAGCGTCGAGTGGGCGGGAGGAGATTTCAGTTTTAAGCAGATTTCAAGTTTGTGCTGTATGCCATGCAGCTGAGAAACACGACAATGTTTATTTCCCTTCGCCACTGATGCGCCATACGCGAGTCGCCTTCAATTGAGTGCACAGAGATAGTGTCACAGCAAGTATTTCGGCAAACATGCGGAGGCGGCAGCGGACGATTTTTACCAGCTGTTCAAACATATTTGCCGAGCGCACTTCTTTTCCCCCCTTCACCGTTTGCCCAAGGACGCCGTCGCAACCGAACGCGTCGTAGGGAAGAGAGAAAGGAAGGCCGTCAAACGCCACCACTAGGGCTGGTGGCAGCCAACGGCGGCGGACACCCCAGCTTCCACAGCCAACTCGACGGGGCTCAGGAGTGACCACTTGACAGCGACATGGAAACGAAAGTTCTCAGGGTGGCGCAGTGGATGGCCATCGCCGTACTCGCGCTGGTCCTCGTCGCACTCCTACCCACGCCCCACGAGTGGGTGCCGCGGACGGACAGCGTCAAAGTAAGGACCACGCGAGTACGAACCGTGCCTCCCACCAAGGGGAATTCTCCCCCCCCCCAAACAGCCTCCTGGTCCAGGCCTGTTGAAGCGATAATGCCTTAGCCGGCCTCAGCCCTTCCGGACGCCCGTTGCCTGTATGGAAATGCTAGTTTTAAACGTTTTGTTCCCGATTCCTCTGCCGCGCCGCAGCGTTTCCGTCGGTACCTGGTGAACATCCCCGCCAACTCCATCGTGAACCTCACCGGGGTATGTGTGTGTGTGTTTGTGTGTGACGGCAGATGGCGGACTGTGCTGCAGCAACATTTCACTCATATCTTTTTTTTTTCACTTTTTTTAAATTCCTACAGTGGACGCAGACGTACGTGCCACTCGGGTTGGCCCTCTTCGGACGTCGACCGTACCTCCTCAACTTCGGCCGCTGATCGAATAGCAGCGCTTCTCGGCGGAAGACCACATCCACTTTTAGCGGAGTGATAAATGTTGAGAATGGGGGAATGCGGACATGCGCACCTGCTGTGGTGTCCGCGCCCCGCCACCCTCCACCCTCGCAGTGGTGGCCCCCTCCTGCCGTACTCCCTTTACCGGAATTCTAACTAGGCAGAACGCGAACGTGGCCACTGTCTGAACGAAATAAAACGAGCGCCTTTATGCTGTTATCCAGATGTCCCCTTTATCGAGCACCTGAACATTTCAAATAACACCATTCATCGCTGAAGCTCGCACGCATTGTCACGTTGCCAAGCGGCGCTCAAATAGGGCTGCGGGCTGACAGGGCTGGCCATGGCTGAGGGGCCGGAGGAGTACGGCATGACGGAGGTGGAGCAGCCGGAGGCGACACCGATGCCCCGGGCTGGGGAGCTCTGTCTGGCCCACCCTTGTCGCGTCGACCGCGAGATCTGCGGCCAGCTGGCTACGACACCGGCCTTCCCCTCCCGGGCCCAACCTCACGACATGGCGGACTACGTCTGGGTCCTGTCCGAGCCTCCCCGTCATCTCCGGACTCTTCGAACGGCAGCCGCAGCAGCGGTCCAGGTATTTCGTTAACATTTCTGGTGTGCGACAAAGGAACTGGTACTGATATAGGGATCATCCATTAAGTACGTCCATGATATTTTCGGAAGCGCAGTGGAGCTTGACCAGTACAAATAGCGCCTGCTGGACAGGCAACCACGTCTCCTCTATGCACGCGTGTCGTGCGGACTGGCCTATCCTAACATTCGCAGGCGCTCAGCAGACGTACATAATGGACGCCAACCTATTTTCCTGCGATTGCCATCACCTTGTCTCACAAAGTTGCCTTGTCTCTCCGGGTGCGCTCATTGATAAAAACTGCAAAATGCATTGGTTTATGCTCAGCGATCACCTGGGCCAACCAGCTGGGGCCAACCAGCTGGAAGAAGTTACCTGTTTGCATCCCCAGAGCGTTAGCCACCTAAGAAAGGCCAGCATGAGAGAGGCCAGGCTGAAAACTAACTGCCTAAATGTGTAAACCTGATGCAGACTTAAGTAAAATCTTTAATGATTTAAAACTCTGGCCTTGATACAGGAAAGCGCAATTTAATTATGGATCTCGCTCAGAGTGCATACAACATAAATCACATACAACAAGAGAATGGAAATGATACAGAGACAAGAGTCACAAGATTCATATATAAAGCAGACTGAACATACAAGAGTTTCAGAAAGGCTGGAAAACAACCAACTGCATTTTCCAGCAAAGTGAGTGTGATTCAGCAAAATATGCAATTATAAATACATACTCAAGAAGCCTCTTTACAAGCAACCACGTATACCATGAATTCATTACAATAAATATTTCCCATGTTGAGAGAAAATAGATTAACTTGATTAACAAATCTTATTCAGAGCAATATTGGAACCATTCCTTGCAATTTATCACAGATATGTTAGCACATTAAGATACAAAACAGTTTAAATATCAACCATACAAAATTTAATATTTTTTATACAGATAATAGCGGTTGAACATGGAATTTTATCTCCATAACACTATTATCAAAATTATTTATCTATGCCAATCCAACTAACTTTCTCTGTAGCAAATTCAAAGATACATCATCGAGTACTACAGTGATATTGCGTTCCTCTGGAGGAACATACTCGTCGACAGGGATTTTTATCCACCCAATGTCGATGGAATCATCTTCTTTCAGTGCCTAGAAAAATTATGGCCCACATAAGTCACAACACTTTACAGATTTCGAAAACAGCAGATAGTGTACAATACAAACCTTAGACATTTGTTTAGATGGGAAGATTGCAAAGTCTGCAATTGCCTTACAGCCAGGCCGCCTATTAGCAGCCTCAGAGAGCACCTCATCCTACATACAACAAATGTCCAGTAAATCATTGCATGTCCTCATTTAAAATTTTAATTAAGACATTTGAGTTCACATTACCTGCAGCTTCTGAGTTCTTAACTGCAACTGCTTCATACGTGACATCTCTTCAATTAACTGATTTGAAAGAGGAGCCTTAGTCTTTGATTTCTTGGTAATATCTATTACCTTAGGCATCACCCATGCCTCATGGACATCCTAAAATCAAAGCCACACTATGAACAACAGAATAACACAAAGGGAAAAGGAGCAACATAGATTGGTAGATATAGATGTAGCTACTGTTCCATTATTATTAACTATGTTTATGTTTACAGACCTTCCATAGTGAAGAAGCCTTCCTCGAGAGATCATCAAGCCTTTTCATTGAATCTGTAAGACCATCAGAACCCGCACACTTTGGAACCTGAGTGCAAAATAAAATGTGTGTGAGCAATACAGGAACTACAGAACATAGAACACAAATGCAAATTCTTTTAACATGCACATCACCTTAATTCTAAAGCAGAAGCAAATAACAAGTAACTACTCACAGGTATAGGAGTCAATGCATCCAACTTTTCTTTGCACAGTTGTGCCTGAAGTCGTACATTTTCATTTCGTTGATTCCGCAGAGCATGACGTAGGTTGGTAATTTCTCGCATGACAAATGGTGATTCATTAGAAGATGGAATACTGTGCGAAGCCACAGGTGACACTGGACTGTGAGATGGACTTGCAGCAGCAGCTACAACAAAGATTGAAATTGTGATTCAAATAAGTTCAGAAAAATCATTGGGAGTTTATGTTTAAAAGAATAAAAATTTAATGGAGATATTTTACCAGACTTAGTATCTGCAATGGCTTTCTTGGTAAAGTTTTTAAGTTTTTCTTTAAGTTCACCTCTCTCTGTTTCTAGGGAATCTATATCTGCTTGCAAATGATCCATTGTTTCTTCAAACTCTTTTTCTTTGCGTTTTAGCATTGCTTGAGCATCCTCCAATTTACGCTGAAAGCCAGGGAGGATATCACAAATAAATATAAATTGCTGGATATTGAAGGCATACTTTGGCATCGGAAAATTATTTTCACACAGCAGTACCCACCTGCAGTTTTTCACTAGTTATACTGGAATCCTTTGTAGCAACCTCCAATTTACGCTCGGCCATATCTTTTCTCAGTTGAAGTTCACTCATCTCTTCCTGTTTAGATTTGAGAGCAAGTCTTAACTCCTTGATATCTGCTTCTTTACTTTCCAGTTTCTGAGAAAGAAGCTTGGTTTCTTCAAGCTCAGTCCTGACAGCTTTGGCACGCAGTTGAATGGGTGGAGTAGGCTGAAAAAAATTTAGTTGAAAACTAACATTCTGAGATCCTACACAGCACAGGGCAGGTGGAAAAAAGCTTTACCTTTTCCTCTGGCTTGATGGGCATTCCTGCTTCATAATCACCGTCTTGTAGGACTTGAATAAGAGCTCCTACCTGTTGGCTAATGAATTCTAGTGCGCTCCGTAAGCTATCCACTGAACCTGGCGCACCATCTTGCTCTAGGCATTTGCTAGCTGCTGTTGTCACCAGCTCTCGTAGCTTCAACTCTGACAAAGCCCCGTCAGCATCTGTAAGCACCAACACATACAGGAACTCACAATTGTTGCACACAATGAGTCCACTTTGGAAGCAATATATACATACCACCAATGTTGGATATGACTGTAAGACCAGCACGGACAACATCTCTAACTACATGTGTTACCCGAGTGGCCTGGTTGGTGCAACAATCTTGCAGAGCAGTTGCTAGCCCAGCTTCCAAACCCATGTTGAAAATAGCACCTTCCTGCTGACCCTGTGGAACACGTCTCCTTGCTGTCTTCAACTGGGCAGCAAAGGTTTCTGATACAGCAATTATGTGAGTAGCCAATGCTGCCATATCACCTCCATCACCAGCCTGGGTAGGAATTGAGAAATGGTAAAGACAGAATGGATCAGAGCAAGCAGAGTACATTTTGAAGAAGGGCATTTCTACCTTAGAAATTGCCAATATTGCAGAGGCATCTGCACGTAAACAGTCAGCAGCAGCAGAGAGAGACTTGGCAATATCAGCTATTAGCTGACTTTGGTTCAGTTTCACCTCACCGGCCAAAAGAATTGGGAACATTGTGCTGAAGTAGTTAATACACCGCTCCAAGCCTTCAAGTCCAATATTTTCATCGAGCTGTGGTAAAAAAAATTAAGAGTTCAAATCAGTTCAAGTTAACATTGGCACATGAAAATATAAAAACATTTCTCATTTTTCTAACATACCTGATCTTTCCGTAGAAGTTCCAAAAAGTGATCAATGGCTTTTTCTTGAACAGCCATGTCTGGATAAGCTGCAGCAACTTTCAGCAAGGTTACAGCAGAGCATGAGTTCAATGCATGAGCATATTGATGAAGGATACACTGTAAAAGATTTTAATTGGTTACTGTTTATTGACTTTGCACAACATGATCACTCACCAGCCATGTTTACCTGAGCATTGTAAAGAAGGTGAGTAAGACGACATCTAAAAGCATACTGTTCAACAGCGTGTCCTTTCAAGAGACTTGCTCGATCGATAGTCTCAACATTAGGGAATTTTTCTTTGACTTGGTTTAGGAGAACCTCCGACTTCCACAATAACCGGGGCACCAAGAGTAGTACAAGTACGGCATCATGATCGCCTTCAAATGAGACCAAATGTAATTTTTAAGCACAGAGATTGATATTTAAAATATACATTGAAAACAAAGGTTTACAAACACCATAACACACCTCCTCGACTCATAAAACTATCTGGCATGAATCCGGTTAGATATTCAACATGTTGGTTGGATTCTTGTACTTCAATACGTCGCAGTTCTAGATCAATGGCTCGTGTGTGAGCCTTTGACTCGGCAAACATTTTCTTGAAATCTAACATTTCAGGTAGTTTGCTTACAGGTCTTGCAGATTCTCTTTCCAGCTGTGCTTGAAGGTCTTGGCATTGCTCTTGGAGCTTTTGCACAACCTCTCTGAATTTGCTGATTGTTTGTTCACGGTCTGCTAAGGTTTCTAGTGCTGCTTCTTTATCTCTATGAGCCTGAACATGGAGAGAAAGAAATTACATAGGTGAGCAAGTTTGTCAAGATAATCTTAATTTTGCTTGGATGGGCGGGCATGAACATACTTCTCGCATGCCTGCTCTGGCAAGATCAGCCTCCTCTCTCAGTTCCACTTCCAACTCTCGAGCACTTTCAGCGAGTTGTTCATTCATATCTACTAATTGCTCAAGTTCTGTTACTTCCTCCTCTAAGGCAGTAACACGTTCTTCCAAATTCATTTTCTTATCAGCTAACTGCTCAACCATATCTTCAGCACCAAGAGCAGCATCCACCTTTATTCAAGGAGGAGGGGAAAAGTTGATTACACTTATAAAATAAAACAAGCAATTCACACCAAGGCTCAGAATGTTAAGTGGACTAAGTCCAAGAACATACCTGTTCCTGTAAATCTGCAATTTGAACCTCTAATTCCTCTACACGAGCACTTAATTTTTCTTTAGTACGGCTCAATTCAGCATTTTCTGATTTGCGCTGATCAAGATCTTTCTGCAACTTTTGGAACTCATGCTTGTCATGGGCTGCTATGTCACGGAACCTGAGCAGATTTGCATATGATTAATTGGTACTCCACAACTGTGACTTACACAAAAAGATTGAGGGACGAACTGCACCTGACTATTGTTTCATGAAGACGTGCATTCTGTTGTTCCAACTGTTTTACTTTAAAAACATTAGCCGATGACATTTCACTGGAGCCTGAACCGCCATCAGTTTCGGACATCTGAGCCTTCAATAGCTCCAAGTCAACAGTAAGCTCCTCAACTTTTTCCTTTGCTTGATCCAATTCCACTTGAAGAGTCTCTGCCTATAACAATTGTTTTAAAATTTAATAAGTACTTCTCAATAAATAAAATCTTTGAGCTGTAAGTCAACATACCTTTTCTTCAGCCATTTCTTTATCTAAAGTAGCCATCTCCATTGATTCAGCTAGCTCCGACATTTCTTCAGCGTGAGCATCCTTGGCTTCAACAGCTTCTCTTGCCTCCTGTCTGGCTCGTTGCAAATCTCTTTGCAAGTTTGCTTGAGATTCCATTATACGGTTTTTAAACTCTAACATACTCTCAAGTTGAAGTTTTGTTTTCTCAAAATCCCTTAGAAGCTCCTTGTCTTGCAGACGTTTTGCTATAAGCAAAGAGAATGATCAGCAAAATGAAGTGATATAAGTACACATTACAAAAACAGAAAATTGACTAACTTCTGCAAAAATAACAAACCTTTCAGTGTGTCCAATTTTTCATTGAGATCACGAACTTGGGCCTTAAGAGCATCATTTTCTTGCTGCAATTGCAAGTGACTCAAGCGTTCTCCAACATCACCACCTCCACCGGCACCACCTTGAGCTGGTGCTGGAGATGAGAAAGCACTGGTATTCAAACCAGCACCAGGTGATGCAAGGACTAGTCCAGGTGTAAACTGTGGCTTCAGTGTTTCTACAAAGCCAGTCTGTGAAAAATAGAAACAATGTTACCACAATGGTCTATTTATGAGGTACAGACTTTTTAACTTAGTCCCAGGAATTGTTTACTTATTTAAAAGGATACTTTTCCAACCCAAGATTGAACAAAATTCTTAACATCCCACCATTACCTAAATGATGATGGCATACGAAATTAAATACTTAAGAGATGGATTTGTGATACTAAACACACAATAATGTACAATGGAATGAACAAAGCTTAAGGATAACCAAAAATAACAACACAGGTTCAGCAGACAAAATATTTTGAAAATTATTGATAACCACATGAAACATGTCATATATTGAACTTAAGGTTTCATTTGAAAAAGGACTTGGTCTGCCAAACCAGTGAAAGATAAAGGATAACGGTTACAAGCAAATCTAAAGATGTAAGATTTGCTACCAAACATTTCCACTTTCAATAAAATAACCAAGGCAACAAAAACTTTGATGCTCGTAAGTACTAATCTGTTCAAGACCACAATACCTACTACGAAGTGTTTGGAGCATGCATTTAACAACATGGGAGTTGAAACCATAAGGGTGTATTTCATAAAGTGCAGTACATACAACTGTGCTCTTTCACAAAAAAAATCCTAAAGGCATATAAGGTGCACCATTTCTCCTTGTGAAGGGTTAAAAGAAAAGACAAACAGCTGTTCAATGCACAGAAAGGCATAAGGATGTTATACAAGAACTGAAATGAAATCAAATATCATACTTTCAGTCTATGCAAGCAACAGCCACAGACTTTAGCCGATAGTGTGCATGTTTTCCATCTAATGGATTGGCTTGCAAAAGTGGGAATACATTAGCATGCACATTATGTTGCATTTCATGCATAAAAAGGAACTTGAATTGAAGTGAACAATAAAAAACACTGTGAATGTAACTATTAATGGAAGAATAAGATTTTCTTAAAGGCAGATACATCTCAAGGAGGTGGAATGCATGCCAGAAAAAATTAAAATCATAAAGCTGTCAAAAATTTAAAACAAGGATTTGGCTGTTATGGTTATTCCTGTAAAACCTGGTAGTCTCTGTCACACACAAAGTTGAGTTAAAAAGAAAAAAAAAAAAAAGAAAAAAAAGGGAATGAATCATAGCTTTGTACTTAATGTTTGCCCAGTGCTACATAACTACACCAACAAAACCATGACCATATCATCTATTGCATCCTATGTGCATGGCTGTTATCTTACAGGTGAGTCCATATACATTGTTATGTCAGGGAAGAGATACAAATTTTTCAAAACTGTTGAGCTAATAATAACACTTTCTTCACATAAATACAAGTACTGTTTGAATTATTATATGAGCAATATCTTATGTTGTTTTGTAAATGTCTTTCTTGATAATGTATTTTATATACTGTAATTAGATTTAGTGAATGTAGATTATGAGGTGAGAGAAGGTGAGAATTTAAAATACAAAGAATCAATCTTCACATATGTAAGGATATCCTAAACACTGTATTTTACACAAGTGTGAAGTGGCTGTACAAAAGTGTTTATGAAAGCACTGACTTTTCAAACTTAATTTCCTGGACAAAGACGTCTGTTCTTAGAGATCATTAGAGAGAGAGAGAGAGAGAGAGAGAGAGAGAGAGAGAGAGAGAGAGAGAGAGAGAGAGAGGAGAATGAAGTAAAAATTGGTAAGTCCATAAAACCACACCATTCAGTCATCTGCTACTGGAAGAAACAGGATGAAAGCAATTGGAAGGTATGAGTAGGTTAAACAAAAAGGGCAAAGATCAGCCAGCAGACAGACACACATAATTTCTTACAGGGCAATAGAAACCACTGATGACAACTGTACATGTTAAGATACAGGTCTGTCTTCTACATTGAGTTAAATTTGAATTTTATCCTCTTCATTTTTAAAATGGATAAAACGCTCAAAGTACAGTAGCCTTAAAAAAAAAAAAAACAATTCCTTTTACACAGTGGTTTCCACTCTTCGTTAAACATTGATTGTTAAAAAAACATCCACAGCCAGAAGCAACAAACAGAAGAAGACAGGGAAAGGAGGAGCAAATGTTAGGCAACATAAAATAATGAGTATGAATGTGAATGAACATCCCTCAAGGTTAGACAAACATATACAGGGAAATTACTTGTTCTGGACTTGTGCTAGATTGAGGGACTGGAATACTCTGCGGTCGTTTTGGGGTGGAGGCACTCGAGGATGGCGATGCGCTTGTGCTTTGCCTGAAGTTTGATGGAGGTGCAAGCTTGGATGGCTTGCTTGAAGCTAGAGAAGGGATACCTGAGCCCTGCTTAGAGTTTACAGATGCTTTTCCTGTCTGTAACAAAAACACGACAAAAACGCATGCGCAACAACATAAACACAGTCCAGGAGGTAAGCTGTCACATGCAGCATGTTGATTGAAACAGTCTTCAGTCATTTCACACTTGATGACATCACTTCCAGTAATGCAACATATATGTACCCTAAATTTTCTTTCATTTACAACTTTATCGTATACTAAGTGATTTGAAATGTGTGACTTCTTAACATCTTCATCATGCTGAAAGTATGTCACAATGATTAATAAAGGTGAAGGTCAATCACAAAACAAAAGAAAACAAAAGAAATCAGTCACAAATACAGTTGGATTTCACACACCATCACCACAACAACAAGCACAGAACACAAACTGGATGACAGTACAACAAGATGCACAAAGAAATACTTATTGGGAAAATTAAATTACATACATCTAGTAATAAAATAAATCTTTATCTTTCTCACAGTTGTTATTGCAAAAATATCAAGTACTGTTTTAAACAATACCAATAAAACTTTGGTATTAACTTTGGTATGTTCTTTGCAAACATCTACATTTTTCATTAAAAGAGAAATTCTTCAGTTCTCTAAATACAAAATTACAACTTAGACAAAGAAAAATTTCCATTAGTACCATTAATAGTAAAAGGAGGCATCAAACCTCCATCTTACAAAAAAAGGAGTGAAATGGTTTTGACATCAACAGTGCTGCAGCAAGTGCTGAACTGAGTCTTAAAGTTTTTTTCAAAATGGTGCCAATGCTTACTTCTGATATAAAAAGCTTTCTATAGAAAAGCTAAACGCAATTGAACAATATTAAAACTACTAAATGGCGTCTGAATCATTGTCAGTGCTATGGGTGGAAAGTTATGAAATAGTACTAGTGGAGGAAAGGAAATTATCTTGCTAACATGCCTCATTTGCCATACATGCCACAAAGGAGCATGTGTACACAAGGGAAACACGAACTAATGGTTTATAATATAATGAAACATTTACAAGTTTATTTTATCAATAAGCTAAGGATTGCTGGTCCTAAATTGATTCTTACCTCCACAAATGATGCTCTCTTAGCGCTCAAATTTTCTGTAGACTGACGTGGTGTTTTCTTGGCGCTCAAATTCTCTGTGGATTGCCGTGGTGTCGAAGCATCTTTTGCCGAGGGAGTAGCAGTGCCTAGGTCCGAGGGACTCCTTGATCCAATCAATGACAAACGTGAGCTGGAACAGTTAGATATTTGCTTGAGTATGTCTTAAATGTAAACACAGTAACACAAGAAAAACTGGGGTGAAGCCTGAATTAAGGCCTCATACAGAGCAGAATAACAGGACTTCAAAAACTACTACCTCACAAGAGTTCAAGGCAAATAAGTCTCAATTAAGAATGGTATGAAGAGTTGACATTCAAGTGTAAAAGAATACCCAAACACACATCCTAGCATCAAAACACAGGGTGCTGGAAGACTGTGGATGAACCAACCATCTTACCTGAATTTTTCAATTTTGGGTTCAGTGGCAGCTCGAGAGGCCTGAGCTGGAGATGATTTCCGTCGAACACTGTATTTGATTACGTAGCACCACAAAAGCCGAAGAATGAAAGAGAGATCAGCAAGATATAAAGATGAGTAAGAAGGAAGAAAGAGAAGAGCCCCAGACCCTCACCACAGAAAAATAGAAATAAAAATTCACATGCCAGAGCTACAACCCAGCAGCAACCAAATTATAATTTCCTATTAACAAGAAATCAAGTTCACACTAGCCATTGCATAAAAGAAATGAAAGAAAAGGCAGAGTTGAGCAGACATTTTATTATAGAATGAGAAAACGTAACATGCAACTTTTCTCATAATTGTACAGCCCCCTCCACTCACCTAGTTGGTTCATTCTTTTTTCTGACACTATCCACAGAGGCAGCAGGACAAAGAATGCAGGAGTTTGATAGAAGCAATGCAGAAGAGATGAATTATGATACAAAAGAATGAACCCAAGAGAATACCCCACTACACTGGATTCCATACAAACAGAAATGAACTTACTTGCTTAACCGTGAACGAGTTTTGTCTTCTGAAGGAGTTGGACTAGACCTTGCTGATTCAAAGGGAATTGGGTTCCCAGCCTCATCCAAAAGGCTAAGTTGAGTTTGACGAAGAAACGCTCCATAGTTTTCCCCACACTACAGGAGAGAGAAAAAGGGTAGACACATGGACATGGAATTGAACATTTCACGAAACCAAATAAGATTAAAGATGTATGCCAGACAACATACCTTGAAGTACTCTTTCCCTTGCACAGTTCCATTATTCTTTCCCTTGGGTTCATCTAAAATAACACCAATCCATTTTCCTGCAGCAAATTGGGTTGCTCCCACATATGCTACTGTGCCACAACCCCTGTCTGGCACTAACACTCTCTGGCCCACCTTTGTGGGCTTTTCAGCCATGTCTGAAAAAATAAAAGGAAGATTAGATATGAGAGAGAGAAACAAGTCGCCAGAATAGTTAACGCTCAGACAAGGCAACCCAAGAGTATGCTGCTATCACATGGGGTAGAGAAAGCGCCAATTTGAGGAAAATAAAGAAGACAATATCGGTTAAATTTATCTGCAGTGGAGCACTGCCTGTGGTCTCTGTTAGTTGTGTCAAAACTATGCTCCACTTAGCACACATTAAGGAGAAAGTGCTTGTACACTAACGTGCATGTAATGAGTGCGGAATGTAAAAAATTGAAATTCAATGGATAGTCTTGAATACGGAGTAAATCCTATTGAAGTGTTCGGTAAAATAACTCAAACATTGAATGGGCTGGGGTTTCAAGTTAGGTTATGTACTATTGCTATGTTGTTGCTGGAGTAGCGGAAAACTCCTAATGACTGCCAGACAGTAAAATTTTTACTCGACAATAGCCGCAAAAGAATAGGTCGAGTACCTGCACATACTTTACTGTAAAACGTGGCCTGCAAATGTGAGTAAGGTGAAATCCATCCAACAGCACAACACCAGCCCAGAGCAGCCGCACCAGCTGACAGATGACAGCTAACAGTTGGCAATCAAAAAACTCACTAGGTTCACCAAAAACACGTTATACTGTGTCCAGAAACGGTCAATATGAATTCTTTTCACAATATTCAAAGATGGAAAAGTGAATTGAAGTAAACATAAAATTTATTCCTGCCGAATGAAAAGTCTGAAAACTGTTAGCACAGCTGGTGTGATTATTATAGGATGTGACCCTGGTTGCACTTCAGCTGTTCGCAGTTGTTTCTGCCGTCTGTCGTCTGTCGTCTGACACCACAAGAAATTGGTTATGTTTATATTTGGAAATATTGCTTTAAAAAACAGTGCTCAATAAAATTTGAGTTGGAGGCATCATGAGTGTTACAGAAGAACTGAGAACCACCCCTGTCGAAAGCTTAGATACCAGTTGTGAAAATGAAGAGGTATTTAAATCTACTCTGTGCTGCAACTATCTAGAAGTTTAAAGGCTTGTCTACTACATTTTAATTTAACTGTGTGCATATTTTTCCCAATCATTTCAAGGTACAAGTAATAGACACCCCAGAGAAAATGAAACTTCGTGGCTGGCTCAATAAAAATCTTAGAATAGAAATGACTGATGGTCGAATTTTAATTGGTTCCTTCCTCTGCACTGATCGAGACTCAAATGTCATTCTAAGTTCATGTGCAGAATTTCTCAACAGTTCTTGTGAGTGTCATTTTAAAACTATTCAATGCATGGATTCTTAAATGATTGATTTAGAGAGTTACATGTACATGCATATTTGTAAACTTTGCTTCTTCTTGCATTTCAGCTGAGGAGGCTCGTATTCTTGGCCTGGTCATGATTCCTGGTCGTCATATAGTTAGTATCCACGTTGACAATAGTAATGAAATAATGTGAAGTGCTGAAATTTCTTGAATATAGATTTTTTTGAAAGAATCGCAAAGTATATGCAAGATTATTCTGTTCTTCTGTGTTTCGTCACTTTCAGTGTTTTTTCTAATGTCCAAAGTAATTGTACTGTGAATGATTGGATTCTTCTCAAAACGAATTCCATTTCTTGTGTTTGTCTTTCTTTGATTTGTCTGTGATTTAGTGCTCAAGAAAAATAAACCTATGTGTTATTTGAAAGGGATTATCATTTGTGCCTCCCTTACTTGGTGTGTGTCCGTGCTTTGACCCGTAATCGCCTTTAGCCTCCAAAGCTTGTCTCCTTTTCCACGTCAGCGGTGAAGGAAGTAAGGATAGGGCATACCCGGAGAGGGAGACAATTCGCCCACTTCGCGCACCCTATACCCCAACTCCACCGCCATGCACTGCTGGAGCCGAGCTTCCCCTTCTCTCCCCCTCTCCTGCCAACAGCGCCAACGGGTGGAAGGGAATTGCGTAGCAGAAGCAGAAAGGGACAGAGGGGGGGGGGGGGGGGTTACATTGGCTTTGATGGGGAAGGGGAGGCACCAAGAGGGAACAAGTGGAGGTGAAGGGTGGGTGGATGGAAGAGGCGGAGAGTGATGTGGGGCGGGGCTTCCCCGTCTCATAATTGCCACACAGTGTCATAATAAGTGTCTATTTCAATTTTTTTACTACTCTGGAATATTGCGTTTGCCTGTTCTGCAGTGCACGACTGCTCGATCTCCACCGCTCAATGTGATTTGAAGCACAACTCTCAAGACAGCATTTGCGGTCGGCGGGTTGGCCTGCTCTGATCTGGCGCGGATTCACCATCCAGAAGTGGCCCGAGGGAGGGGCAAAGTACCACTTTTCGCCTACTTACAGGCTGAAAAGCTTCACGGGTTGCCTACCTTTCAGGCGCCCATCGGGCACCGATAGACCCGGGGGGCGGGGGGGCTGTCATGATCAAGGCGGTTCCATAATGTCCCGTTTCACACCAAATTCTACGTTCTATACCTACACCTTGCTATAGAGCGAGCGGACGGAAACGATCAACGTCGCTTTCTTTGGGGGCCTCACAGATACCACGTATGGTACAGAGCGACTAAGACGTGTAAACACAGGCACAGGCTGCAAGGGCGTAATCAGACTTGGGTGTCGGGGGGGGGGGGGGGGGGGGGGGGGGGGGGGCAGGCGCGTAGTCACGGGGATGGGGGGAGCAGGCGCGGATCCAGGAGCGGCCCAAGGGAGGGGCAAAGTACCACTTTTTGCCTACTTACAGGCGGAGAGGCTTCGCTAGTTGCCTACCTTTCAGGCGCCCTGCGGGCGCCGATAGGCCCGAAGGGGGGGGGCACTTTCCCCGTGGCCCCCCCCCCTGGATCCGCGCCTGGGGGGAGGGGGTCGTCGCCCCCCCAAATGACCGGTAGATAGGGTAGGCAGGCATGACAAAACCCCTAAATGTAGGCAATAAGTGCGACATATCCCCCCCTCCCCCTATAAGCAAAGTCGTCAGGCGTTTTTGGCACCCCGCATTACCCCAAAGGGTGATGGAAAGCTTCGCGGGTTCGCAACTATCTAAAAGCGATGAGCCGAGCTATCCCCGTGCCGTCATCTCCCGCAGTGGAATGCCACTTTGCAGGCACCGAAACGCAGCAGTGGCGGTCTGGCCCGGCCGGGAAGCCGGGTGGGCCCCCGCCCTGCGGTGGGCCCCCGCCCTGCGGTGGGCCCCCGCCCTGCGGTGGGCCCCCGCCCTGCGGTGGGCCCCCGCCCTGCGGTGGGCCCCCGCCCTGCGGTGGGCCCCCGCCCTGCGGTGGGCCCCCGCCCTGCGGTGGGCCCCCGCCCTGCGGTGGGCCCCCGCCCTGCGGTGGGCCCCCGCCCTGCGGTGGGCCCCCGCCCTGCGGTGGGCCCCCGCCCTGCGGTGGGCCCCCGCCCTGCGGTGGGCCCCCGCCCTGCGGTGGGCCCCCGCCCTGCGGTGGGCCCCCGCCCTGCGGTGGGCCCCCGCCCTGCGGTGGGCCCCCGCCCTGCGGTGGGCCCCCGCCCTGCGGTGGGCCCCCGCCCTGCGGTGGGCCCCCGCCCTGCGGTGGGCCCCCGCCCTGCGGTGGGCCCCCGCCCTGCGGTGGGCCCCCGCCCTGCGGTGGGCCCCCGCCCTGCGGTGGGCCCCCGCCCTGCGGTGGGCCCCCGCCCTGCGGTGGGCCCCCGCCCTGCGGTGGGCCCCCGCCCTGCGGTGGGCCCCCGCCCTGCGGTGGGCCCCCGCCCTGCGGTGGGCCCCCGCCCTGCGGTGGGCCCCCGCCCTGCGGTGGGCCCCCGCCCTGCGGTGGGCCCCCGCCCTGCGGTGGGCCCCCGCCCTGCGGTGGCCCCCCCCCGCCCTGCGGTGGGCCCCCGCCCTGCGGTGGGCCCCCGCCCTGCGGTGGGCCCCCGCCCTGCGGTGGGCCCCCGCCCTGCGGTGGGCCCCCGCCCTGCGGTGGGCCCCCGCCCTGCGGTGGGCCCCCGCCCTGCGGTGGGCCCCCGCCCTGCGGTGGGCCCCCGCCCTGCGGTGGGCCCCCGCCCTGCGGTGGGCCCCCGCCCTGAGGCCGCAAGACCTGAAGGCCCACAGGGCCTGCGGGGCCATCCATGGTTTTCTCCTGCCGGTCTCGGCAGAGAGCCCCAAAGAAGAGCGCATCGGAAGTCCCCTCCCCCCCCCCCCTCCAGCAGAGGTCCCCGCTGCGGGCCAAAGGTCGCCCCCGGCAGAGGTCCAACAAATGTAATGGAATGTGGTATTAAAAAAAAGAATTGTTCAAAATTATTTTTTTCTTGTGTACCCCTGGCAGGTAGGCAATTTCGTAAAAAGTTTTTTAAAAAAAAGGTCACCAGGTGGGCCTTCGTGTCAAAACGCAGGGATGGGCCCTCGGGGTCCCAGATCGCCACTGCCTGGGAGGTAGGCAACCAGCGTGACATCCCGCCTATTTGGCAAAAAGTGCGGCCTGACCCCCTCCGAAAACTCCGGCCAGCTACGTGCTTGCCACTTTGAAGCGTTACCACCCACAGTGGAGGCACGCCAGAGGACGGGGCCGGGTCGCCACCGCCGGGCCATGACGGGTGCAGGGCAGGACCAGGCAGGAGCTGTCTGGGGGGGCCACTGGGGTCCGCGGACGAGGCGCGGGGCTGTGCGGGTTGCATAATAACCCGCCGACGAATCAGACCACACCGCCTCCGCCTGCCCCGGCCCCGGCCGACCCTGGCGGCGGCGGTGAGCGGCATGCCATGCCACGACGGCACGCCACGGCACAGCAGCGCGACCGGCCCCACCGCTGCCGATGCCGAGTGGAAGGGGAAAGGAGAGGGAGAGAGATAGCAAGTCCTCCCCCCGCCACTCGTGTGCACTCGTGCCGCCGGGAGGGGGAAAGGAGGGGTGGTGGGGGGCGTTGGGCGGCACTGGGCGGAGTCTAGCAGCTTAGCCAACCAAAGCGTCCTGCCTGAGGTGTGGTAGGGGTAGGTGTGGGGGGCAGGCGGCGCGCCGGGACAGTTGCCGAGTAAGCTGGTGAAAATGTAACTACGACCAGGCCCAAACTGAAACGCTAGCCAATTTTAAAACGACTTTTGCATAAATATTTGTGTTATTTGAACATGTTTTAATTTTCAGCCTTTTTAAAATTTAAATGACCAAAATCTATTGCAAGCATCAGTTAAACGACACAAAATGTTTTTGAAAAGCACTTAACAAATTTTTGTATTTACAACCGGGAAACAAAACTACTCCATTTTGTGTCCTTTCCCTTCCCGAGAAGTGGGCGAGTGCCGGCGAGGGCAGGAGCGGGAGGGTGGGCGCGGAGAGCCCTACGCACTTGCGTGTGAGAGCGAGGGGAGCGGGAACAGGAGGGGTCGGGGCCGTCTAGCCAGGCAAAGCAAGCGACGCCACACCGCGCTACTCTGCTCCAGCGCCGCCTCGCCACGCCACGCCGCCAGGCGCGGATGCAGGGGCGGCTCGTAAGGGGGGGGGATGCACCGCTTTCTGCCTACTTTCATGTGGATTGTAACGCGAATTGCCTACCTTTCGGGCACCCTTCGAGCGCCTTAGGGGGAGGGGGGCGATCGCCCCGTCCCCCCCCCCCATCTGGATTGGTAAAAAAAACAGCCACTAAATAAGAGGCTGCAGAGTGACAGGCCCAAATTTGAAACGCTAGCTTTGAAACGGGTTTTGCATAAATATTTGCGTGTTTATTTGCGACTTATTTACACATGTTTCAATTTTCAACCTTTTAAAAATTTAAATGACCCAAATCTATTTTGGAATTGCTAGCATCAGTTTAACGACACAAAATATTGTGTTTTTTTTTAAATTACTTAAAAACTTTTTGTATTTATAACCGGAAAACAAAACTACTCCATTTGTGTCCTTTCCCTTCCTGAGAAGTGGGCGAGTGCCGGCGAGGGCAGGAGCGGGAGGGTGGGCGTGCCTAAGGGAAGGTGGATTACAACGCGAATTGCCTTCCTTTCGGGCGCCCTGGGGGGGGGGGGGGGGGGGGGGTCGCCCCGTTGCTTCCCCCCTCCCCCCCTTCTATGCACATGCGTGCGAGAGCGGGGGGATCGGGAACAGGAGGGGTCGTCGGCCAGGCGAAGCAAGCCACAAGCCATGCCACACCGCGCCACTCCGCTCCACGCCGCGCCTCAAGTACGTGCCAGCTCCAGCGCCGCCTCGCCTCACCACGCCACGCCACGCCGCGCCGCGCCGCGCCACAGCTGTAAACTGAGACTCATAAATATTAGGACCATTCATCGGCGCCTGGCCGCAGGGCCATAAGTGCAAGGGACTAACAGCCAGGAGCGGATCCAGGGACGGCTCATAGGGAAGGGCGATGTACCGCTTTCTGCCTACTTTCAGGTGGATTGCAACGCGAGTTGCCTACCTTTCGGGCGCTCTAGGGGGGGGGGGGGGGGCGCCCCGTTGCTCCCCCCCCCCCCTTTTTCCCTGAATCTGCGCCTAACAGCAGCCTCAGCAATGCGCCGCCACTTTTTAGACTTTCACCCTAGTGAAAGGCTTGTTCAGAGGTAGACTTTCACCATAGTGAACGGCTTGTTCAGAGGCTTAATGAGAATTAATATCATTGCTAATTATTATGGTTATTGTTATTATTATAATCAGCTAAAGAAGAACCAGTCAAGAAACAGAAAACTGAAAGAAAAACCAGAAAACTGCTCAGAAAACTGTTGACTGAGCTCGGCTGCCTTGCTTGCCTCAAGGTCTGGCATTGGTCTGGCAACTGTTATAGGACGACAGGGGGGGGGGGGGGGGGGCTCTTGGGCGTAGGGGCCCCTACGGAGCGCATTAAACTGAGCCTCGTGCTATGCCTTCGCCGGCGTAACTTGAGTGAAGGACCTCAAGTGCATGTGTTTGTTTATGACTCCGGCCGCGCTGTGGCAGCCGATAGGCGGTGCCGTTCGTATTCATAAACGATCATGAATTTATGTGTGCTTATTTCTGATATCGTCTTCTGCTTATTGATCGTATTTTCTTGATCGTATTACTCTGATAATCTTTGTTTCTCATATGACTGAGGACTATGGAGACGGTCAAAGTACCATCCTAGGGGGTCTAAATCGAGTTTGATCCAATTCCGAGGTCGGTTTGGCGTTTTGACCTCTCGTTCGCGAGATGCCAGAAAATAGTCTCGGATTTTGACGAAATTGAAATGGCCCTAGTAAATACTTGAGTTGATGCCCATATACCAAGTTTCAAGCAAAATTTCCTAAAACTTTACTAGAAATGGCGGCCTGAAATCCTGATCGTTTTTAAGTCTGATCGTATGTTTTGATCGTTTACTTTTCTGATAGTGTTTTTTCTGATCGTATTTTAGAAATAAGTTCAGGAATGTAAAACGATCAGAGGAGTCCTGATCATTTTAGGAACGGGAAGGAAAATCGTGATCGTTTTTGTGTACGATCAGGAATATTCTGACCGTTTCTGTTTATTTTATATAATTTATACTATTTTCCAAAATAAGTGGTAGATACCATGACAAAAAAAATTTCTGCCATGGAGCAATAGATTCAGAATGAAAAGTAGGTTCTAACATGCTTTCAAACATTGCAATAAGGCTAACTGGTAAGATTTTTGTTTTAGCCTGGCTTTTACGAATTTCACACTCGAATTCGGGCCGTGCGGTGGTTTGGCGTGGAATGACCCACATGTGTGTCCAGTCTCCCCGCTTCTGCCCTGCTCTCGCCGGCTCCCTCACCCAGTTCTCAGAGAGGGAAAGGACACAAACGGCGTAGTTTTGTTTCCTGGTTTGGGGCTATTTCACCTTGCATTAGGCTATCCTGGCTTGAATATCCAAGGGCGACGAAAATGAGACATGCCATATGTGATGAGTATAGTACAAAATAAACAACTATGTGATGCTTACAATTTAAAGACGTTTTTTGGTTCATGAATTTTAAAAAGCTGCAAATTAAAATATGCTTGAATGACAATCGCAAATAAACGCAAATGTTCATGCAAACACCGTTGCAACATTGGCTAGCGTTTCAAATATAGGCCTGTCACGCAGATACTTTGGTGGCTGATTTTTTTTTCACTAACTTTTGTAAATGTTCGTAGTAGAGGTTTCTTAAGGAAGCAAAAATGTAGGTTTGCTCCCTAATGTACTTCGTTTCTTTTTTTGCTAACCACTTCTGTAAATTTTCGTTGCAAGTTTCTTGCGGAAGCAAAAATGTCTTTTCACTCCCGACTGTACTTCGTTGGAGCAAACTAACTTTTTTTTTTTTGTTGGGCACTTCCGCAAATTTTCGTAGTAAAGGTTCTTGCGAAAATAAAAATGTACTTTCGCTCCCGAATGTACTTCGTTGGAGCAACTAACTTTTCGTTGGTGCAACAAACAAGTACTAGTTCCCCATACAAAATTTTAGTTCTCAGAAACAAATTTACTGCTTGTCTGGAAATCATTTGAAACATTAGTTGCCCGAACTTAACATGTGAAAGTCTCGCTAGTAGCCAGCTTGCTGGCTAGTTTTCATGCACAATCAAGCATGAAAACGACCCCCCTGCGTAGAGGGCCGTAGCCGGTTTCAGAGGGGGATATGTCGCGCTAATTGCCTACATTCAGGCGTTTGTTATGTGGGTTGCCTACCCCGGTCGCCTGCTCCGGGGGAGGGGGGGGAGTACCTCGGAGGGCTACGGCCCTGCCTGCGTAGGTCGCTAGCTAGGGCTGTGAAGGAGCATGCAGATGTAGGAAATGACCATTGAGCGCCAATTCTTCAGATTTCCGACGCTGTTTTTATTTTTGCTTCCCGATGAACCGTTCTCGAGAAAACTGCCTAGAAGTGGATAGGTAAACAAGGCAGCTGGCTGCCGGGTCACATCGTCGGTGGGCGGGAAGAGGTTGAGGACCGGGGCGTTGGACAAGTCATACGGCAGGTCATACTGCAGCCGTGGGTCCCCTTGGACTTTTACAGCACAGCGCATAGTCATGACCTCCAACCCGGACGTATGTCCAACCACCATCCTCCTGGTGAGGTGTTCGTTCTTGAATTGAAGCGCAGGTCGTCATCTTTCTTCAGCAGACTCCACGCTCTGATGGCGAACTGATTGTCCGTTGCTGGATTCACCATCGTGATCAGCCGCGGATCAAGGACCGGCTATTGGAGAGGGCGATGTACCACTTTTTGCCTACTTATAGGCATAAAGTTTCGCAGGTGCCCACCTTTTAGGCGCCCTGCGGGCGCCGTCTGGACCTGTCGGTGGGGGGGGGGGGATTGCCAAATCTCGAATTTCAACCCTCTCCGACCACCCCTTTTGGAGTGGAGGAGGGAAGGGGGGGGGGGGGGGGTTAGGTTAGGGGTGAAACGGGTTCAAAATTGATCGGCAGTGGTGGGGTCGACTGGTGGGGTTCCAAAAATGACCGCCACCCCCTTAAAAATGCCAAGAATATAAAAAACGGAAAAATTACGATTGTTTTAACGATCACGTGTTGTTCTCTCCGGCAATAGAAAAAAAAAACCTTTTTTTTTTTCCTTTTCCAAAAAGATCCTTCTAAAAGAAGGGATTATACTTTGACCGTGCCGTCGGTCTCGGTAGGGATAGGAGCGCACGCAAGCCGGTTTTATAAGGTTCTGATCTTAAAGAAAAGGACCATAGTGATATGAGGTTATATGGGGCGGAAACGCATGGTTTGGCGACAAAAAGAGAAGAAACCAACCACCGACGAGGCTCTGCGTAACAGGGCCATTCATGCCTGGCCACGGCTTGGGCAGGAATATATGTGCTCAATTGTGTTTGGTATATAAATATGTTTTAATTTGCAGCTTTTTAGGCACGTAGTGACTACCTAAGTTCGGACCCTTTTAAAATTTCCAATATTGTCCCTTACACTAGACAGAAACAGAGGTAGACTGCCAGCCCCCATCAGTAGACAGGGGCAAAATAATGCGAAGTCAAAAATGTCAAAATTAGATTTCTGCAAATTTCGGACTTAAAACGCCGATATCTCAAAAACCGTAAGAGTTACAGCGTTTTCCTTGAAATTTAAGTTCTTTAGGGCCCTACTTCGGTCAAATTGACCTTAAAAAATGTTTTCAAAATTTTTCTGCAACATTGATTTTGACTGCTGTAAAGGGCAATTATGCCCCATTCGGGTGCCCTGCGCGACCCCTTTCGGTGATCGAAAAAAATTTCGGAAGTCGCAAAAATCTTGTATTTTGTTATAGCATCCGAATTCGATCTCGCTCACTGACATTTTTGACTTCGCTTTTTTTTTGCCCCTCTCTAACCTACTCCCACAGTATTGTGAACTTCTCTACCGTACTCAATCGTGCTCAACTCTAACTTAACCTACCCTAGCCTACTCCAACCTTACCTACCCTTCCCTACTCTAACCTAGCCTACCCACAGATCGATCTAGAGCGCCCCGATAGGCGCCCGACCGGCCAGGCGGTCGCTGCTCGTGAGCGGTTGATTTCGGATTGGGGTTATAAGCGAGGCGATTCTAGCGCAACGTCTGAGCTTTAGATTGATATGCGCATCTTTTCGAACCGACCCATCTCAGCAAACTAGAGCGCCCAACATGTGTGCCGGGCTCGATCTACAGACGGATAGGCTAGTTTAGGCCACAGTAGGTCCCTTCCCTCACACTTGATCGAACTTAAACAAATTTCTGTACTTCCGATCATTGAGACCTTACTTTAATGACCGGTTACCACTTCATCGCTATGTACTATCTAAATAACGCTTTTGCTAATTTTTAAATATTTTGAGCGAACACAAGCTGGGGCCAGCGTCACTGAAGCATCGGCGTTATGATGGCCGAGCCAGCCGGGACCCCCCTTTCCCCACCACAGCCCCCGCAAGCCCGGCCGACTCCTGCGTGCCTTTTCTTATGGTCATGTTATGAAAGGGAGACGCGCCGAAGTGACGACTTTTCGTGTCGCTAACTAAAAAACGGGTGAAAGTCGGACGTTTGGCCATTTTCATTCCGTTTCGCTGCTCAGCAGTCGGGACCGGGTGAAAGGATCTTGAGACCAACTGAAGCTGAAACTGTAATCCCCAAAGTATATTTACGAACTAGATATTTCTAAGTGTCGCAGCGTATGTAGACAGGAATCGGAGATGACCCGAGCAGCGTTCGGAGGTGGCCCGAGCAGCGTTCGGAGATGGCCCGAGCAGCGTTCGGAGATGGCCCGAGCAGCGTTCGGAGATGGCCCGAGCAGCGTTCGGAGATGGCCCGAGCAGCGTTCGGAGGTGGCCCGAGCAGCGTTCGGAGATGGCCCGAGCAGCGTTCGGAGATAGCCCGAGCAGCGCCCGGAGATGGCCCGGCGACTGACTATCAGATTCCACCAAGCTGGACCCGGCTTCGACTACGGTCGGGGGCGGGCTTTTTTTTGTACTGTTTGATAGTTTTTATATCAATTACTCTGTTTGATAGTTTTTATATCTGTCTGCTGTTCACTGTTGGATCATTTTTATATTTGCTACTATCTATTACTTACAACATTTCTTTGCATCATCAACCTTGTAAGGCCTGGGTCAGCCAAATAAAGTGTTCCCACAGCGCTGGCGGACCCAGGCCATTTTTTATTTCTATTTAAATCCTAAAACTTTAGGTATAAATACCAATAATAATTTTGTATTTATTTCTTCTCTTGTAACTAAAACATCTTGTTTATTGTGACAGGTTGAAACTTCGGTCACTGCATTCTCAAAAAAGAATGCTTGAAACAAGCATTCATTTTTGAGATTGTGGTAAAGTTAAAACACTCTTCAATTCCTGCGAAGCGAACTCTTTGTAGATCTACAAAAAAACACAGCACCTTCGTACAACAAAGCATGTCGTTGTATTACGAAGACTTTCTTAGCCTACAAGCCGTTCTTCGAAGGCTGCGAAGCTCAACATCGTATTACAAACACGTGCTTCGTAGCCTACGAAGCCAGTTCTTTGTAACACAAAGCCGCTGATTTCTTCGTAGGCTACAAAGGAAATTCTTCGGAATTCAAAGCCATTCTTCGTAGAAATTGAAGTGTGAAGTTAATGCTCGTAATGGTGTGAATCTTTTTGAAATCCTTGGAATGTTCTGCACATTATTTCATTATTTGATGATACTTTGTGGTCGTGAACCATTTCTTCCCACCTGAAACATTAGGACCCTCTTTAGCGGAAACCCTGCTAGGGCGTTAAAGAATCGGCGGGGGAAGTACTTTTAACGAATTTGAAAGCTAAGCTTAATGGGTGGACTGAGAAAAGTCGAAACCCCTTAGCACATTTGCAGAGCGATTTTTGTCGGTTTCACAACGATTAAAACAGAAAATTATAATTTTGAAACAGTCCACAATACTATTTTTAAATGGTCGAACATATCTCTATGAAAGGCCTGTCCAAATTGCGTTTCAAAGTAAATATTTCATGAGTAATTAATACAGACGAAATTTTTTTCTAGTGTTTCCTAAATTATTAAAATTTTCTAATTAATTTGCTGGATAATTTGTGTCTGGTCAGTTATGTAAATTTTCTGTGGTACGCTTATTTGTCCGTCAGGTCATTCAGCCATGCCTCCTCCTTCCCTCCCCCGCTGGGGTGGTCAGTCCAGCTTCTCCGTCCGCTTTGTCACCAAAGTCACCAAAGGCGAGGCAGGCCTGCCACGGCATGTTCTGAGAAGGGGCTGCATTAAATCATGTACTCTGTAAAAATGCAAGTGTCGGCCACTGCAAACAAAAGATCAGAGGCATGGGTAGAACCCGCTATGACAACCAGTGGGATGCACTGATACGTCCCGAGTACGTCACGTTAAAATCAGGCATGTGGATAATAATGTTCACAAAAATACCGCACAGGTCAGCGGGTTTGCCTATCAGCGCCGTACGGGCTTCATTATACATGGACTTTGTTCTTTCGACCGTAAGGAGCTGATAGACGACCCATTCGACTACGCGCGGGCTGCGCCTGGAGACCTGGTTTATGTGCGTTTGCGTCAGCATTTTCTCTGCACCAGCAATTTTCACGTTTACAAATTGATTTTCGCACACTCTCAAAAATGAATGCACGATTTAAGCATAAAATGTTTGAAGTCAAGCATATTTCATGCTTGAAACGCCAATAATCCCACACGCATATTATGCTTCATTGAAGCATATTTTGCTTGATTGGGGGATACTATATGCTTGTCCCAAGACTACAATACGTGGCTCAAGCATCATATGCTAGTGCGAAGCATACTGACGGTTGATGTACGCAGATGATTCTTAAATCAACAAAATCCCACAAGAATACAAGATTCGCACCAAAATCGCTTTGAATCAAGCATTCATTTTTGAGAGTGCACTACACTGCTCGTCAAAATTAGCCATCCTCTTTTGGCCGCGTCTGCCATTTCGTTAGTGAGGTATCGACTTCTCAGTCAGGATTCCAGGCGCGGATCCAGGGGGGGGCGACGGGGCGATCGCCCCCCCCCCCCGAAAGGTAGGCAATTCGCGTTACAATCCGCCTGAAAGTAGGCAGAAAGCGGTACATCGCCCCCCCCCCCCCCTAGAGCCGCCCCTGGATCCGCGCCTGCAGGATTCAAGGTTGGGAACGCCAAAAATCCAGTGCGCGCACCTTCCTATAGGAATATACTTCGATAGGCATTTTCAACGAGGCTCGAGAACGGAGGTATAAGAACTTCCAGAATAGAAACGAGTAGTATTATAAATCACACGGCGACGAGCATCTCCGCCGCTGGTCAGCCGAGGCGGATCATGGGGGGGGGGGGGGGGGGGGCAAAGGGTCAATTGCCCCCCAGGAAGGCGCCGGAAATGTAGGCAACCGGCATAACTTTTCCGCCTGTAAGTAGACAAAAAGCTTGACTTTGCCCCCCCCCCCCCTAAAGCTGCTCCTGGATCCGCCACTGTGGTCAGCCACTAGCCACCTCAGAAACTTGAAAGCTGAGCTCCCTCTGCAGATGGCCTCTCTCACACTCAATTATTTCGTCGCGGCCCCCTGACTAGTGTAATGGCGCCTAGCTTTTCCTGCCGGGACTCCCCCTCCCCCTCCGCTTCTCTTTCTGTCACTGTCTCTCTCCCTCTGTCTGTCTCTCTCTCTCGCTCTCGCCCTGCTCACCCTCCCCACCTCACTCTGGGCTCGGACTCCGTTCCCCCCTACCCCTCCCCACACTGCCCCGCTCCTTCCCCCTCCCCTCGGCACTCTGACGGCGGACCAACCGAGGCTTGACGCGCGCTTATTCGAACAGAGCGTCGGGCGGCATGCAAATTTATGGACGCCAAAGAAAAACTCTCTGCCTCCTATACGAGATGCGTCCATTTCATCCACCTCGAGTATATCAAATGCTAGAAGCGTTGATTTTTCCACGGAAAATCTGAATTTAGGCTAAAGAGTTAAATCGTTGCCTTTCTTAGTCCACTTTTTAAAAGTGACCATTTTATCTAAAACCGGCTGACTAGCCAGTTTTTGGAGAGTATTGCCATTTTTTACGTGCAGTGATTTTTTTCCCCGCCGTGACTTTCTTATGTGCACCTTAGCCTATGTCCTTCTCGCAACTCGTCTTCGTTCTTAGTTACCTAACCAATTACACAGGTCGCGGATTCGGGACCTTTCCCTCCCCCACTCTCTCTGCCCCCCCCCCCCCCCTTTCCCCTTTCCCCCATTTCCACCGGATGTGGTTGCGAGGAGGGGGCGCGAGCACGTGCCTATGGCATCGCCTGCTGGCGGAGGGCCTAGCTCTAACCCCATTGGCGTGGGGGAGGGGAAGGGGGAGGGGGGGGGGGAGGAAGAGGGTGTGGTGGGGAGATTCAAGTCTGCGCGGGCAACTTTGTTCATCATCCGAGCAGCGGCGTGTGGCGTCAGTGCCGTGGTGTACAGCGTGGCGTGGCGTGGCGTGGCGTGGCGTGGCGTGGCGTGGCGTGGCGTGGCGTGGCGCGGCGTGGAGCGGTCATCGGCGCCTTCGCTGTTCCCCCACCCCACTCGACAGACGGCCGCCGCCGCCGCTGCTCCACTCTCCGAATCACTCGTTGAAAAAAAGAAAAGAAAAGAAAGGATGGAGAGGAGGACAAAGCAGTAAATTTTATTGGACTACCTTTTTGTTTTGTCGTGTACATTGTTTGTCTCGCCCCGCTCGGCGCTGGATTCCTCCTAACATGCCGAAGAAGAGTTGGTCGTCACGCTTTCTCCAGATTTCTTTGACCAGGTGTCGCAACAGCCTGACCTTCTCGCACACCATGCACCGAGGCAGTTGGCCCCCTTTTTATTCGAAATGAATGAGGCCAGACAGAGAGTGCGGAAAGAAATCCGCCCGTATCCACGAGTGACGAGTAAGTCGCCACCTAAGATATGTTTGCTAAAACAGCTAGAAAAGAAGCTCTTCTGGCATTTTGCTACGAGGAACGTCGTAAGGGACGCAAACATATTCGCAGCTGACAAAATAATATTCGTCAAAGCTTTTCTCGTAAAATCATTAACAATTTTTACTACGTACTCGATCGGTATCTTGAAACGGTCCCAACTCGTCGCTTCATGTCAAGAGTAAAACCGTTGCGTGTAATACATTTTTCACAAGGGGTAAACACATTTGATTTTTTCGGTACGAAGATTATAATCGGGCAAGATTATTTGGGATTATAAAGATTATTTGGGATTTTTAAGATTTTCAAAACTAGGAAGGATTATTGCGATTATCAAGGATTATCAGGGATTATCAAAGATTAACAGGGATTATTAAGGATTATAAGGGTTATTTCAGAGATTAGGGGCCATTCACATGTTACGTCGCCATGATTTTGGCCACAGAGGACCCCCCCTCCCCCACGTGATCACGTGCTAACCTAACCTTGCCATGTTAAAGCATAGGAGGTAATCAGTGACTAGAACTCCCCCCCCCCCGGTGATGACGTAATATGTGAATGGCCCCTTACGAAGAATTCACGATTGCTTGGCTAGATTTTTCAGTGATTACTCGAGATTGTATGGGATTATTGGAGATTATCTGAGATTATCGAGGATTATTTGGGATTACCGAGGATTACAAGGATTATGAAAGATTATGGGAATACTTGGGATTCTCGGGATTATTTTTCAGATTATCTTATGAGTGTACGAAGATTATCGAATGTGTTTACCCCTTGATTTTTCATCTTCCTCCTCCTCCAGAGCTCCCGCGTCTCGCCGGTGTCGCGGCTGCTGTCTCGGTGGGCGGAAGCGATATGACTGCTGCTCACTGAGGGCTGAGTGCCATTTCCCTTCACCACCCCTCCCCCACCCCCAGCCTCCCCGCAACCCACCCCACCTCCACTTTCACTCTCGCCACCCTCTCGAATCGCTCGTCATCGCTGGCAGCGATTCCTTTCCAGCTCCCCCTCCCCCTCCCCCTCCGCCTGCAGCAGCCTCCTCGGCCCGCTCAGCGCACCCCCGCACTTCTCTCTCTCTCTCTCTCTCTCTCTCTCTCTCTCTCTCTCTCTCTCTCTCTCTCTCTCTCTCTCACACACACACACACACACGCACGCACATACACTCACACAACCCGGGGCGTGGTGAGGCGTCCTCCGCCCTGCCCTGTCTCTTATTTCTCTCAGAGGCGTCCTCCCTCCCCCTCCCCCACACACACACCACACCAACGCCTTTATCTATCCGCGGGGAGGCGTCAAAACGCGCGGCCTCCTGGGGGATGTAGAGGGGAGGGGAGGGGGCGCCATAGGCGGGACAGCGTAGCGGCTAACGGCACAGCAAACCCGGCCCCCTTGGGACCCACGCCCAAACTGCGCCCGGTGGTATAGGCAAACGGCAGGACCTCCTCCCGGTACCTCAGACAGAACATCCCACGGTTCATCGAACACACTACAGCTAGAAATGTTTACTTCACGTGCATAGTCTGTCATTCTGTCTGTCTGTTGCCTCTCTGTATGTCTGTCTGTCTGCCTCCCTGCCCGCCCGTCTGTCCTGCACTCTGTCGCTATGTGCGCGGCCCCCGACTCCTGCCCCTGTCAATCTGTTAGAAGGCCTGACGTTTCCAGGACACCGCGTCGCGCACTCCCCGACTGCCAGGCCAGTCAACGGGTCCTGACGGTCCTGACGTCCGGAGGTGGGCGCAGAGTGGGGGGTCAGCATGGCGACTTAATAGCCTCTCGCTCCACTCCCCTCGCGCGTCGAGGGCGATCATTTTATTGATTCCCGTGCCCCGCCGTGCCGTGCCGTGCCGCTCCGGGCCGGCGGCCGGCGGGCTGGGGGGGTCTGCCTGCCTGCTAGCACGCTGCCAGCCAGCAGCGGCACGGTCCGGCCGGGCCTGCGCGCGCCTGCCCGGGAGGTGCCGGGAGGGGGAGGGCGAGGGCTGCCTGGCTGCTCCGTCTGGGCCGGCTGGGAGGCCAAGTCCTCATTGGCCGCGGCCGCTCTCCAATCGGAGGGCGGGGCGCGGATAGGGTGCGGGGTGCGCGGGGAGGGTGGGGAGGATTACTGCTGCGGAGTGGCGTGTGGTGTGTGTGTGTGTGCGTGTGTGTGTGTGTATGTGTGCGTGTGTGTGTGTGTGTGCACTGGCAACCCTGCTCAGACAGACTAGGCCCCAGCCCAGCGCAGCCCCAGCCGCCAGGCCAGCCGCCCCGAAGGGACAGGGTCCTTGCCGTCCTTGCCTCGCCTCTCCTCGCCGTGCCAGCGGCAGCGGACGCCGGAGCCTAGCAGAGCCTAGCGGAGGCCAACCCCAGCAACCAGCACCCCGGAACACGGTGAGTGCGAAGGCCACCAACGCCTGGGCGGGTACATACAAGTGGAGCATTGCTGGTGGTGAAGGGCGTCAGGGGGCGCAACAGCTTGTTGCTGGTCTAATTTCTCATAGTACCCTGCGGCATCACGCGGCATCCCGTCTCTGAAAACCGGGATCCGCGAGTACTAGTACCATGTCGCGCCGGGCTGTTGCTCGTTGCAGCCCTGCCTCGTCTCTTTTCGCTCTGCTCGCCGACCGGCGCCTCCCCCTGGACTTGTCATGTGTCGACCACAAAATCGATTCTTCGTCGTCTGGCCTGGAGGCGGGACATGGCGGGCCGTGCCATGCGCCATGCCGTGCCAGAGCCGCCGGTGCGCGCCCAGCCGCCGAGCCGAGCCGTCTCGTCCATCGCCTTGAATAACCCCACCCGGCACGCACAGCGGTCGGCGGCACGCGCCTCGCGCTCGCGCCTCCCCCGTGGGCCCACAGCACAGCGGCGCTCGGCGCCCGGCCCTCGGCGCCCGGCGCCCGACCCGGCCCCGAACAGCACATCCCCTTTAAGCTGGGCGCAGCGGCGCACGGCACCACGCCACGCCGTGTCGCTCCGTATTTACTCTCCAGGGGCTCTTGTGTGATTTCTTTTTCCTGGAGCCCTATTTGTCGTCTCGTCGCGCGAACGTTTTGATGCAGTGCGCGACAGCGACAGCCGAGCTGCACCCCGCTGCATAGCGAGGCCGCAAGATGCTTTGACGTAATGTAAACAGCCCTACCGCGCGCGGCCGGGCCGTTCTGGTCTTAGGGAATGGGAGGGGGGGGGGGGGCAGTGGAGTGGCAGCGACCACGTGATGCACCCGCCGAAGTAAACCAGCTCGCGGGGAAGGAAAGGAAGGCTCGGGGGAGATGGGGGAGGAGGGGCGGGGGCGGGCAGTAGTGGGAGCTGCCGCCGCCGGCTCCCAGTGCCGGTCAGGAGGCGGCAAACGCCCCCTTTGCTTACTTGTCACATCACGTGTGGCCCGGTCCATGAGGAGACTGGTGTTTGTGCCCCCCCCCCCCCCCCCCACCAGCCCGCATAACAATTCCTTTCTGTAAGAAGGCAATAGGCCTTCCTGAATCCACTACTGTTAGCCCCCCCCCCCCCTCTCCCTTCGTCTCCCTTTCTGCTCCCTATGCCAAGAACCGGTTCCTTGTCTGAGTACTAGCGAGTATAAGGTGTATCATTGGCCCCGGGCAGTTTCGGTTTTAGGCAGTCCCGCAACACACTATCTCCGTCTCCTTCTGGCTCGTCCAGACGCGTGAGACAGAAAGAGACAGAGATAGTGCTTTGCGGGACTGCCTAAAACCGAAACTGCCCGGGGCCAATGATACACCTGGTATACTACGAACCACTACGTATGGTGGCGGCTTGCGTATCTTCTTGAGTGTCGAGTGTGTCGTAAGTTGTAGAAATAATATAAAAGTGACCCTCGACAACAATGAGCACGGGTCCCTCATGATTCGGCGAGTGGGCATATCCTGCAGATACAATATGTTTCTGGACGCGGTCCAAATGTGTGTATAACCAACTGCGCTGCGGTGTAACAAGAGTCCTGCCCCGCAATGCTCATTCATTCACCAAAACTGCGCGCCGCAGCGCCGCAGAGCCGCTCCAGCCCTCCTCCGCCCTCCGCCCTTATGCTACCTTTCCCCTGTACCGTAATCTAAATCCCCCACCCCTCTCCTCTCCGCGAGGAGTGCCGTAAGAGGGGTTCGTAAGGGGAAGTGCGCTGCTGGAGTAATTTCGCGAAGAAACTCGAGTTCATCAACGAGACCTGACGAAGACCCTCCCCTCTCCTCCCTCCTCCTCCTCCTCCTCCTCCTCCTCCCCTTCCACTAGCCTCTCCGCTCTCCTCTTTCTCTTCCCCGACAACACAATGATACCACTCAAAGATGCTGCAACGCGTGCTGCAATTACCAACACTTCCGTTATTTCGGTCTGATTAGGACTGCAAAACGTGTCTCCTGTCTTTTTTAGGGACGGGAGGGGGGGGGGGGGAGAGAGAGAGAGAGAGAGAGAGAGAGAGAGAGAGAGAGAGAGAGAGAGAGAGAGAGAGAGAGAGAGAGTGAGAGAGAGTGAGAGAGAGGGGGGCGGGGGAAAAGAGAGAGCGCTGAGTGTTAGCCCTCGTGTCCTCCACCTGCTTTTGTGACGGATAGGTCGAGATCGGAATAGTTTGGGTAGAGTCTACTAGGGAACGGCATCGATATGTTTTCGTCCTTTCTACCGAAGGTGACCTAAAAACTTTACCCTCTCCTTGGAACAGAAAACCCTAGATTCAGTACTACTTCAAACGCAAGATTTGGTTAAACACACTTACAGTGTGGTAGACTTGTTAAACACCACTATCGTTGGGAATTTACCATGGTCTTCCTAATCACACTCTTCTAAGAGTGTAGTCATGACACATTTATAAGGTTTGGCCGGGTTCACCACACTTTTCGAAGAGTGTGATGAGTACACACTGTCGGAAGAGTGTGGTGACGCATCACGCTTTTCCTAACGTTTGACGCCTACCACATTTCAGGTACAGTGTTTTACCCAACTCTTGGGTTTGTAGAGAACGCGCCTGGGCATACGCCAAAGGCCGAGCGGAGTACGGCCACGACACCGGCCACTCAGAGCCCGGCCTCTGTCCATGGCCTCTACTCGGTTGAGGCCTTGACCATCAGGCGGCATCGGGAGAAGAAGCGGAGACTTTGGGTTGTTGACCTCGGCTGGGATGGGATGGGTAGGAGGAGGCCGCCTGCTGGGTAGGGGGCTTCGCCGGGCTTATACCGGGCTTCGGGGAGGTGGGGTGGAGGGAGGGAGGTGCTGCAGGGTGCGGGGGAGCGGGGGGAGCGGTGCGCGGCGGGACCCCCGAGGAGGTGGGAGGAGGAGGTGGAGGCTGCTCATGCAGTTGTTGGGCTGGGACAGGGCCATGCAGGGCCTGGTGGCCAAGGCAGAACAACAACTGGGCAAGGTGGAGGTCAGGTGGCGGCCTGTTGTGGTTCCTGAATGGTTGCCTGCCTGGTCGCCTGTGGTTGATTGCGGACGCCCGTATGGTTTTTGCCTGGGTACCTTGGCTTGCCTGTATGGCTTGCTCTGTGAATTCACGTGACGTTTCTGTAGCAGAGACGCTAGGGAAAGTGAATCCGCAGCCACGGGTGCTGACCCAAAGACCTGCTGCAAAGCATAGGCCCTGGCCGCCCAGGCCTTGCCGCTGTCCAGGCGCGGATCCAGGGGCGGCTCTAGGGGGGGGCGATGTACCGCTTTCTGCCTACTTTCAGGCGGATTGTAACGCGAATTGCCTACCTTTCGGGCGCCCTTCGGGCGCCCTAGGGGGGGAGGGTTGATCAGCCCGTCGCCCCCCCCCCTTGGATCCGCGCCTGCCGCTGTCGCTCTACTGGTGCCAAACAAAACAGTCGCGGGAGCACGTTCGCTGCTGACATGGCGCAGCGCCATCGTGGCGGTCTCCGCTGGTCTCCGTCGTCGAGTGGATTCGTTTTGTTTGGCTTGCCGGCCGAGAAATGTCTCCGAGCGCACAACAAGAAAGCACATTTTCCTGGGCGTGTGGAATGACCCGCGCCTGGCCAAGGCGTGTCTTAGCGTGCTTGGCTCGTTATATCATTTCACTTTCCGTTGCCGTTTCCTGTTGACGCCGGCTGACGCCCCATCCAGTTCTCCCGCGGCCGCCTAGCGGAGCCGTGCACAAATTACATGACGGAATTTTGACGGTTCAGCCTCGGATTAGGTGTTGTGTTGGGGTGTATAATTTATGAACGGCCTAATCTAAGTCGATGCCGCCGTGCCGCTGTGCTGCTGCTCGCCTGGGCTGTCTCGTTGGACCTCATTTCCTTGTTTTCCAGTGGACTCTAAAATTTCACCCGAGATTTGAGTTTTGGAGGGTCTGGCGACAATAATGAGGAGGCTGGCCAGCTCGGCCGGCTCCGAGTTTCGGGAATGGTACGGTCAATAATAGTATCCCCATTTTTATGGGTCGTTTTGAGGTTTTTACGCCCCGCATGTTTCGTGAGCCCGGCTGCCGGGCTGCCGACGCCGGGGGACGTCTGTAAGCGCGGCGTGTCGCGGCCCTAACCTTGACGCGGGGGATACGGAATGTTTTCCTTTGGGGTGTGACACCATTTCTGGGCCCATAAGACAGCAAACTTTATGTCCTGCTTTGGCCTTCTGGGGGACAAAATGTGGCCATGGCCAGCCCACGCTGTGCCGCCGCCCGCCGGCCTGTCGCAGCTGCCGCCCTGCTCGCTTTTGGAGGTTCGATTCCCTGCGTCCGCTCTCGGCAAAAAAAAAAAAAAAAAAGTTTGGAACCCCGTCAACGTCAGTCTTTTGAGAAAGGACAATAATGACGACATGTGCGGGGCGTGGCATGGCGCAGCGGGTGAAGCCGCTCGACCAAGTTTTTCTGCGTGTGATTCCTCTGCCCGACCTCCTATTATGTGCGCGCACCGGAACGAGTCGGACTAATCGACACGACATCAGGGATACCTTCACGGCAGGACACGCAGCTTTCTTCTGCGCTCTTTTCTATGTCGCACGGCAGGACATTTGACCCACAGTACTGCACCAGGTGGACCATTTGCGAGGTAGTTTGTACTGGCCTGTCCTCACGGCCCTCGGTACTTTAACTGGAAATTAGTGGATCCGAAAATAGTTCTAAAGAAACGAGGTACTTTACTTTACTTTAGATGAAACTTAGAAAGTTAAGTATAAGTCTACCTGCTGCTGGCCGGGCACGGGGAATGTGCTCCCTACTACAGACCTACCGGCCGCCGAAGGGCCAGGGTCTTGCACATAATAGAGTACTCTGGAGAAGACCGAATCGGAAGTAAAAAAGTCGTATCACCAAAAAGAATAATCCCAGAGAAAACATGAGAAATCGAGTGATTTTTGAATCGCAGTGTGGTTCCCAATGATCGATTTATCATACTTTCTCTGCATTTTTCTTCCTCGTTACTACTTCTCTCACTTCCGTTCTGAGCTTCTCTGGAGTACTCTATTGCCCGAAGGGCGCCTGAGAGGTAGGCAGCCTGCGAAGCTTTTCTGCCTGTAAGTACAGGTTCTTGCACATAAATTCGAAAGCAACACTTTCTAATATGGTCCGAGAAGTCCTCGAACATCTCATCGCATAAACTTATTTTATTTCATTTCCTGGTATAAGCCTAGTCTGCGCCCGTCACACTTCACACGTGTGTTTTAGTCACGGGTAGAAGAGGGGCGAGACAAGTTGATTGAGATATCTGGTCAGAAAGGGCCCTCTGTCCTGTGCGGGCGTGCGGGGTGCGGGCCCAGGTCTGCTGCTGCAAGCCTGGCCTGCTGTCCCGGAGCAGGGAGGAGGAGAGTGGCCCAGTGGGTACCCGGCTGCTGCACCCCTCGTGCCTGTTGTTGTTGGTGCTGTTGTTGTTGTTTGTGTTGTTGTTGCCGCTCAGCTGTCCCGTCTCTGGCGTGGCCTGGCGTGGCGGTAGCCGCGTATGATCGGGCCCGGATCGGATCAGCCGGCTCGACTCGGGTGAGGTCGGCTGACGCGTGGAAGGGGAGGGAACTGAGGGCAAAAAGGGGGGGGGGAGCGTACGAGAGATCCTCAAAGACCCTGAAAAAGTATATGCGTGTTCACGCACATTTTATTCCAAAATTGGCAAAACCCTCCCGTGGCATAGCGTCATTTAGCACGGAGGGGGTCTGCTCCAGCTCCAGCTCCAGGAGGGACTGGCTGCCTTTGAGCTGGCTGCCCTGTCCTGGGACCTGCCCTGCCCAGCGCTTCCTTGTTGGCACTCTGCGCTTGGCGCTTGGGGGGTTTCGGGGTGGTGGGCTTTACGCAACAAGGCCAAAGGACGCTCCCGCGCCTCCTCCTCTTCCCCAACGCTACGCCACCCTCCCTTTTTATTTATTCCCGAGCTTCTCTCTCTTTATTTTCGCCCTTCGCGTTACTTTCATGTCCACTTCATTTTCACACATTTCCCCCCCTCTCCGCTGGTCGGCACGACCATCAGAGGCTCAGAGTGCTTCGCCACGCTCGAACCCACTACGTCGGTACTGCCGTCAGGGCCCTCGCCCGTGCCTCCACGCAGACCAGACCAACCACACCCGAGTCCTGGACCCCATCCGCCTCCAGCTGCAGGTTGGTGGGGCTTTAGCCGGCTTTAGCGCGGCGGATGGGGATAGAGTTGAACGGAGGCTGCTTCGCCTGCTTCAGCTTCACCTCGCGCCGAACGCCGGCAGCAGCGACTGCAGCCGGTTCAGTTCGGCGTGGCACGGCGCGGCAACGCCGCCGCGGAGGGGGTGGGGAAGGGAGGGGGGCGACCGCGGAGGGGTGTGGGGGAGGGGAGGGGACCGCCGCGGAGGGGCGCGTACGGCAACGCTGCGCGTGGTGCCGGAGCGTGCGAGCCGAGCTCTGGGCCGGCTAGTGCCCAGCCGAGGCCGGGCCGGCGGGCGGAGCCGAGCCGAGGCCCGGGCGGTGCCCTCCCCGTCCCGTTCCCGCACCGGGCTGCGGCCGGCCCCTGCCGGCCCGTGCCGGGAGCCAGGCGGGCTGGGGCGGGACCGGGACCCGGCACCGGCACACTCACTCACACTCCCCGCAGCCTCGCCGCCGGTCGCGCTGGTGCGAGCAGCCAACAGACAGCACTTCATCATACCTTCCTTCCCGTTGCCGGACTCGATGTTGTGGAGTCCTGGAGTCCTAGAGCCAGCCGGCCGGAGTCGGTCCCACGGTCCCGCGTCCTTCGTCCCCAAGGTGCCCCAGTGGCCCCCGAGCCCCCAAGTGTGCAGGTCTGCCAATGGTAGCCCATGGCCCACCCGGCTGCAAGGTGCATAAGTGATTAGTTCACGTGGCCGGGCTCCCCGTACCCCCGTGCCCCCGTGCCCCCGTGCCCCCGTGCCCCCGTGCCCCCGTGCCCCCGTGCCCCCGTGCCCCCGTGCCCCCGTGCCCCCGTGCCCCCGTGCCCCCGTGCCCCCGTGCCCCCGTGCCCCCGTGCCCCCGTGCCCCCGTGCCCCCGTGCCCCCGTGCCCCCGTGCCCCCGTGCCCCCGTGCCCCCGTGCCCCCGTGCCCCCGTGCCCCCGTGCCCCCGTGCCCCCGTGCCCCCGTGCCCCCGTGCCCCCGTGCCCCCGTGCCCCCGTGCCCCCGTGCCCCCGTGCCCCCCGTGCCCCCGTGCCCCCGTGCCCCCGTGCCCCCGTGCCCCCGTGCCCCCGTGCCCCCGTGCCCCCGTGCCCCCGTGCCCCCGTGCCCCCGTGCCCCCGTGCCCCCGTGCCCCCGTGCCCCCGTGCCCCCGTGCCCCCGTGCCCCCGTGCCCCCGTGCCCCCGTGCCCCCGTGCCCCCGTGCCCCCGTGCCCCCGTGCCCCCGTGCCCCCGTGCCCCCGTGCCCCCGTGCCCCCGTGCCCCCGTGCCCCCGTGCCCCCGTGCCCCCGTGCCCCCGTGCCCCCGTGCCCCCGTGCCCCCGTGCCCCCGTGCCCCCGTGCCCCCGTGCCCCCGTGCCCCCGTGCCCCCGTGCCCCCGTGCCCCCGTGCCCCCGTGCCCCCGTGCCCCCGTGCCCCCGTGCCCCCGTGCCCCCGTGCCCCTGTGCCCCCGTGCCCCCGTGCCCCCGTGCCCCCGTGCCCCCGTGCCCCCGTGCCCCCGTGCCCCCGTGCCCCCGTGCCCCCGTGCCCCCGTGCCCCCGTGCCCCCGTGCCCCCGTGCCCCCGTGCCCCCGTGCCCCCGTGCCCCCGTGCCCCCCGTGCCCCCGTGCCCCCGTGCCCCCGTGCCCCCGTGCCCCCGTGCCCCCGTGCCCCCGTGCCCCCCGTGCCCCCGTGCCCCCGTGCCCCCGTGCCCCCGTGCCCCCGTGCCCCCGTGCCCCCGTGCCCCCGTGCCCCCGTGCCCCCGTGCCCCCGTGCCCCCGTGCCCCCGTGCCCCCGTGCCCCCGTGCCCCCGTGCCCCCGTGCCCCCCGTGCCCCCGTGCCCCCGTGCCCCCGTGCCCCCGTGCCCCCGTGCCCCCGTGCCCCCGTGCCCCCGTGCCCCCGTGCCCCCGTGCCCCCGTGCCCCCGTGCCCCCGTGCCCCCGTGCCCCCGTGCCCCCGTGCCCCCGTGCCCCCCCCCGTGCCCCCGTGCCCCCGTGCCCCCGTGCCCCCGTGCCCCCGTGCCCCGTGTGCCCCCGTGCCCCCGTGCCCCCGTGCCCCCGTGCCCCCGTGCCCCCGTGCCCCCGTGCCCCCGTGCCCCCGTGCCCCCGTGCCCCCGTGCCCCCGTGCCCCCGTGCCCCCGTGCCCCCGTGCCCCCGTGCCCCCGTGCCCCCGTGCCCCCGTGCCCCCGTGCCCCCGTGCCCCCGTGCCCCCGTGCCCCCGTGCCCCCGTGCCCCCGTGCCCCCGTGCCCCCGTGCCCCCGTGCCCCCGTGCCCCCGTGCCCCCGTGCCCCCGTGCCCCCGTGCCCCCGTGCCCCCGTGCCCCCGTGCCCCCGTGCCCCCGTGCCCCCGTGCCCCCGTGCCCCCGTGCCCCCGTGCCCCCGTGCCCCCGTGCCCCCGTGCCCCCGTGCCCCCGTGCCCCCGTACCCCCGTGCCCCCGTGCCCCCGGGACCCCGGGACCCCGGGACCCCGCACCGCGTCGTGTCACCGCGGCCACACAGGTGGTCGCCTTCCCGAATGAGTTGGGTCGTGTGTCGTGGCCGCGTGTTTTGATGCAAACGCCGATACCAAACAGGCTCCTGGGTTCGCCTCTGTGGTTCAGGCAGGGCACAGGTGTCCTGCACTGCCGTGCACTCCGAACTTGTCATGTCATGCCGAGCCCTCAGCTTTACCCTTGGCGTTCAAAGTGTACTGCACATGGAGTGCCATTAAGAAAATGAAAATTAATGCGGCAGAACTGTGCATGGAAATTTCGGCAAAATACCTAGTTTCAGCACGTTGGCTATATTCAGCTGATTGTAATTTGTTGCGAAGTCAAGCATTGTTTCGTGTGAATAAGTTCTAGGGTTGGTCACGTTGGGTTTGGATTGCGAATTTCCCTATGTAAACTTTTGCCGTTTTTGTCCCGAATCAAACCAGGGACTGGCCGCTCCGGCTGCACAAAGCAGGGCCTACAAGCGGCAGGGGCGACGCCCGGCCGGCGCCGCTATGCCCCGACCAACGCTCTGTTCATTAGCCTGCTCCTGATTGAATTCTGCGGCCAATCCGCGATTCTCACGGTACAGCCGGCCGCGGACGGGGCCGACCCGACGGGCCGGTCGCGCCACGGAGTAGGCACAATTATGGCGACGAATCGGGCCTAGGCGATCCCGGCGACCGGAAATCATCAACGAGAATTCGTCTTGGAAATAAACGGAAGACAGGAAGGGATGGGGGATAGAGGGTCAGAGAAGGGGGAGGGGGCATCCCGCTATGCCCCTCATTGCTTATGCTACCTCCACCCACACCAATTCATTTCACGATTTTATGGGAAAAGTGATAAAAATCACATTGTATACACACACCTTTGCCCCCTCCCCTCTCTCTCTCTCTCTCTCTCTCTCTCTCTCTCTCTCTCTCTCTCTCTCTCTCTCTCTCTCTCTCTCTCTCTCTCTCTCTCTCTCTCTCTCTCTCTCTCTCTCTCTCTCTCTCTCTCTCTCTCTCTCTCTCTCTCTCTCTCTCTCTGTCGTTCTCGCTGTCCTCCTCCTTCGCCTACCTCTCTGCACTTATGCAGTAGCAGTAGAACAGGATATGCTCACACGGGCCTATGCAAATGATCCGAAGGTTTGCCGTACAAAGAACCAGGAATAAAGGGTGGGAGGGGGGGGGGGGGGGGGGGGGAGGAGTTGCCGTTGCGTGCGAAACGCCCCAGATGAGAAACGTCCTCCTTCACGCCCCAGAAACGGGAGGCAACACTCACAATGAACCGATATTACAGCAGGCTTTTCAAACTCGCCGAGATCCGCGCGTCTCTGCCGTCTGAAGCTAAATACAGTACGCGACTCGGGCCAATCGGGCTATCCACCTTTTCTCCCATTTCGTCGTGCGCCCGCATGGTCTCGATCATTGGCGCAGCTCCCCCACTCCAGGTGCCAGTCTACCCGAGGGGCGAATCAGTCGCGTTATCATGTGTGCAAAATTCTATAAATTTTTAAAAACAAATTGAAAAAAATTGAAAATTTTAAGTTGGACTTTGACTTCATGCCGAAAAATAATAGCACCGACATAGGCTGAAGCCAGAAAAGCAGTAAAATTCTAAAATTAACGAAAACCATGGGGTGTAATCCGACGAAATCCTGAAATCTGTGTACATAGTTTAAATGAGTGGTTGCCCCCTCGAGTCTGCCTAGTCGCGCTGTGGTTCATACTTGGAGGCACGCCTCTGCCTGCTGTATACACTGGGCCAGTGGCTCGATACACTTTGGCGAGTTTGAGACGTTTGAGACCCCCGCGGTAGAGCACAACAAGAACACCCAGGGAAACGAATTTTTGACCCAAATCTATGATCTCACAGTTAGGATTCTGTCTTGTCTCAAGCTGGTCGCGTGCAGGGGCGGACTGGCCCGGGAGGGCCGGGGGGGGGGGGGAATCCCCCCCGGGCCGCCCAGGTCCCGTGCCCCCCTGGGCCTCGTCCACAGAGCACACCCGACTTTTCATTGTGTATCTTGTATAGCTTTGTACTATATTTAACATCAACGAATCTTACTGATACGATAATCAGCAATAAATTTCAGAAAACAGAACCTAACGAGTGATTTCGTGTTAAAAACCCCTGGAAGGTAGGCAAATCCCCCCCCCCCCCCTAGCCGCTTTCCCCGCCGGGTCCTTTGGGAGCCAGTCCGCCCCTATGGTCGCGTGAAAGGTCATAACTGTGTAATTTTGCCAACTCGAGATTTTGACATTTATCGTCAAAATTTTTAAGTCACGTCTCTACACAGGGGCCACTTTCACGCGACCAGCTTAAAACAAGACTGCACTGTCAAAACCTTGCGAAGAAACTGTTCGTATTACAAACTATTTTCTTCGTAGCTTGCGTTGCGAAGAATATTACGGCATTGTAATACAAACTAATTCTTTGCAAGCTTACGAAGATTTTCTTCGCATCACAAACAAATTCTTTGTAAGCTTGCAAAGGAATTCTTCGTATCGCAAACAAATTCTTCGCAATACAAACAACCACAATTCTTTGCAAGCTTGCAAAGAATTGTTTTTGCAAGCATTTGACAGTGTGTCTAGTTTTCAAGACTCGAAAGAAAGAGATAGTCTTGATCAAACTATTATAGCCTCAGTAGGAATACTATTTACTCAACAAACGGTCGGAAATAAATGGAACTCTACGCCGGCAAGGAAAAGTACTTTGATTCTTGAAGCGCACTTTTGCAGCGCTTGGTGAGAGGTCGCTATCGGACCGCACAACGAAAAGAGACGAAAAAAGTAAAGGGAGTAAATCCGACCATTGATCGAGAAGCTAGGAGACTGGGTGGGCCCTTCACACCAGGTAAAGGGTGGGGAGGGTGGAAGAAACATGCGTGTGCGAGCCCTTGGCCGGGAGGTGAGAGGGACTGAAGTAGACACACACACACACACACACACACACACACACACACACACACTCAGTGGCACAGTGGACACAGTGGGCGGTGCAAAACATATCGCGGACGAATTGATCTCCTAAGTGGTAGTACACCCAGAGAAACGAATTCTTGATTCAAGCTTAGAACAGCGTATTCTTAAAGCATCCAAGAATATAATTCTTGATCCAAGAATAAATCTTGATTTAACTCTAAGATTGGCTTGATTCAAGAAAATATTCTTGAATGCTTTTAGCCTAAGAATCTGTTTCTCTGGGTGTACTGAAATGATCCCGAAATCAGTGCCTGTGTGGGTGTAAAACAATGTTCCAAATTCAGTTCCAATAAATGCATCGGAAAAGGGTGTACACACTTGCTATTTTCTCAGGCTCCGTGTGGCACATACTCAAACCAGACCCGCCCCCCCCCCCCCCCCCCTCCGGGCCTGCGGCCCTGCCTGACTCAAACTGGAGTGAATTATGCCGCGAATGGTGTTTGTCGTTCCTGGAACTTTCAACCCAAACAAAATCCAGACGTGGCCGGCTGCCCCACGCTTTAGTCAGCAGGGTACCAGAGGCAGCAAGCGTCACAAAAACGTGGCCGCCATATGCAGCGCCGTGTCCTTGGCTTTGGAAACCCGGGAACAATAGCAGTATGTAAGTCGGCCGCTGCCTTTCTTTTGAACAACACAGCAAAAATACTTGGGGGGAAAATAGACGTCGCGACGCGGGAGCATAGTATGCAGACCTAAAGAGTTTGGCTTGGGCTGCCAAAGTTTGCACTGCATCTACTCACTCAGCCTCTCTAGTGATCAGGCGCAGACGCGTTTTTGCAACGTGTGTTAGATTCACTTCGTGGCAGGTAGAGGACACCTCCCTTCAATAATGGCCGAGATTTCATAATCTAAGTATGCATACTCCCAGCAATCCAAAAAGTTTCCCCTGCAAATTACGGTAGGTTGTCTAGGAATTTACAAAGGATGGTCAGAAATAAAATTACCAACAGATTCCTTCGTGATTTACCAGAATTATTTTTTTTAGCAGTGTTTGGTCTAGCGTCAGTCTGTGTGAAGCCCCCTGAGTGGTCGGATCTCAGCATCTCTATTTGGTCCATGCTCAGTTATTGGGCCTTACCGTGTGCTTTCGGACTAAGTCCACATCAATATCATCCCTTCCGACATCTCCCTTTGGTCCTTGTTCTCTTTCCCTCCCTGTTTTCCTCTTCCTCTTTTGCCCGGCCTTACCACCCTCGTCCTCCCGCTCCCTCAGGCTCTCTCATCTATCCTGCCCTCCCCCTCTTACCTCTAACCTCTCCCTCCCTCAGAACCCCACCCCACTAGATTAGTCTTTCCCTATCCCTCTGGCCGTAGGGACCCTGCCCTCACTGCTGCTTCAGTGATGGTACACATTCCAGTTCCAACATTTGGTCCGCCCGTGAGGCAGTGTCTCCCATTCTGCCTGTCCTCTATGTCCGTCTCTCTGTGGTCACAGTGTCTCTGCAATACTCAGCCTGTTTCGTGGAGCCTGTCTCAGCTCCGAGCTCAACTCTCAGTGTACGTTTCTCAGCTTCCAGTCTGTCTCTCAATAGTTTGTCTCCTATCATGCGCCGTGTCTCTCAGCTCTCGGTCTGGCTGTCTCCCTCGTGCCCGCATCTGTCTCTGTCTCCCTCCCCTGCTCTCTGCTGTGTGCGCTACGCCCACCGGCCGCACTGGTGGGGTGGGTGCTCGCGTGGATTACATTGCATAAAGGGACCCGAAGGGAAGGGGTATGCACGGAGAGGGGAACGCATGAATTGGAGACGGCGGGCTGGCGGGCTAGGGGAGAGGAAAGAGGGGAGCGCAGCAGGCCGCCTAGGCCGCCTAAGACCGCCGCCATGGTCGGTGAAAGGATGCGGCGACACTCCCTAGCTCCAAACCGAGCCCCGCCACCGGAGGGAGGGAGAGCCCAGAGAGCCCAGAGGCACCCGAAGGCCTAGCCGAAGGCCCAGCCCGCCTAGCACGGCCCGGCGGCCCGCCCAAACCCTCCAGCAGCCTCGCGGAGGGAAGACGATGTCCCGGAGTTTGTGTGCGTATTCCTTCTATGCGTCTCCGTCTTCTGTCTGAAGATGAGCGGGAACGGATGGAACCCTCCTTATCGACAACACGAGATGCGGTGACTTAGGTGACTCGCACTGGTCCTGGGAATTCAAGCTCATAACTGCTCCCAACACGTACGGTCGGGTTTCCCAGGTCACCGCAGATTATCGTGGGCTTATTTTGCGGACGTTCCTCTCTCTCTCTCTCTCTCTCTCTCTCTCTCTCTCTCTCTCTCTCTCTCTCTCTCTCTCTCTCTCTCTCTCTCTCTCTCTCTCTCTCTCTCTCTCTCTCTCTCTCTCTCTCTCTCTCTCTCTCTCTCTCTCTCTCTCTCTCTCTCTCTCCTCTCTCTCTCTCTCTCTCTCTCTCTCTCTCTCTCTCTCTCTCTCTCTCTCTCTCTCTCTCTCTCTCTCTCTCTCTCTCTCTCTCTCTCTCTCTCTCTCTCTCTCTCTCTCTCTCTCTCTCTCTCTCTCTCTCTCTCTCTCTCTCTCTCTCTCTCTCTCTCTCCCTGTGCCTGTCCGTCCGTCCGCCCCTCACTCTTGCTGGTTTTCATCGCTCTCATTCTCATGAGCTCCTGAACTCGAGCCGATGGGAGTTTGCATTCATGGCGTGCAGCTCCGCAAGCACTCCCGTTGGCAGGAGCTCTCTCATGTCACTCGGGTAGGGCTGAGGGAGAGGGGGGGCGGGTGCTCGGGGAAGAGGCTTGGTAATGGGGAGAGGAGGGGGAGGGGACAGGCCGCCTGGGGGGTGTGCACACGCATCATCTGGGCTCAGCCCACTGTGGCCCGCCTCCGGCCCCCGCCCATCCCCGCCCCGTTCGCGGCCACGCCTAGCCTGCCCCGCCCCTCCCCAGGCTACTGCCTGCCTGTCTGCCTGTCTGACTCTCTGTCTGTCTGTCTGTCTGTCTGTCTGTCTGTCTGTCTCTCAATCGTGCTCTGCCCATGGAGGCAGAGAGGGAGAGAGAGAGAGAGAGAGAGAGAGAGAGAGAGAGAGAGAGAGAGAGAGAGAGAGAGAGAGACGCACACACACACACACACACACACACTCACAGACCAGGGGAAGCGGGAGGCAGCCAGAGGCAGCAGAAAACCTGCCTTCTGATTCCATCCCGTTCCCATCCCATTTCAGAGGCCGGTAGGAACATAAATACTCAGCGCCCTGCCCCCTGTCTGACGGCTGCATGCAGCGCCGTATCTGCCGGCGAGTATCTGCCGCGGAAACTATGAGAATCGCGGGTGTATATCAAGTATGAAAATGCACTGAAAGCCAGGCCGATGATCCTGCGAGTCCCTGGATGCTCTGGTTCCGTCCCGTTCAGTTATTGTACTAATAACGGCGTCGTGTCCTGCTGTGCTGTTTCTGACTGCTAGGCGTTTTCATACTGCCAATTCAGAGATATGGTATTCGCTCTCAAAATATTTCTTGGTGTGTGTGTGTGTGTGTGTGTGTGTGTGTGTCCACACAGAATGTAGGCCAGCTACGCATATCACAGGTCTTCAATGAGTTTTGTTTTCATATATTATACGGGCTCGCTAAGTACCCCCTCCCCCTTCCCCCCTCCCCGCCCTCCCCACACTCACACACACGCTCATGCTCGACCAAAACCTTTACAAAGTCCCCGCCCGCCAGTCCCCCTCTCCCTCTTTGCAATTTTCGACGCACGCAGAAATTTGTTTGTCCCTCTCCCTCCCTCTCTTGCCATCCTCATTCGTATACCCCCTGTCGGGTTCGCCAGAAAAGGGTGCCGCTAGTAGCGCTAGTGCCGCGCGTACTGCACGGCTGTGTACGCTCCCTACCCCTGCCGCTAGTAGCGCTAGTGCCGCGCGTACTGCACGGCTGTGTACGCTCCCTACCCCTGCCGCTAGTAGCGCTAGTGCCGCGCGTACTGCACGGCTGTGTACGCTCCCTACCCCTGCCGCTAGTAGCGCTAGTGCCGCGCGTACTGCACGGCTGTGTACGCTCCCTACCCCTGCCGCTAGTAGCGCTAGTGCCGCGCGTACTGCACGGCTGTGTACGCTCCCTACCCCTGCCGCTAGTAGCGCTAGTGCCGCGCGTACTGCACGGCTGTGTACGCTCCCTACCCCTGCCGCTAGTAGCGCTAGTGCCGCGCGTACTGCACGGCTGTGTACGCTCCCTACCCCTGCCGCTAGTAGCGCTAGTGCCGCGCGTACTGCACGGCTGTGTACGCTCCCTACCCCTGCCGCTAGTAGCGCTAGTGCCGCGCGTACTGCACGGCTGTGTACGCTCCCTACCCCTGCCGCTAGTAGCGCTAGTGCCGCGCGTACTGCACGGCTGTGTACGCTCCCTACCCCTGCCGCTAGTAGCGCTAGTGCCGCGCGTACTGCACGGCTGTGTACGCTGCCGCCCTACCCCTGCCGCTAGTAGCGCTAGTGCCGCGCGTACTGCACGGCTGTGTACGCTCCCTACCCCTGCCGCTAGTAGCGCTAGTGCCGCGCGTACTGCACGGCTGTGTACGCTCCCTACCCCTGCCGCTAGTAGCGCTAGTGCCGCGCGTACTGCACGGCTGTGTACGCTCCCTACCCCTGCCGCTAGTAGCGCTAGTGCCGCGCGTACTGCACGGCTGTGTACGCTCCCTACCCCTGCCGCTAGTAGCGCTAGTGCCGCGCGTACTGCACGGCTGTGTACGCTCCCTACCCCTGCCGCTAGTAGCGCTAGTGCCGCGCGTACTGCACGGCTGTGTACGCTCCCTACCCCTGCCGCTAGTAGCGCTAGTGCCGCGCGTACTGCACGGCTGTGTACGCTCCCTACCCCTGCCGCTAGTAGCGCTAGTGCCGCGCGTACTGCACGGCTGTGTACGCTCCCTACCCCTGCCGCCTTGGAGAGCACGCTGTACGGATGGCATGGCCGCGGACGTGGACGCCTGGAAAGTAGGCACCCCCCCCCCCCCCCCTTCCGGTACTTGTAAGCAGTCAACACGTACAAAGGCCCTGGCCGGACCAGGATACGGAGCCAATCCAACTGTGCTGTTGCCCTCGCGGACAAGATTTTCGTGAAGGCGAAACTTTCGGAAGTGTACTGGTCGTCGTGCGCGGGGTTGGCACGCGTTATGTGCGACTCTGTGCGTGTATGTATGTGTGTGAGCGCGTGTGTGTGTGTGTGTGTGAGAGAGGGGGGAGAGAGAGGGGGGGATGAAGCATAGAGACAAACGTACGTAAAGGTGATGGTGTAGCTAGACACTAGACAAAGACCAGTAAAGCAACCGAGATAAATAATCAAGTCCTTCATCCCCGTTCAAAAATATCCATCTTCTAAAGCTAGCCAGCGCCAGCAGCGAGCACCAGGTGAACATGAGCTGACGGCAGGCACAGGGCACAGGAGGACGAGGGCGCAGAGCAGGAGAGCGAGCGCCAACCGCTCCAACCGCCTCGTCAGCGCAACCCGCCGGCATCCGATCCGAGTCGAACGGGGACCGGGGCAAGGCAGAGTCGAGCCACAGCAGAGAAGAGCCGAGCCAAACCAGCAGAGGCGAGCCGAGCCGAGCCGAGTCGGCTCGCATTGTCCCAGGTTGAGGTGGATGCCTGCGGACTGCGGCCTGCGGATGCCATGGCTGGCCCTCTCCTCTCCGATTCCTCCCCTCTTGGACCGTCCCCTTCCTCCCCTGCCAGCCCCTGCCCCTCCCCTCGCCCTAAGGCCGGCCCTGCCAGGGGATTGCATACCGCCGGCTGAGGGGGAAAAAGAAGAAAAACATGCCGGGCTTCACCGAACGAGGGCCGGCTCTGGAGTGGAGAGAGACGGCGAGTGCGCGATCACAGAGAGAGAGAGAGAGAGAGAGAGAGAGAGAGAGAGAGAGAGAGAGAGAGAGAGAGAGAGAGAGAGAGAGAGAGAGAGAGAGAGAGAGAGAGAGAGAGAGATGAACCGATGGAGGAGGGGAGCGAACGAGTGAGAGAGAACGCAGGCAAACGAGAAATATTCAGGAAATACTAAGCGAAACGTCCAACCCTCCGGGTTGTCGGAGGGGAGGGGGAGGGAGGGGAGGGAGGGTTGCGGCGCGAAGGTTCTGGGGCAGGTCCTGGCCGTCCTGTCCTGGGTGTCGCTGCTACTGCTGCTGCTGCTGGCGTCGAAGCAGTGGCGGCGGCGGCGGCGGCGGAGCGGCAGCGGTGGTGGTCGGTTTCCCCTCGGGCGCTACGCCACGCCACCACTCCACTCCGCATCGGTCCGAGTCGAGCAGCCGAGCCGAGCCGAGCCGTGACACGGCCAGAGGCTGCCAGAGGCGAGGCGAGGCGCGGGGCTGCACGGCTCGGCTTGCAGCGAGTCGCCTCCTCATGGCCCATGGTGTCCCATGGCGTGCCCACATGGGCCATGGCGGACAAATACCCCCTCCCCGGGCGGGTTTGTTGTGTCTGCGGGGGGCCGTCCGTATGCCTCGTCTGCCATAGGCCCCATGAGGAGTCGGGGTGCCGGCAGGGCGCGGGCAGGGCGCGTTGAGGTGCGGCGCAGACGTGGAATGTGGACAGCAGGCCCCGGCACGGACCCGGCCAGCCAGTTGGCGACGACGGCGTGCTACACGACACCGAGCTGGGCCGCAGCCGCCGTGGCAACACTCGCTCCAGCTAAAGCATTCCCGCTGGCTGCTGAATGCTGCCCCCACAGGGCGGGCTCAGCGTAGTCCGGACCGGGTGTACGTGTGCGCAGAGCGCGTGCGCGCGGCCAGCGAAGCCAGCGGCCTACGTGCCGTGCCCCGTACCGCCGCCCCGCACCATAAAATCCTAACGAGCACCGCGCTCTTAATTCTTTTAAGCACTCTTTAATAAAGCGCGCTCTGCGGCCACGCCGCGCCACCGTAGACCTCCGATAGTTTCCCACCTCCTCGCTTACGGACGGCCCCCCGTCGCCGCCCGCTCCGGGACGGTCCCTAGGGACAACGCCGACAGCCCAGAAGAAATGGCTGGCGTTGTAGTAAAGTATGGTCTGAGAATGGTCGGGGGCCGGGGCCGGGCCCGGCTGCGCTCCGCTCCGACCAGCTCCGACATGAGCTGCACAGCGGCTGCGGCTGCAGGCTGCACCACCAGGCCGAGTGCCTGGCTGCTTGTCCGTCCGTCCGTCCGTCCGTCCGTCTGTCTATCCGTGTCCGTCTGTCTGCCGCACGATCGCATGGAAAAGATGGAGGCAGCGCGGCAGCCACCGCCGCAGCACTGCACAGCACAGCACCACAAGCGGGAGGAGGAGGAGGAGGAGGAGGTTGCGGTAGTGGTAGCCTGGGCCGGCGGTGGCTGTGCCGTAGCAGCGTGGCGGAGCGTGGCGGGGTGGTTCGGAGGGACCCCGCCAGACTGGCTCGGCGAGAGAGAATGAGATAGACAGACAGACAGAGAGAGACAGAAAGAGAGAGGGAGCGAGAGAGGGCGAAGCAAGGAGGGGAGGCAGGAGGCGTGGGAGGGAGAGGGGGAGAGAGGGGAGCCCCGCTGGCAGCAGCTACGCTGGGCCACGCCGCAGCCGCGCGGCGGGGGCAGCAGCAACAGCACGCGGCACGCACAAGCCGGGCCGTGCCGAGCCGAGTCATGTCTCATGTCGGGCGGCCGTGCCGTGCCGAGCCGAGCCAGGCCAAGCCAGGCAGAGGCAGGGCCACGGCCACGGGTCGGCGGGCCGGGCCTCTGGGTCTCGCCGGGCTGTGGGTGGCGTGGTGTGGGTACACATGCCGCCATCCTGCCGTCCCGTCCCCGGCCGTGCCTTCCGCCGCCGTCAAACCGTCTCGTCCCAATCTTTGATTGGCGTGATTGGGATATGAGCGGCGGAGCGGGTAGGAAGGCTGCTGCGGCAGGCTGGCCGGCCGGTGCTGCGGCGGTGGCGGGGCGTGGCATGGCACGGGGCCCCACGGCATCTCGTGGGCTCCCGTGGGGCCCCCGTGGGGCCCCCGTGGGGCCCGTGCTGTGCTGCGCGGACGTTGGCGTTCTCGGACTCGCACGCACACACACGCACACACAGCCGTGCCGAAGCTGCTTTTGCGCTGTGACGGCCCCATTTATCTTGCTGCGACGAATATAATGGCTTTCGCCGAGCGCAGCGGCCGAAGGCTCGTCTCGTCCGCCCCGCTGAGCGAGCGCACGCTCTGCACATAATAAGCAGCGCCGTGAGGCACCATCGCTGGGGCTAGCAAAGTGCTCATGCTTAGGTCAGCGGGTGCACTCAAAGCGAGTGCTCATAAGCTCAGCGGGTGCACCCAAAAGCTAGTGTTCGTGAGCTCACATGAGCACATATCAAGCAAGTTTCTTGTGCTTGAGCAAGCCCCGTATGTACCCTGGAGCACAACTTGATCAAATGTTCTCGGGCTGGCTCAGGCAGTTGTCCTCAATGAGCTCTGCAGCAGATTGAACGCTCCTCGAGTACCGTAATCAGTACCTGAGTCCAAATACGAGCACATGCTGAGGTGGAACCCTCTCAGGGGCAGCTAGGCCGACCAGACACTGGATAGTCGAAGTGCATCTGACAAGCGAAACATGTAAGCCTGCCCATCCATCACGATGAGGGCCTTCCCTGCCGGCTCCCCACCATGACCCCAGCGCGACAACCATCGCGGCGGATTCATGCGCGACAGAGAGAGAGAGAGAGAGAGAGAGAGAGAGAGAGAGAGAGAGAGAGAGAGAGAGAGAGAGCAGAGGGAGATAAACAGAACGAGGGAGGGAGGATGAAAGGAGCCAATTTCCTGCACTCCCCTCCCCCTGACAGGGCTTGGGCACAGTCAGTTCACACGAGCCTTCTGCGAGCCTTCCTTGCTGTTGTGGAAGCTGGAAGAGGATTCATTTCGCAGAATCATTCATTCCCCATATAGCATGCTGGTGCCGGGCGTTCTCTCTTTATCTCCCTCCCCCCTTCTCTCTCTCTCTCTCTCTCTCTCTCTCTCTCTCTCTCTCTCTCTCTCTCTCTCTCTCTCTCTCTCTCTCTCTCTCTCTCTCTGCTTGCCGGTGAGCTCCTCTTGCTCGAGAGATACGCCTGCGTCGGGAGCTAAGGTGTCACGATCGCCTCCGTGGCTGTGGCTTCACTAAGACTCGTCTCGACCGTAGTGGTGATTAAGGTACTATAAGGCCTCTAGGCCGGTTAAGACCCGTTCCTCCCTTGACGTGGCCCCATGGCTTCAGCGGATGCCGGAGCACGCCTCTCCATGGCAGGCCTCCCCCATGGCAGCAAGCGGCCTTCCCTTCCCCTCGCCACCACAGGCCGGCCCGGCAGGCCCGCCGGCGGCGGCAAATGGTCGCTGGGTGGTCAGAAATCGTTCCCAGAATCGGACAGTGCACTCGTGGTCTGACATTTCAGGCGCCACGCCGCGCCACGCCGCGCCACGCTCCCCACGCCTCGTGGTGTGCCGGGAGACGCGGCCAATGCCAAACGGGGCCCGGAGGGGACAGGGAAGGGGGAGGGTTGGGAGCGGGAGGGGGAGGGGGGCGCCCACCAGCCCAGCGACGGCCGCGTCGCCAGCCGGCGCAGCTCCAGCTTGCCGCGCACCGCTCACCGATAGGTTGCCGTCCCTCTCTCTCTCTCTCTCTCTCTCTCTCTCTCTCTCTCTCTCTCTCTCTCTCTCTCTCTCTCTCTCTCTCACGGGCAGCCGCCAGCAGCACGCTCACCCCTCCCCTCTGGTCCCCTCTCCGTCCCTCATCCTGCTCCACGGCAACGGCCTGCCGCCTGCTGCCGTCCCCCTCCCCTCCCACACGCCGTGCGCGGGCAGCCGCTCCCCTCCCCGGGCGGCACGCAGCTTGCGCAGGCGCGGGCGCATGCGCAGACGGCCGGCGTCCCTCCCCTCCCTCCTCTCCCGCCGCGAACGGCGCGAGCCAGCAGCCAGCCACAGGGCAGCTTGCAACATGGCGCGCTCGCCGGCCAATGGCAGCGCAGGATCGCGCATGTTCTTCCCGACTTCTTCGCGCGCCCGTCCGCCGCCGCGCTCCCCTCCCGCGCCCGCCTCCCGCTCCGCTCCGACAGTGGCCCACAGCCAGCCGTTGCGAGAGCCGTAGCCGTGCCGCGAGCCGTGTGCCTGCCTCCGCCTGCCCCTGCCGTGGTGCGGTGAGGCCCTGGCCCTGTATTTACATCCATGGTGCACGATCCCTGCCAGAACACTCAGTGAGCACCCCCAGTTCGACCAGTGAAAAATGGATACCTTCACCTGAGGATTACCAGTGCATCGCCGCTACCCCCTCGGGATTAGAAAGTGAAGTGCCGACCCTACGTGCAGCGACACCCCGACTCAGTTTGGGGCTCCTCTCGCACCGTAAGTCGAGGCCGAGGCTGGGACATGGCGGAGAGGGAGAGAAAAGTCCACCGTTCTAACCCCCCGTCGCACCCTGCGAGTACCTGTTACCTGGTCGACCCCCTGTGACGGGAGCGCAGTGCCCGTGTGTCTGCTGTGTGCTGACACGGGCGCCAATACTCCCTGCTCCTGGGCCCTGGCCCTGGACCAGCCTAGGGCCAGGCCCAGGCCCTCAGCGGGAGGGCGTCGCGGTGTTTGAACCCTTATCTGTCGCCGTGCTACGGCGGGCCAATGCGCTTTCCCCCATACGTCTCTAGATAGCACCCGCCCTCCCACTCGAGTCGTTAAGGCTCGGTGCGCAGGTCTGCGTTTGTTATGTCAACAAGCCGCAAATTAAGGTTATGGCATTAGAAGGGTTGCCTACCCTCCCCACCTCATCTTTCTCATCACTAGATCTTTATTCCTGGTTGTTGTTTCTTTGTGTGGGTTTATTTTTGCAATGTTTTATTAGCTGGCTCCAGTCTCCATGAAATTTCTTTAGGGTCTTATTATTATAAAATTATTGTGCTGTAAATAATCCAGGTTTTATCAAAGTAAACTAACTTATTGTAATCAATGCTTTTGATTGTTTTAATCATAGGCTCCAATGCGAAATTAATTCAAATCATTGTGTTCTTGTTATATCTGGTTCCTAAGTGGAACAATTTAAAGTTTTCACAATTGTATTTCACAACTATTTTTTGTTGTGTTTTTTAGGTGGAGCAGAACCATATTCGAGATTCAAGACTTGGGCATGGTTGTGTATTGTGCTCTCATGAGTCAGGTTTATTAAATGGATCCAAATCAACAAGCACAGCAAGCGTTGCAGCAGCAACAGCATCAGCAAGCCATGCAGCAACAGCAGCAGGCAATTCAGCAGCAGCAACAACAGCAACAGCAACAACAACCTCACCAACAACAAATGCAACAAATGCAGCCTGGGCAAGCGACACAGGTAAGAAATAGTTTAGAACTAGTATGGATGGCAAGTTAACTGCATTTAAGTCTCCAATCTATTTTAATTAATTAATGAATAGAGTAGGTGTGGGATCTAACATTCAAATTTCATTTTAATTGCACTTATAGTTTTGACTTTTCCAAATTTAATTCTTCAATAGTTTATATTCAAATAGTGGTTTAAGTTTATAGGCTGTTGTAGATTTTCACAGCACTAAAATTAACTTGTGACCTTAAAAAAGTTCATTACTTGCATGCTGCCGGATGCTGATGAACGCATTGTTCAATTAGGTGGTGCAGCAGCAAGTAATGGCCGTCCATGATGGGACCACTGTCAGTGGTGCCGGAGCCGGCGGACCTGGTGTGGCCATGGGTATGATGCCGAACCCTCAAGCAGTCACTCTTGTCACTTCTTCCATGCCATCAGGCATGGCCCAGCCTGGACAACCACAAGTGCAGCCCCAGGTTGGTGCTGCCATTCCTTTTTGTTTTGTAGAAGAAAAATACAGTTATTTCGTTTTGGTTTCTTTTCTTTTTGTTTATTTTTAGTTATTTTTTATTTCCTATTATTATTTTTTCAAATAGTATTTGGAGGATGTTTCTGTTAATGACCCACTCTATCAGAATAGGCTTGCCTCGTAGGGAATGTTTTTGGAGAGGACTAGTTTTTCTCAGACCAGATTGCTCTTGCTAAGTGCTCCCTATCTCCCTCTAGCAGGTAACAGTCTCAATGCAGCAGGCTGCAATGGCAGGCCAGGGAATGAATCCTGGCGCTGGACAGACTCAAAATGCAATGGTCCCTCAGTCGCAGTCGGGTGCAACAACCCTTACATCAATGTCAAACCTCCACCATCCCTTAGCACCACATACCCCCCATCCAAATATGGGTCATTCTCAGATGCAGCCAGTAAGTTTTTGATTTTTGTTATGTTTTGTTTGCTTTTTTATGCCTATTTTTTTTTCTTTTTTTTTTTTAAATGTAATAACTGTTCATGTGTGGTTTAAATTTATGTCCCTTCACCAAATGAGGAGAAGGCTAACATACATCTGTTGTGAACAGTTGCAGGTCATACAGCAACCTATTCAAAATGGACCTTACATTCAGCAGGCCCTCTACAATACTCAGGGTCAGCTCATCATGCCTGGCAACATCGCCCTGCATCCTGGTGGTATGAACGCCCAGCCCATTCAACTCATTACAGCCAACAGCAAGCCAGTGCTGCCAAGCGGCCAGGCCAGTGAGTAGCAGAGTATCCGCGTAACACCCTCCTGCTCAGCAGCTAAGCACCTCATGAACCTGTCCAAGATATAAGGACTGCCTCATTTTTTTGTTCAAAATGCTTCCATTTTACACCTTTTTTCCTTTCAGTGCATTTATTGCATTTTCCCCATATTTTATGTTTTATTTTGAGCTTTTAATAGTACTGTTCAGATATTGAGGAGGGTCTCTGCTAAAGCCTGGCTGGTTGCTTATACATAGATACTTACAATTTTTTCTTCAGCAAGGAGTGGGGATTTCTTCTGTATAATATATTTATTTAATGATATTTGCTTGTGTTGGCTGTATTGACAAGTTCTTCCAAACTATATTTTTAAAAGTCCTTTCGCGAAATCCCAATTGTTTTCTATTGCAGCATCCTTCCCAGGGTATACCACCATACCAACCACTTCAAACCAGACTCTTATTTTGTCCAACCTTTCCAACCTTGGTGTCATTAGCAGTCAGCCTAATTTGCTGCCTGCCCAGCCAGGTACTCCATCTGGAAAGCAGGATATGCAGAAGGTATGTTTTACTGTGATCCATTTCTGTGCTCTCTGACTTTTGTGTGTCTGCTCAAAGAATTGAGCCCCCTTAACTGTTCCCAGGTGTTCTCTTCAAACACAAAGACTGTTGTTAGTGCAGCAAATGGTGGCATGAAGACATCTGCCATGGTTCAGCCCCAAAATGGTCAGCAGCAGCAACAGGGTCAACCTCAGCAGCAGCAACAGCAGCAGCCAGGAGCTCAACAACAGGGCTCTCTGTCAGGCTGTGTTGTTTCACAACAACCACAGTATGTCACAACGCAAGCACCTACTGCCATGCTGGGCTCTGGTCAGGCCCAGATTATCAGCCCACTCCAGGTGGGGTTTCCTCATTTCATGGCGTTGTTTTGTGTATTTTTATACTGATTAGGCTCTATAAATTAACTTGCTTGTATGGTTTGCAGCAGCAAGGAGGACAGCCTATGCAATTTGCTCAGTACGCGTTTCCTCAAGGCATTGCATGGGGTCCAGCAGGTGGCATTATTGGACAGTCTCCAATGGGACCCCAAAGTCATATTATCATTCGCCCCACTCAGCCAGATGGCACACCAGGACCCCAAATGTTCATTCAAAGTTCTCCATCTCAAGCCATGACCCCTCAGCCTCAGCAGGGAATGACTGCAGTACCCACTGTGCAGCAGATGGGAAAGCCTAGGCCAGCACTTGAAATGAATACTAATATTCAGCCCAAGATGCAGCCAAGAGCGGTCCCAACCATCCTTCCCTCCCAAACCCATAGGCCAGCTAGCTCAGTTTCTACGCAGACCATTCAGAACACCGCTCCTACTCAGGTCCAAGCTCAGAAGAACCAACAAAAAGCCCGTACCAAAATGGCAATCACTCGTGCGCCACAACCCATCCCCGTCCAACCAGCTCCATCTCAGACACCAATGCCTAATTTGCACATGGTTCAGACCAAGGATGGTCAGAACAAACTTACACCTACGATGCCAGGAGTACCAATGCAAAGGTAAGTCTGTTGTCCTTAAAGAGATTTTTTCCATGAACCATGTGGTATAGAATGAATTTGATGATATATGTGGCCTTTTTTGTAGGATGATGGTGGCCAATGGCACTCAGATCAACTCAGACAATAAGCAGCTTGTACCGGCTCAAATGATTCAGTCCCAGCAGGGCCAGCAGCTCCAACAGCAACAGCAGCAACAGCAGCAGCAGCAAGGTCAGCAGCAGCAGAAAGTCATGGGCATGCAGCAGATGCAGCAAGTGATGCAACCATTCCAGATGCAGTTGCAGGCCCAGAACCCCCTTCTTGCTCCTAAACCACCCATGGGTAAATATTGCTGGCCTCCTTTACGCCCTTGAAATTACCAACATCTCACTCATATGGTGTTTCTAACGCTAAATGTTTGCACTCCTTTCAGGTATGGTTGTGATGCAGCAGATGGGGCCAAATGGACAGCCGACCTCTGTTTCCCAGGTCCAGACTTCTATGGCTCAGGGTACTATGCTGACACAGCAACTGCAACAACAGCAAATGCAAGTCCAGCAGGCCCAAGCTCAACAGCATGTGCAGCAGCAAGCCCAGCAGCTGGTGCAACAGCATGTGCAACAGCAGGCACAGCAATTGGTGCAGCAGCAGATCCATGCTCAACAGCAAGCCCAACAGCAAGCACAACATCAAGCACAGCAGCAAGCGCAACATCAGGCTCAGCAGCAGGCTCAGCAGCATGCTCAACAACAAGCGCAACAGCAGGCTCAGCAGCAGGCTCAGCAGCAAGCTCAACAGCAAGCACAACAGCAAGCACAACATCAGGCTCAGCAGCAATCGCAGCAGCAGGCTCAGGCTCAACAGCAGCAGCAGCAACAACAACAGCAGCAGCAGCAACAACAACAAGCTCAGGCGCGGGCCTCCACTCCAAGTCGAGCAGGTACTCCACAGCCTGTTCAGCCGCAACCTGGAACACCTGTTCAGGCACAACCTGGAACACCTTCTGCTGATAGGCCTGTGATGCCTGTAGCCTCCCTACCTGTGGCATCTACAACAGTCACCACCACCCAAGCATCTTCAACGTCGACTGCAAGTCCACAAACCCAGCAGGCACCACCTCGGATGGTATACATTTGTTCTTCCATTTTCTTGGAAAATATCTTGCTTGACTTGTCTACAAAAAGATTGGTTTGTGTTAATTTTGCTGTTATCCTTTGTAGCTGTCACCTAAACCCCAAGTGAAGGCAGAGGCGCAAAGCAATGGAGTTGATGAAGTGAAAGCCAGTGGTCCACCTAAGGCAATGGTCAAACCTCAAGTTTTGACACATGTCATTGAGGGATTTGTGATACAAGAAGCATCTGAACCGTTCCCTGTTGCTCGGTCCTCAGGAGATTTGTCAGCCAAATCCAGTAGTGGTACGGATGTCAAAGTGGAATCTGATGATGAACCCCCAAGTAAGTTTGACACAAATGGAATACAGTATGTTGGATGTCTTACTATAAGTTTTGATTTAACCACAATGTTATTCTACATTACAGAGAAAAGAGCTGCAATGGATAGTAACAGCCAAGGTGATGTTAGTAAATGTGAAACATGTGGAAAAGTGGGCAAGAAAAAGAGAAGATTCTGCAGCCCTAATTGTGCTAAAAATAAGAAAATCACTGATGTCAATGGAGTTGTGACTAAGGTAATGTCTGACAAATTGTTCATTTTATCTTTTGCTTGTAAATGAGTTATGAGGTATTTAACACCAACATCTGGTCTTTACAGGATGGGGATAGCATTATGGAAACAAATATGGGTATTTCTATATTACCTCCTGATTCAGACCTACAAAAGTGTAGCGTAGCAGAGATCCCTGGAGTGAATCCTGTTGTGAATTGGACTGTAAGTAAAATCTCTCATGATCTTTTATGTCCTTGCACTTCAAATCCAATTTGCATTCCTATGGTTTTCATGATTCAATCTGTTTCAGGTCTCAGAGGTAGTAGAATTCATTCGCAATCTACCAGGCTGTACAGATTATGCTGAAGACTTTGCTATTCAAGAAATAGATGGACAAGCACTAATGCTCCTTAAAGCGGACCACTTAATGGCAGCCATGTCAATGAAACTTGGTCCAGCTTTGAAGATATGTGCTAAAATAGACACCTTCCGCACCGATGCCTCTCAGCAAGGAGGTGCACAGGAGAAAGTGTAGTGCTGATTATTGTACATAAGTTATTATGTATATTATGAGACTTTGTGATCTTCAGGTTGTATTCTTTTTATGTAAATATTTCAGCTGGCCTGGGTCCTAGCATAGAGCTCATCAGCTCTTCAGTACTGATTGCCCATCAGCTTACAGACTAAAAAGAAACCCAAATCTTGTGTATAGCTATGTTAAGGTTATTCTTTAAATTTTGAAGAGCCTCGTAAAATTATCATTATTTATGCATCTCGCTGTACATGTTAAATATTTGTCTATTGTACATAAGTGAATTCTCACTCATTCATGAATGTAAATTTTTTTCTATGTGTCCTACTTGAGTCATACTGTCTATCTATACTATATTAAATTTTTCTAGTTTTTGAAGCTGAGGTCAAAGTGTAAATTTCACTTTTTAAGTGCAAAAGAAATTTTGTGGTTTGAGGTATTGTCATAACAAGTGTTCAGCCAACGGGAGTGAAGGATCCATTATGTTACTCTTATTGAAAGGATGTACTTTTTATTTTTACTTCCTATTTTAGTGCTAGTCATACTGTGCAATGCTTTGCATGGTATTGTTGAACTGTCTTTGAAATTAGAAATTAAAAGCAACTTTCTAATTTGCCAAAATGTTTTGTTGCTGTTTTTGGTAAAGCATATGCGTTTTAAAAATCTGACGTGTTAGTTGTTTTGCTAATATTGTTATGTTTTCATTTTCCATGTGAAGACAAGGTTTGTACTACTAGGTTCTAATATCATAGAGTAGAGTAATTTGGGACCTGTAGGTAAATAGGGACAGCATTTTTGGAGGCAATTGCAGGAGACATAGGAGGCTGAGCTCTCGGAATTAAAACATTTTGATATCAAACGCTTTAGAGCCAAGAGCTCATTCACCTATGTCTCCTCCGATTGCCTGTAAAAAGCTGTGCATATATATACCCACGTATCCTTAATTACCTCTCTCTATGGTACTTAAAACCAAAAAAGAAAGAAAAATGCTGCAACTGTTATAAGATTTGGCCATACACCTTAATATATTCTCATTGTTGCTCATTTCCTTTCACTTCTTCTCTTGTGCATTGTGTTGTGTTCTCACTATATGCCAACTTCTATGACATGGAAATTTTAACCTGTCTGTTCTTGACATCTAGATGAGAACTAAGCATGTTTCAGGATGTCCAATTATTTATGATGTAAACCACTTGAAACACACTTGATAATTTGTCTGAAAGGGAAATTAATGTATTTAAAGAAGTTTTTCAGTACTGTAATTCAGGGGATGACAATTTTTTTTTATTTTTTTTTTTGGTACATCACCATGTTACTGCATGTGTGCTGTCTGTTGTTGTTACATCACAACTTGGTGTGATGCTCTTCTGAAACGGTCGAACCCTTGCTCACCTTCCATCTAAGCATCGCACACTCATTGATCTCTTAGCATTATGTATTACCATTAATGTCCAAATTTGATGGTTGTGGGTGCTTACAGTTTTCTACCTTTTCTGTTGTGAGTTATGTTGTATATAGACAGATCTGTGATACAAGTTAGATCACTGACTTCACTCTATTGCTTCTTTCCTATCATGGAAGAATTTGAACTTAATGGACTGTTTTATTTGCCTGGCTCGTATGAGTTAAATGTGACTTGTTGGTACTTGGGATTCCTTCCAGATATCTGCATTTGTTATGAGTGATTTTTTTATTTGTCATGGAATTGTGAAATGTGTTTCATTACATCCATATACAATGATCACACCATCAAATCAATCTTGTTGCTGGCAAGATATGTGATGTTGACCTCAGCTTGTTAATGTCTGTTTTTATTATGTAGAAAATGATCACTGCCAACCTGTTTTTAGTGTTATTTTAAAGCTTTAATTGATCAATTATGAATAAAGATTCTGTTAATGATTTTTACAATGCAATCTTTTTTCTTTTCTTTTTTTTCTGACCTATCCTTTTGGTTATCATTATAGTTTTGAGGGATGTCTTAAACGAAACGTCTACACAAATAATTGTCAAATAGTTTTATTAAAATTCCAACAGAAGTAACATAAAGTGTTCATTGAGAGGAGTTCTTTTCTCAGTTTTAGTGTTATTTTGGATGCAGGAACATTTCCATGATATGCAAGTGGTCAGTCTTCTGCATTCAGAATAATCATATACCTCACACACTTCTGTTCACAACCACAAAGTTAGCAATTTGAGTAATACTATCTTAAATACTGATGTTGTATTGCTTCAAATATAATCTCAAATTTGCAATATGTTGCAAACCAAATGAGGACAGGTTCTCATAATAATAAGGCAACACAAGGAAAGTGGAGCCTTTCCTTTCTCATAATGAGACATTAGCAACTTGAAGCCTTAAAAAGGATTCAAAGAACAAAAAAAAAAAGTCTTACCTCTAATATCACAATTTTATTATTGAATAATACAGCAGGTTCTTAAAAATGCTATCTGGAAAAGTTTTTTTGATTTTTTTTGTTTTTCCTCATTTTGATCTGCAGATAATTTCACATCATTAACTAGTTTAGAACGGCCAGGTAAAAGAGTTCACAAATTCTATCACTTGTACCACTAACAGCGTTAACATCACCTTGAGCAGGACTAGGTGTACCTGTGATGCTTTATTATCAAACACAGAGAAAAATCAGACTTCTAGCTCTGCTTAGCATTTTCATGGCCCGCTTATTCTTACAACTTCATAAAATACTGTACACAAAATAAATGGAGACTTCACTAACCATGAGACTTCAACAGTGCGCACCGGCAGAAAAGGGATATTTATCGTCAGTAGTTGGACGGAAAAGAGGACTATGGTCAGTGCAGAGATTGAAAATGCCGGATTTTGCTTCTCCAGTACTACAATAAGGTCATAATTTTTCCCTTGTCAATCTGCACTGACATCATGTACTGACATTCTGAGCACAGTACTGACATTCTGAGCACAGTACTGACATTCTGAGCACAGTACTGACATTCTAAGCACAGTACTGACATTCTGAGCACATTTTTCCCCCCCCCCCCGTTCAAAAGCTGCTCTCCATTCGCGCGACAGAGCCATTGGTGAGGGTGCCGTTCAGGTTGAGGTGGTTGTGGTGGCTGTGGTGCAGCCCGCGTGGCACCGATCCGGGCAGCGATGGGTGGTGATCGGGCTCGAGGACGGCCTCCAGGACGGCGTCCATGGCCTTGCCGTTGGGCGTGGTCCCGGACATGGTCCCCGGCGGCAGTGGAGAGCTCGACGGTGACAGCGCAGGGTTGTCGTAAGCAGCGTAGTCCAGCGTCGAGTCCTCAGAGGGGTGGCGCGCGGGGACTGGCGGCGGCGCGGTGGACAGCGTCATGGGGGAGAGGGGCAGGGTGAGCGCCGAGGAGTGCGGTGCCTGCGGGGGCGGCTGCTGCGGCGCGGCGTGCGAAACGCGCATCTCCGCCTCCGACACGCTGGCTGACACCGTGCTGATGTCCCGGCTGATGTCCCGGCTGATGTCCCGGCTGATGTCCACACCGCGGTGGTTGTTATTGGACATCTGTGGCAGGTACAGGTACAAGTCAGGTGACAGACACGCCTAGCGCTCGGTGGATGAGTGGTATGCAGCTGCGGTGGTGGGGGTGGTGTCATGTCATTTCCCTCTGATACGCACCTTGACCTTCATCTCGGGGGTCTCGACGTCCACCCGGGAGATCCTGGACTGCAGTATTTCGATGAGCTTATGCGGCCTGCGGTACACGAAGAAGACCAGCACGCCGACCACCACCAGGACAGCGACGAGGACGACGGCGGACAGCACGAGGGCAGTGCCGCCCAGGGCTCGCGCAGTGGCTGCAACAACACCACAGTTAGTCTACCGGAGGCGGCATAACACAGCACATAAACTGCCGGTTTGAAAGTAGTCCTTCCCCCTTTTCAAAAGTGTATGGGTTGATACCCATCGTTCAGTGCTCTTAGCGAAATTTTAAGTATCTTCCTACCACCGCGCGTGCTGTCACAGCTTCACCAGCTCACTCTCCCACGCTCGCAAAGTCGTGGTTGCCTACCGAGCAAGTGGCATTTGCCGAGAGCCGAGAGCAACGACAACGAACAAAACTAAGGAAGTTCTGGGTCTGGGCCCGTAGACTTTTTCGTTTTGACGGCCTGAGCCTTTGTTGTCAATATAATTTATGTGTGCGTAACGCCATAACGCGCCTTCATTCTTCCCTTATTCAGATTCAGAATGATTTCGACGATGTAAAAATATTTCATCTCATTGTTTATTTGGCCACCAAAAAGCAAAACTGACAAGCATTGATGAGATACCTGGGTGGAACGGCATTTTTAGATGAGTTTCCACGTTGGAGACGAACAATGGCTACGTCTTTGCATGCCATTGCTCAGTCCGCTTTTTAGTTATTTTTTTCTTCAGCCGGACCTAAACGCTCTGGAGACATTGCCAAAATAAAAGAGAGGCAAAGAGGAGGAGCCTCTGCGGTACCTGCGGTGCCCCCCCCCCCCCCCCACCACCTCTCCCTCTTTCCAGTTGTGTCGTCAGGGGACGTCCACAAACCACGTGACATTTTCCGAACTATTTTTTATCACGCCCGAAGATGAGCGGGTGAATAGGGAGCAAACTGTCATTGGTTGTGCGGTCAGTGCCTGAGTCCCTACGACTTCGGGCCTGATGGGTTCGATCCGCACAGGCGGTTCCCGACGCACTGCCGGCCCGGGTGGATTTAAGCCGCGTCGTTATATAATTTATAAACGCCCCCCAGCGAATGGAAAGCGGCCATACTGCGGATGGGCGAACAGGGGAGGAGCGGGGAGGATGGACACTGAGATACTCGTCGAAATAAGACCGTACACACACGGCGCAACTCAACGCCCCGCTTATGTTCCTTTTTCAAAACAGTGTGAAACTGGAGCCCGCAGGGACGGGGGCACGGGGGCACGGGCACCGGGATGGGCACGGGCGCTGGGCTGCCTGTGCACCGCGCACTCTCAGAAAAGTTAGTTGTGCCTCGAATGTATACGCTTCGCGAGAATATTCCTGGCGAACTTTCTTGAATCAGACTACTTAGATTTACGAGACTTGCCTTGTCACGTGTGCCGGTACGGCAACGACAGCATTGACACAGACTCAGGGGGGGCGGGGAGGGGAAGGGGGGAGACTTGACTCGCGGCAGTACCGTGAACACTGAGCCGATAACTGCTGCCTGTCGTCGCGCACACTCCTGTTTGTGACTGTTCGTTCACGTTGAGCCATGTGAGTGACGCACGAAGTACGTACAGCGAGTGGTAGGGTACCGGTATTTGAAACCGTGACACGAAATTACACAAAACAACCTAACTCGCGGGAATTGAGATCGACACAGAAGCATACGGCAATGATCTGAATGGAAGAGCACATGGTACAGCGCCTGCTGGGTAGGCAATCACGGCCTCTGCATGTACGCGTGTCGTGCGGGCTGGCCTACCCTGGCAATCGCAGGCGCTTGGCGCTCGAGGACTCTAGGGACTCTCACGCGTGTTCAGGGACGGGCGAAAATTGAAAGTAAAGAGAAAAGAGCCAATGGCTAGAGGGTCGACATGATGTCTTGAGGGACGAGGGGTGGGGGGGGGGGGCACCACATTTCCCCACCGGCCCGCCACCCGCCACGTTTCCCTGCGCGCTCGAATTTTAAATAGCATTACCGAAGCGACCCTCAACAATTTTAATTTTTCTCTCGTTGTCGATTTGTGCAGCGGCACGCCGCTACTTGCAGGCGTGGTGTAGGCCGGCGTCGCGTCGCGTTAGCACCTGGCTGAGGGGGCCAGAAAGGGGGGGGGGGGGTGATGGGGGCCACGGAGGATGACTCATCGGCCTCACCGCGCCGCGCCGGGCCACGCCGCGGTGCTGCGCGGAGCCGTGGCGGCCGCCGCCGTGCCGACGGGTTTGTGCAGCGGGGCCCAAGCTGCTCGTAGGCCGGCGGCACAGCCCACAGCGAGCGAGACCGAGTCCGGGCCGGAGTCCGGACCGAGTCCGGGCATTCTGGTCCGTCACAGCCCAGCCAGCCAGAGCTGGCCAGAGCCTAGCCCTTCCAGCCAGCACACGACACTGTAATCCCAACTGCGTGAAATCACGCAGCAGTTTTACACTGTAATAGAAAACTACGGAAATTTCCGTTATTGAGTAACTTTGGCTGTCCGTGATTTGCCACGGAGCATGGTACGGAACCGTATACCATTTTAGACGCAGAAGTGAAGTGGACAGTTAGCAGACTAAATGGTACGGAGCAGGTTTGAGGATTCCAGCGTGGCCCAGAACGGAGGGCAAATGTACGGAACGTGTCACAGTTTGGCAAGTTCCGTACATTTGCCCTCCGTTCTGGGGCATGCTGGAATCCCCAAACCTGCTCCGTACCTCAAAATCTCCGTCCGAAAGGTATTGCGTGTCTTGCCAAAAGTTGACCGTAATGACCTGGTCCGTTTTTATACTTCACTGAAATGTTGTGCCAGGTCCGTTCCAATTGCGTCCGTAGCATGTATATGGAGAGTGTGGACATTTTTTACAGTGTATCTGAGGTCAAAGTACACCTTAGCTGTTACTGCGTTAAATTTCACTACATACACAGTTATAGCTGCAATAAGCACAAACACTTATAGGATACAACGAAGTTCCATCTGCACCTATCTGCGAGGATTTGTAGATATAGCACCTTATGGCACTCAAAAGTGTGTTGAATTTCACGTAGTATTCCTGCGGTCAAAAATAACGCAGTCCTGCCCGTGTTCAAACACGGTAAACGCAGAGATGTCCTTTCATTGCCGCTAAACGTGAATAATTCAACGCAGGTGGGATGACAGTGCAGGGGCGCAGAGCGCGGGGGGGGGGGGGGCAGGGAATGCTTTATGCATACGTCCACGTCACGTCACGTGGGATATGCCTACCTACCAGGGGAGGGGGTGTCATGCCCCCCCCCCTCCCCCTATCGGGAGAGACAGTAACGCGCGAGGAGGCGGCCACCGCCGTGCATTAGTCGGGTCGGGTCACCCAGACGTGCAATTGCACGTAATAGTAATAGAATTTGGCCGAATTTGGTGCAAAATCGTCCTCTCATAGCGCAGGAACTGGGACGTAATAGCTGTTTATTAATGGCGTAATGGCGCGTAATAGGGAGTACGTAGTCGGATCTCATGTTCCGAGAGTGGACATCCCCTAGGTAAACGCGCGAGCCGCACACACCCCTCCCCTCATACTCACCGAGATCCTTGGAATGCAGCTTGAGCTCTTCCACTACGTTGTAAACTGGAACAAAGGAAGAGAAGGACACGAAATTATTTTCACGCAAAATTATTATACGCTTCACTTGAAACGATTTACGGCGATCTGCAAAACTAGATCGCAGTGTACTTGTCGATATTTGGGTAGGTTCGACTGAGAACCACAAAGTGTCACAGTGGTTGGACACGTCTAGGCCTAGTACTTAAATGCAGCACCGTACAAGGGAGGTCAGGTCAAGCGAGTGAGTTCCACACTGAAAAAGTCTATGGACAAAATTTGTCACTCCACACGAACAAAACTGTTTTCAATTGCGGACAAATAAAATTTTTGTCTAGGTGGAGTAGCAATTTTGTCCATAGGCCCATGGACGTGCAGAATAGTCCACTGTAAATATTTTTCGTCATATATGACGAGAAAAGCTGTGACGATTCACGATCACCTGAATATGTCGTCACTTTACGACGTTCATTCGTCACGTGACGACATTGCCACATCCAAGCAAACTTCCAGAAGACATACTTTTCTAGCAATTTTTGCCAAAATATTTTCGGTGATGACGTATTTGTCACTTGGCATGTGATGACTTTTTCGTTTTCAGATTTAGCCAGAGGATTGTCGTAAATTGACGATCAATATTTTTACACTGTCGACAGTCCTTTTCCGTGACGTGAAGACTACACTCTTCCCCCGGAAAACGCACCTCTGCTTCTGACCTATACCTAGGGCCGTGGCTCGGCCGTGTCGCGTGTCGCCGCGTGTGGGTGTTGGTGTTGGTGTTGGCGGAGGCGGACCGTTCGGGGGAAGTTTGACGCAAAGCGGGGAAGTCCCGGCCGGCCGTTCGATAACGCGTCCTGCTCTGAGCGGCGCGAGGCTCCAGCGGTGCCACTGGTGCCGACCCCGACCAGTACCTGTTGGTGATCCCCGCGGCTATCGACCGCGAATGTACGGGGAGGATGTTGACGAGGGGCGGCCCCTCGTGTATCAGTCGGCTCACCCAGATGTGCTGCTACGCGGAATCGTGACAGAATTTGGACGTATCCGGCGCAAAATAGCTGTTTAGTTGTACAGAGTATATACAGAAGGCACTTTAGGATACAGCCATGTACGCGGCATCAGCTTGAATAAGGAGAGACAATTCATAATAGTTTGGCATCAAAATCTCGAGTTGTCAACATATTGTCACAGATCCTTTGTCCCGGCATTGAGACCGGCCTGAAACAATGGACAGTCTAGTTTTCAAGGATCGACGAGCAGAATCGTCCACCTTCTTTTGAGCTATATACGCATCCCCAATTGGGTTGGACTGACACTATTTTATTTCTCATGCGCGTGTAAATATCTGGCCCCGACTTTTTGTCCCCAACCGGCGCGACGAGGACGAAATCAAAATGGACACCCCTGTGAGGTCGTTCGGAGCACCCCATGGCGCGGGGTCAAACCCGCGGCACAGCCCGGCTAGCCCGCGGCGACCCTCAGCCTCCCTCTCTACTCCCAATCACAAGCTTTGCATATGGGCTGCACCCCGGCCGCGCTGCAAATCAGCGACGCGGCGTCGCCCGCCTCCCCGAATAATGCGTGACCCGCGACCCTCCCCCCCCCCCTCCTCCCCCTATCCCCCCGTGTAACCTCAACCTCCACCCCCTTCCCTCCCCTCCCCACCCCACCCCCGCCATGCTCCGCGGCTCCGCGTGCCGCTCCGGCCAGGACGATGCCCTCCGGCCTCCGGTCCCTCCAGTGGTCGCCGTCCTGGTACGTCCTGGTCACCATGGCGACGCCCGAGTTTGGTTGTTTTGCCGGCACCGCAAGGGCCCCCGCTCCGCTCCGCTCCCGCTCCGCTCCCGCTCCGCCCCCGCTCCGCCCCGCTCCGCCCCGCTCCGCCCCCGCTCCGCCCCCGCTCCGCCCCCGCTCCGCCCCCGCTCCGCCCCCGCTCCGCCCCCGCTCCGCCCCCGCTCCGCCCCCGCTCCGCCCCCGCTCCGCTCCCGCTCGCGCCGCGCCGCCCGCGCCGTCGTCGGTCCGAGCTTGAAGCGAAGGGAGGTGTGGTCGGGACGAGGTCGAGTTCCGCGTTAGGCACAAGGGAAAGTTCGGCTATTGAAGTGATTTTAATACACCCGAAAAAAGCAAGGGGGGAGGGGGGGGGAGGTCGCCATAAATATGCGCCCTCTTCGGAAGAAAATTCATTATTGATTTACGATGGCAGGAGTATATATAAGATCGCAGAGAGAAAGATTTATGGTCATAAAGACCAAAAAGTTTAATCATGAGTACGACAGGATGGAACGCAGAAAACTACGAATTTTTCAGCACACCAAAACTTAAAACTCGAAAACTAAAGTCTTTGTCACTGGTTGAAATTTCTGCTGGCTTCGAAATTACACACGCAGAAACTAATCTTTTTGGTGCGCTCCATGCGGCTCCGCTTCAGGCCGTATGGGCACTAAACTTTTCTCTCAGCATAAGGATTCGCTGCAGCCTCAACGCAGCCTCTCCATTCAAATAACACAATAAGCCGCAGCCCGCGCACGCGTTTCCAAACTTCCGGTCGTGCAGCCCTCTGCAGGCCACCTCCGGGGCCGGGATTTGAACCCGGACCCGAGACAATCCCTCCCACCTCGTCACTTACGTTGGCACTGGCTGCGACACAGGGCCGGCTCGTGCTGGTACGGCTTGGCTGGGTCGCAGATGGACGAGCACGGCCGGCACGACGCGCTGCCCTCGTGGAAGAACTCGACCGGGCCGCACTTACTGCTGCCTGCCACCGCCATTGCTCCCGCCTATGCTACCTGCAACACGTGAACATGGTTCCACGGATTAATTAAGTACTGTAAACCGTAAAGAGCAACGAACGTCGCCAGGTTTGGACGACGTTGCACCGGCCCGCATCGCCCCGCAGCACTGGAGACAGAGGAAAGAAACCTATATTGCATGGACTGAGCGATAACATTTTTCTCGCTCGAAGGGAGCGATAGAAATTTCTCGCACTTTTGCCTCCATTAAAGGATAAATGCTTTCCAGCTCCCTTCGAGGGAAAAAGTTTTTCGCTAGTAGGCCTAGAGCGGTAAAAATTTCGCCGCTCCACACAAGCGAGAAAATTTTCTCTTTCCATGCGAAGCGAGAAAAAGTTTTTTGCTCAATTTAGGCAGTATGTCTCGCTCCTCAGTTTGCAATGACTTTTCAAAACGTCGCCCCAATAGGACGACGACGGTTCTTGAACCCATTAGATGGCCCTAGAGGGGCGACATTCTCCAATCGGTGCCCTTGGAGGGCGGTGTTTTTAAGCGTCCCCTCTGAAGGGTGACAAATCGGGAAGAATCGCATTGTAAGAATTACAGGAGGGGAGAAATACGCCGGAACTTCGACTTGATCTCCGGACCTCTAGATTCTCCTTGTTACTGCATCGGTGTGGCGAAAACGAAACCGGTTCCCCGAGAAGTCAGTCGTTGCCTGTTGGCTGCTGGGAGTGGGGAGCCGAGTGGTCCCGACCACCTTCTCTCTGTATGGCAGCGGGGGCCCCGGTTGGGGCCAGGCGGATGCGCAGCGAACGCACTGCCGCCTAGTTACTAAAGTGTAATTTAAGGTGGGGCTAGAAGTGTGAAAGTCTAAATGGAAAACATTCATACGAGAAATTAAACTGGAAAAGTCTCTATGTAGATGTCTAAGATGCAGTTTTACCTCGTGAGAGTTACCATGTGACCACTCCGATATCACTGCTGTAAGGCAGGAACCTCTGCAACGTTGTTTTTAACAATTATAGATGACACTAAATTTGCACCACCGACCGAACCACTCCACCGATTTTGAAGAGACGAAGAAACTTGATCGTTCTGATCCAAGAGAACTCCAACAATTTTTGCTCGCATGACACTTTTCCGGACATATGCTATTTTATTTAGTAATTTCACCGCCCAACCTTACGATAAAAGTAGAAAAAAATAGACTTTTGTCCCTTTCGAACAAAAGAGCTTTCGTCTTTGGCCGCTGGGCAATAAAAACAGAGCGCGCGTGGTGCGGGGTGTTACTGACCTGGATACTCAAGGCATCGATTAAAGGAATGAGGGGGAGGGTGGGGGGGGGGGGGGACCATTGCGCTACTGTTGTACGCAGAGTCCAGCACCCCACCTTCACTAACATAACAACATATGGTGAAATAGTGGTAGAAGAGCCCGGGAACTTAGTGCTCGCTAGGCTCTGACCCCGGAGAGCCCGTTTTAGGGAAGTACTCTATAAACGCAAGAGTTAGGTAACATGTGGTGACGACTACCACACTCTCCTAAAGGTGAGGTGAGTACCCACCACACTTTTAGAAAGAGTGTGGTGCCCATCCACGTTTTTCTTAAAGTGTGGTTGCATACCACACCATAGGAAAAGCATGTTCCCTAACTCTTGCGTTTCTTATTGGGCACGATTTAGATCAATAGTATTCTGACAGGTCGAACGGTCAGGTCGGTGGAATTCGTTTATACTGCCTCACTTTTGCTAGCCGTGCTGGCCTTACCAGAAGGCGCGAATTGAACTCTGTGCTTTGTGGGGAAGTCCGGCGCATCCAGCCGCGGAAAAATCCTGCGGGAGGCTACAGAGCGTAGAAATACAAGGCGGTCTGCAACTCGTAAATTTCCCGTACCAAGAATGTACTCTCTAGCCAATACCTTGGGAATACTTCACGAAATTCTTCGGAATACATATGCAATTTGAGAAGAATTTGAACATTTTTGTCATTTTGAGCCTCTAAGAGGGATTTTAAGAATACTATTCTTGAGAAAACCGGGAGCATACCTAGGGATTACTTCGAGGGCGCACCAAGAATACTGAAGTTGCAGCAGCCCCTTGTATAAATACGCAGAAAGCGAGATGTCCTTTCCTTAACTGCTCTGCTGTTGCACCACTCCTTTGCCAGCTCGGCGCAGGCACGGGCATTATCAGCAGACACCGCTCGTCAAATATGTGTAAATATGCCTTTGATATGCCTTTATGTCTCGCGGCGCTGCCTTGCATAACCAAGCGACAGGAGCAGAGTGTGCTCCATTCTGCTTCTGCAGAGTCCCCCCCCCCCCCGCAATGTCTTCCCCTCTCTAATTCTCTTCACTACGGAAGCAGCTGCCCGCACCGCATTTTAATTGGTCGTCACCTCCGAGTTGTCGACAGTAATGTGTACCAATTCCAACTTAACGTACACCAAACTTGCCCAAAAGAGTATTCCTGACAGCTCTCCTTTTTTTACCTTGCACCTACCATACCCTCGTGTAAGTGCCGATCGGTTCCCGTCAGAGTCCACTGTGGCTGGTTTGGCCGCCGTGTTTGCCGCGCACCGCCAGACGCACATATAGGCGTGATCTCATCTGACACACCGTCCTCGAGCGCGCGCCAATGAATCGAACCGGAAGCGTGCTTAATCGATTCAAGCCAGCCGCGGTTAAGTGCACTTTGATCACGAAATGATAAACTCCGCTCGGCACTTCTAGTGAATAGCCGTGCCGTTGTATATGTGGTGTATGTGTCGCTGCTGCGCGCCGAGCGCCTGTGACTGCGAGGGTAGGCCAGCCCGCACGACACGCGTGCATGCAGTAGTCGTGATTGCCTACCCAGCAGGCGCCGTTAGTGCCCAGACTGGCCTAACGGAGACAACACGTCAGCCCCGTTCGTACCAAACAAAGGTGAAAGTGACCGCAGGGCTCCTCTCCGTCCGATCCTGTTGTTGGCAGTGAACGGAACACACGGAACACTCTGACGGTTCTGACCTTGGAACAACCAGCACAAAGCGTGTGTGGGCGGGTCCCGGCCGGCCCCGGCTAGCCCCGGAGGCTGCTCTGCCTCATGCCGTGCTGTGATGTGCGGCCGTGTGCCTATTCACTCATCTCGGACCGAGCCAGCAGCGTTCCTGGCAAGTGTGGATGAAGCTTGTGCTCGCTTGTGCACAAATCACTCCTTACGCGAAGATCACAAGATGGTTACAGGTGTCCTCCGTCATTTGGGCTCACTGCCATTCCGGTTCAAATCGCCGTGGTTGCCGTATATGTTCCCGGCCATGGTTTTCAACGTGAAACACTACCTTCCCCTCCGTTCCGATCCGACCAAACACTGCACCATAAACACGACACGCACGAGTGTGAATCCTACGCGTACCTAAGCTTGGACGTGGTCGCGGCCCGCCGTCGTGGGTAGACCATTTCGCCAGCCTTGCCAGCCTCCACGACCTCGTCCAGGAACTCGTCCAGGACAGCACCTGGCCGACGACGTACGCGGGTGACGCGGCGGGGCGTAACGAACACACCTGTCGTATGCGACGGGGAGACGCGGACTGCCTGCCGTGTGCCACACCGTGCGCCGTGGCCCCCGCCGGGACCGCCGCCGCCGCCTGTGGCACCCACTCCCGCTCACCTGCCTCCACCGCACCTCTCCTTTCTCTTCTTCATGGCACGGCACGCCGCGCACCGCCAGCGCGCGTGAGAGAGATAGAGACTATACCGAGCACCGAACCAGCAGAGCGTGCCACCGCCCGCGGCTGCGTTCGAATCGAACCGCGCCTCCCGGACCCGGATCCATGCGTTTCCCCCCCCCCCCTCTCCGCTTGCTCTCCGTCAGAGGGAAAGAGAGGGAGAGAGATAGATGCGCGATGGTCGTATCGAACGCGTCCGCACCGCCGTATCGCTACGCCGTGCCGCGGCTGCCGCGGTGATTCGGGTAGGGCCGGCCGGAGCGCGCTGAGAGCCGCGAGTAGCCGAGAGCGGCTGGAATAGCGCCAGTGGTGCACTCTACCGGCGGCACCAGAAACTAAAACCCCCACCTGGCGCGCGAGCGCGAACCCCGCTTGGTTTGAAATTCTCACGAGGAATTGAGGTATCACTTGACGTGACGTGACCACCCGGCCTTCAAAGCTTGAAGCGCGTCAGCTTCAATTTGAGACCCAAGGTCTACCTGGCACCTGTTCCCCTTTACTTTCTTTTCCCAGACCCCTGTGGTTACTGTGAAGAAGGGTCAGAAGGGAAACGGTGTGACGCCGTGCAGATGAACACTTGCTGCCACAGGGATTAAGGGATGAAAATAAATTACAAGGCTCTAGACTCGGCAAATTTTATTAATAACAAGCATGAATGTAACATATCCATCATTCCTTACAATAAAAGCTTCACGTAAAGTGCCACTGACAAAGTCTATACCATATATGGCTTACACTTCACTACAACTCTGCCAGTCATTAGTTTCAAGAAAAGAACCATCCTTTCATAAAAACAAGAGCAAGCTGCAAGCTATTTGTTTATTCTGATAGTGTGGCAAGAAAACAAAGAAGGGAGTTGTTCCTCAGCCTTCGTGTGGACAAGCGAGTTGGATATGCATAGACAAAAATGACATGTCAGTACATTTTATCACAAATGTATGAATCTGCTGAAATATTCAATGAAACCTGAGAATCACTGAACAATACCCAATGAACATACGGTAATAAAAGGTAAACAAGTGATAATACACAGACCAACAGACAAGCAAGTACCATACCAATGAATTATTCACCTAGTAACTTGAGGTCTTAAATACTTTGAGGCTCTTAAGTTATTTCCTGCCACAATTTTTTTTAAATCAAAAATGTCAATTAATTCATCACACTAAAACATTCCACAATGCGCTAAGGTACATAGTAAAATGACAATTTCTACACTAATTCAGTATTGCCCATTCAATCGTGGAAAAAAATAGTTTTGTTCCATCATTGTACATAGGAATCACTTGGCAGAGACCACTACCACAAAAGTTAACAAGGTTATCACATATGTAACAGCTTTGCTGTTTACACCTAAAGACCTAGATACAATTTAGAAAGGACATGTGCTTCGCCTGTTCGAATTTAATCCTACCTGAGAAGTCTTTACATTAGAGGTGTGCAATGTGCAATTACTATAGAACAGTTACGAATAGAATGAAACAAACACTGCAGATGGCATTAACATTTCAAAACTGAATACCTAGATGTTGGCTAATCAACACCAGTCAATTCTGCAGAAGAGCTTTTGGGACTAAAGTGAGCACAAACTTGCTTATAATTTGTGAATTGCCTAAAAATACATGTGAGACTTAATCCCCCATTTCATAAAATGGAATGGCTATAACTTTGATGAAGATTTCAGCCAGCAAAGCATATTTATTTGAAAGAGCTCAACAATAATACTGTCTGATGGCACATTGTAAAGAAACCATTTCCAACAAGGCATAAATCAGATGCTAAAGATATAGCCAATGCTTTTACAGTCCACAGAATATGTGGTTGTTCTAAGAAACAAAAAAGAGAAAAAAAACAAAAAAACAGAACAATGATTAAAATGTATGCTAAAACTTTAGATCTTCATAAAATTCATTTTCATCAGATAAACAGGGATAACATTTTAAACAGATAGTTGGCAAAGTTCAATTCTAAAGCCTCAGCTGGTGCTGAACGAGTTCAACTCATGAAAATATAACAAAAATGATCTCGAAATACACAAAAATATCACACAGTAAAAAAATAAAACTGATATTGCTCTCTACATGAAATCAAAATCACATTTACTTAGCTCAGCTTATGGCATGATATTATTTTCAACCATGGGCATGAAATGGAGAATCATAAAAAAAATAAAAATGATCTAGATTAATTCATTAACCTGCTTACTGTGTGTTAATGAAACATTTCCAGAACTGTTATTTGTAGCACAGAAATGACTAGCACTTAAGGGCTTGGCATGACCTTCAGCCTTTCGAAGGCAGCCTTCTCAAGGCTTTCCCTGACAGAGGGATGAGCAATTTTAATGAGCTCATAGGCGCGTTGGCGCAGAGATTTGCCAAAGAGGTCAGCAATTCCCTGCTCAGTGACAACATACTGTACATGAGCACGAGTGGTGACAACTCCAGCACCTGTAGGAGAGATACAAGTATAGTGAATTTCAAACTTGGAAAAGAACATAAATCTATTTCGACAGGGTAAAAAACTCACCCTCTTTGATGAATGGAACAATTTTGGAAACTCCCTTCGCACTGCTGGATGCCATGGCAATGATCGGCTTTCCTTTACCATCATAACCTTCACCTGCACCACGGATAAAATCCACCTGACCACCAAAACCTGATAAATCATAGTTAACAAGAAAATTATTCAGCTTCTTTTCACAATTAGGAACTAGTGTTAAACACTTCAAATTTGAAAAATGAAGACCAACCTGAAAACATCCTAGTTCCAATGGAATCAGCCACAACTTGACCAGTTAGGTCAATTTCAATGCATGAGTTGATTGCTGTCATCTTGGGGTTGCGAGCAATTTGGTGAAGGCCATTGACATAGTGCACTTCCTTCATTTCTGTAGCAAAGAAATTTAGGAAGGGCTGCAAATACTGAAGAATACTGTACTAGGATACCAATAGTTAGGTTTCCTTACCAATGAAAGGATTGTTGTCCACAAAGTCATACAACTTCTTTGTTCCAATCAGGAAACTGCCTATGATCTTGCCCTTGTTGTGGGTTTTGTTGTTGTTTGTAACAGCACCCTTTGCCACCAAGTCAACAAGTCCTACACTGAACATTTCAGAGTGGACACCAAGATCTTTGTGATTGCCGAGTTGAGCAAGAACAGAGTCAGGAATGTTGCCAATTCCTGCAAATATTTGGGGGAAGAAAAATAAAATAAAAAAAGAAGTAGTACAGAACACAGTTGTGGAGAGCTTTCTTTACAATGTAATGTGACAACTCACCCATTTGCAATGTGGCACCATCCTCAACAAGGTTCTCAGCAATCAGTTTCCCAATTTGAATTTCCTCAGGAGATGGTGGTTTTCCTCCGTGTTCAGGCAGAGGAGTGTCCACATTCACAGCATAATCAAAGTGAGACATATGGATTTGGGCATCACCAAAGGTACGGGGCATGTGTGGGTTGATCTGAGCTGCAATTTTAAAGTTGTAAAAAGAAGTAAGAAAAGAAGTACACTATACAGTCAGAAAAATAAAAAGAAAGTTATGTACCAATGACTGTTTTGGAATAAGAGACACCAGCTCTTACACAGTCAACACTGGTGCCCAGTGAGCAATAACCATGCTGATCTGGAGGAGAAACCTGATCAAAAACAGTGGAAATGCAGTTGTTACTAAATTTGAATTTTTTTAAAAGTAAAATTTGTTTAAATCAGGGAAAACTAATATTGGGAACTTTAGTATGTGATAAGCCGAGGCAATGACCCTTGGACCTACAACCGCGGTCCGCGGGCAGAGTCCATCATGCTAGATTACAACTTGACTTATCAAATGCAAAGCGTGGCCCGGCCACCGCCATGAGCCCGTGGAATCGGCATGTCAACAACGTAAAACCAACACAACATGGATTCTCCTGCCAATTCTCTGCATTGAACAGCAAAACAAGTTTCCGGCCACACCAGGTCAACAAAACCAATGTCAGAGCTCTGTTCTCCCCTCCCTTCCTTTCTAGTCCCCTGTTCCACATTCAAGGTCGTCTGCTCGGATGTGATGAGTTGACAGTTAAGACACCACCTGAGCAGCCTGAGCATGTCCTGTGTATGTCCTTGCAGTTTATGAATACTGATAAGCATCTACGGACTCTTTCATTTTTAGTGAACTATAAATGAATTAAAGCCTCTTAGATACATGGTATAGAGTTAAAAGTAGAGTAAAGGTTTAATTCCATTTTAACTCTACATATGTGTCATTCCCATCTTTATTCCAAATAGGTAAAACATTTAAAACAGAACTTACATGAATCAGTGCCACATCAGGTTTTACAATGCCTTTGAAGAAAAGCAGAGGGATTTCTTTCAGAAAGATTGGGATTGTGTCAGATCGACCTTCTGCTACAGCTTTGCGAACATTGGCTGCCATGAAAAATGACAGAGATCGGAAAATGCCTGAAATAAAAAAATAAAATACGCATAAGAAGTCTGTGAATCTGAAATCAAGTGATCTTCCAATACATTATAGGAAGTTTAATCCTGTAAACATATAACACTTATTTTCTGTTTGGCCAGGAGCCAACATGAAGATGGGGCATGAGGGGAAGGCAAGAGAGGACAGTAGCATGGGGGAGAGGGGGAAGAAGCAGATCAGGATGAAGGTCAAATGCATAAAGCCCAAAATGCCTTGAGCTGAATCTAAATATACACATGTAAATTGTAAAAATAAGATCATTTGAATAGTAAATGGCTGTCTGGGGCAGTGCCCAGTTCAGGTCAATTGAAATCTGATGATACCCAACATTTGACAAGTTTTTGATAAGTAGTTCACACGTTTGATAAATAGGAATGTTAAAGGAATTCAAAAATAATTGATTATTTAAAAGCATGAATGGGTATAAAGACAACAAAAGCACTGAAACATGTGTGTGAACTCAAGCCTAATCTGACTGTCACATGCCAAGACATGTACAGTGTGGTTGTACTCACCCTCACATTCTGGGTCAGTGTACCCCGCCTTGCCCTCAGTGTGCATGTGACACACCGTGACCTTGTTCAGTTTGTTGGCCTTTCCATGCTCAGTCATGGCATTTACCAGATCGATAGGGGTGGATGCAGCACCACTGATAAACACAGTGTCACCTGAACATAGACAAATATGAGAAAATTAGGAAAGGTGAACAGAAAGACATGACAGTTCACCAGAAAAAATACTGTGCATTTGCTATCAATGCCAATTAATTGACATGTGACCCTTTGCACAGCTTCCCAGCCATCATGTCAAAGGGAGATAAGAGTTGTCGTGCCACGCTCTTTATACTTCCTCACTCTGCGACTCCCATCATGTCAAATAAATGTTGTGAACCAGTACAAGCAACTTATAAGAGTAGCAGCTGGTGATCTGGAGCACAGAGTGCAGTTACATCACAAGCAAAAAGGTCCTTCATAGCCTTGACTTTGACAGGCCTAGCCCAGCCCCTTAACATGTACAAATGATGGAATTATCTTCAAGACACAGCAGCAGGGGGAATTAGCATGTAGTCACCCCGGAACCTTTCCTTCTTTATCTTTTCTTTTCTTGGTAAGGTCTAGCACAGAGGAGACTAATGTTATGGTAACACAAGGGAAAGAAAGAGCATGACACCGAGATAATTTACATCCACATAGAAAAGACAAGGTCCAAAGGGTGAAGCACCGGCCATCTTTCATCTTTACCTTACGGCAGTTACGGAAAGTTACAGTTGCCGCCTGAGTCCCGCCCCACTAAGTACAATTTCTGCATAACCTTACCGGACTTGATGCACTTGACGGCTTCTGCGGCCGACACAATCTTGGGCACATTGTCAACGGGTTGCGACGGCTCCTTGCTGTAGGTAAAGTAGTTGTTGGCATAGCTGGGAACGGCCACTGTGCGAGGTGAGGACGATGTCAGGCTGGATAGGAACGAGCTTCCCAGCCGAGCCGAGAATTTCTGAACACTCAGGACGCCTGCCATTTCTGACTATATGTCACACACAAGTAAAGGGTCCTGTCGTGCCCGGCGTCCAAAACCGAAAAACGCTCCCAACGGTTTGGCGACAGCGGAAGACTCGCACGTCGCTTTGCCTGCCTTTTCGAAGCAAATCAGGGGCGGAGCGAAGCAGATACTGCACTACGACCCGGCCGGACTCCGGAGGGCAGCACGGAATGACTAGCGAACCGAGCGTAGCCGCAACCGCCTAGTGACAAGACAAGACAGGCGAAAAGATAGAGACTGCAAGGGAGGGGGTGACGACTCAGAACACACTGGACAGCATACCGCGCCTTTGTTTGTCGTGATACTCGACGGTCAACGATTGTCGCCAGCAGCACCAGTTGCCACAATGGACATCAATTCCACTGTTTGATGACAACGGAAAATATGCATTTCTTTTAGAAAACCTCTAGCAACCTTCTGAGGTCGCCGGTACACTGATAATTCAAGCTGTGCAGTTGGCAGTAGCCGCCAGCGCCCGATGGATAGGCAACTCTTTCGACTCCGAAGCTGTCGCAGTGAACGTATTGTCCACCAATGAGTCGTTTGGCAGAAAATTTCCACCCGTTATCCTTCTCTCCCCGCGAATTCGTAAAATTCTTGTTGTTCATTGCGTCTCCTGTCTGCACTCTGTACTTTAGACTGAATGTTTGTGTCGTCGCTGTTAACGAATTTCTTTCTATGGATGTGGATTGTTAGCTCCAATGGAAAAGGTCTTTTCGTCTTTTCTTTTTTAAATGACATGAAACTAATTTCGTTTATTGTATTTTATTCTTGTCTCGATTTATATCTAACAGCTTTAACATGCATCACAGTTCACGATACCAAAACAGTTGTATAAAACATACAATTAATTTGGCAAGACAAAATAAAATGTATAAATATTTTGGAATAAAGACTTTTCTAAAAGTTCATTCCCCTAACAATTAGAGTCTATTAAGACTTACCTTGCACGTTAATATGCCATTGACATATTGGAAATATAGATTTCAAAGCTGTCCAGCAGAGGGGAAATTAATTGAAAATGTTAAAACAAATTAAGTATCTGCTAATGTTAGCCTAAGTCATAACAACAATCCATTTCTGGTATGAAATTCTCTTCTCAGGTCAAAGTATCAGTGGAGAATTTCTCTGAATAACGTTATAGATCAACTAACAAACATGGAAAAGAGAATCAATCATGAGCCATTGATGGAATGCAAGTTGCTTGTCTAATGGCAGTTAGACAAAATGAGAAATCATCCCTAGGATAAACAAAGTAAGAGCCACATGCTTGAAACAAATAATCACTATCCACTAATGCTCTGGATATGAAAGACATTAACACATCCTTTAAATAAGTTACAACACAAATATACTTCACCACAATGGAACAAAAGCAGATTGGAATTACTGAAGCCTCTGGAGGTTTCAATGATCATTGTGAGAAAAAAAATATTCAAATTTCTAAACATACTTTCTGTTTTATTGTTTAAAAATCAATTCAAAAGGATTTTTATAAATAATGCTGAATTTCCAACAGTGCATACCTCCTGGTACAAAACATTATCAAACTTTTATCAAAACTACCAATAATGATATCCAATTCCTTGGACATAAAGAGAACACAGCTAATGAGAAGGAAGATAAACAGTGTATCAATACAGCTATTCTTTCAAACATATTCCAATAAAAGGGGGAAAAACAACTCAAAAGCATAAGTTACAGAAACTAAAAAAAGAACATCTGAAGTTTGATCACATGTTATCAGATATGATTGACAAGGTGGAAAGTTAAAGTTTGTTTACAATTTCCAGACATCTTGCATCCCCTATGGCTAATAGGTTCAATTTTTGGATTTCTAAGTGCTTGCAGACTAACACTTGTAATCTGTGCATCTTAGGTATACAACAGAGGACAACTCTCTCTGTACAGAGACCCAAGATGAGGACAACAAAAAATGGATTGAAGGTATGCAGATAAAGGAATCACCATACAGGGTACAGAAGAGGAAAAGGAAAAGGAGAAGGAAGAAGAGAGCCTCATTGAAATCCCAAGTCTTCCTCATCCCCTTCTCCACGACACCACATCCCTCAACGAAGGAACTTCTTCTTGACGCAACAATGATGTAGTCTGTGATGTAGAGAGCCTCTAGTCCGTCAATTGAAACCGCCTTTGAAACAAACTGTTGAATTCCTGGGATTCTTCTCAGCTGCAAATGACAGGAACATACTAGGGTGCAAAACAGGACCCGAGACCAAAACTCCCAAAGCCCGGCAGGATATCCAATGATGAGCAAACAAATAACGAGGGACAACGGCGTTACGGGGGTTAATAGAACAACAGGCAATCCTCTTCTTGTGGTATGTCATATCCTCAGTGGAGTCCTTTGGTTAGCACTCCTTCAGATAGCTTTTCAATCTCTTCATGATTTCTGGAGTTCTTAATTCCAGAAATACTTAATGTTTTGAAGGGTACCTACTTTATCCGAAATTATGAAAATCCAAAATATGGAAGCCCACCCAACACAGCAGTTAAGACAAGTGGAAAGGGAAGGAAAAGATAAAAGAAAGGGAAAGGACAAGTAGAAAGCAAAATAGTTCCTGCTTATCCAACCTACATCTACTTCTTCAAATAACCCGTAAGTTAATCTGATTATCTTCTTTCTTGCAAAATTTTGTTGATTTTGTTTCTCGATCTGGAAGCCGTTTCTCTTCTTATTCTGACAACCCCATGGCAGGCAAGAGTCCAACGCAACAGTTGAGCAGAAGAATATACTTTTTGGTGTGTTATTCAGCTACCCATGATATGTGCTACTAATTTGTCAATTGCTACAAATGTAGAATAGGAGGAGCAAAGAGCTGGGAGGGAGAAAAGAAAACTACAATTTTTTTGTCCCAATGTTGACATGAATTCCTCTTGCAAATATTTTCTTCAGGAAGACTCTTCTTTACTCTGCTTTCTTCCAATATCTGCACAGAACAGGTCAAGTTGTTTCTGAAAGACTTAAATTTTGAGTAAGGAGCAAAATTCCCAACAGACGGGTCATGGGTGCGATCGAGTAGAACTGTAGAGATGTATCTCTTGATCTTGAACGATGTATCTTCTGTCTTGTCTTCTATGTCCTCTCATCCGGCTGCGAATCCTAGTCCATCCTCTTCGCCCAATTCATGGTTCCACAATATCTTCAAACTTTCAATTCTAGCAAGGCCTTCTTTTCTAATAGTATGTGTTGGAGCTAGCAATTGGCTCAGTTGCTGCATGGATGTGTCCATTGTGTTCACAAACACAGTGTGCTTGCATCTAGATTTTCTTCAGGGGTGGCTTAGAGGGGCCCATCAAAACAACAGCATACTAATGGTGAAGAATTGACATAGGTTAACTATCATGCAACACCATTCAGACTTTAGAAACCGACTCAAAAGTTAGAGAGTACAGCACTGCTAGCCTTGCAATCAATTTTGCTCCTTTCAACATCAGAAAATGTGAAACCAAAAGGGGCCAGAAATTCTAAACATTTGTCCTCGGATTCAAATGCCAATTCTGTCGTCACGAAACTGACTGGCAACAGTTGACGGTAGCTAAACACGTAACAGAAAAAGAATATTATTAGGACACGTATAAAAGATGCAACCAAGTTACAGGCAACAACACTTTCTGATTAAGTAAAAAATAATAATAGAGGAATCTGAAAGTAAAAACAAAAATAGTTGACTACAATTTCCAACTATTCCAAAGATAAAGAAATAATTGAGCAAGTACAAAAATGTGGACACAAAAATCAATAAAGCCTCTACAGTTTTTCTCCTCAGCATTCATTAGGAACAAATATGAAATGGAGGAATACACACAAAAAAACAATCTGAGTTATTTTTTCTGTTTTTCTTTATGAAGAAGTTGAGGAAGGATACATCAATCTGTAGGAACAAACACTTGAGTAGTATACTTTACCTGCATATATACATGTCTTACCTCCAGTTCGACCAACACACACTGAAGAGTATCACACCTAGAATATTACATTAGCCCTGACCCCATCCCATCTATGAAGTGTTCCTCCCAACATGTCAAAATATACCCCACTGTCTTATTAACCACAAGTAAATGACTGTAGAGAGATATATATGGAGATCACATATAAAAAGAGGGATGCCCATGCATTATTTTTAAAGTTTGAAGGACAGAGTTAATACATACGCTTTTGTCATAATCTTAATAGCTGCTTTCCGCTCTCGATCAGCAAACCAGTCTACTAAGTACCCGGCCATCTTTGGTGCTGATCTGTAGAGCTTGAAAAATTTGTGGTAGTTTCCAAGCCACCAAGCAGAACGCATGGATAAAGCATGAGCGATGCATGGATTTTCTTTTGCTTCTGCAGATAGCGAGGCCATCACCACTGTAAGATCTGAAAAAGTAAATTGGTGGTCATGTCAATAGTTTCATGCTGCGGCCTCAGATCTCGGTTATCGGGCAGACTTTATTTAAAAATTTAAATAGCTTACCTAGATTATTTTTTGTAAATATATAATACAGTATTCTATAAGCTGTGAATTCATAAACATTTTCACCACCTAGGTCTGCATACAGCATTTTCAGTTGAGTTTGGCACTGATTGAATTCCTCATGGTCCCCTTTCTCTAATGCAATGCGGGCATGAGTCTCATACACTAATACTGTAAATTGATCCCGTATGCCTTGAACCTGCAGAAAAGTAATGTAGTCAGAAATCAAGTATTTCAAATTATTGACTGCAATATTTCCTCCAAAATGGTTACCGTAAGGTCTTGACGTATTGACTTCAATTGGTCACAAGATGCATGATAGTCTTCACTTTTCAGCCATTTTTCCTTAGCTCTCATCAGAGCAATTTTTAAGACTTCCACAGGCCTGACTTGGGAAGGATCTGGAGCCTGAGAAGAAGAGATCCAAGGTAAGTTATATTTAATGTTAGGAAAGAAGTTAGGAAGAAAGGTTCAGCAGAGCCGCACGAGGCCAAAATATTTACAGAAGTCAAACGAAGATATCTCTTTTCAATATCTTGGCATGTGCCTACTACATGGCATTCTGAAAGATCAAAGTCACCATCAGTATCTTCTGCGAATTTGTTAGTCATACTAATACGCTTATGTCGGTTATTCTGTGGTGTGAGAAGTGCAGAGGGATTCACAGGAGACTTAGTGATAGCACTAAATCGAGCAGCTCTTTTCTGAAGCTGCTCAGAGGTACCAAGTTCTTCAAAGTTACCTCCAAACTCTGTATAGAAATGGGGTTTCATAACTCTATAGAAGCAAAAGAAAAAAATTAGTGGTAAGTCCAATAACAAAAAGTGTATGATTCAGTAAGTTTGAGTTTGGTCTGTACCCCTTAGGATGTTTAACTTTCTTATTCAGGGCAGCACCTCCACGCCCTTTTCCAGGGAAGCTTAGCCGATCTGCCAATCTACCACGCCCTCTTCCTCTTCCAACTTTAAGAGGTTTAAAGTTATCATCACTGCTGGAAGAGCTGCTGCTGTTTAAAAATACAAGAGTGAATGAGTACTGAATTAAATTAACTTGAGTACCGTGAAAATAACTTGCTAACTTTAAAGTGACATACCTCCTTTTTCTCCTGCGATGAGAACTATGAGATGAATTAGAACGAGACCGGGACCTTGAGCGAGACCTTGAGTGTGATCTGGATGACCTAGACCGTGACCTCGATTTTATTCTCTTTGATCGAGACCTACTCCTAGATCGAGACGGACTAGGTGAACTGGAGCTACGCCTTGACTGACGCCTCAATTGATTCTTGTTGTTAAATTTATTTCCCATACTCAGGCGAGCTCCAATTCCAGCATTCGGACGCATAGGCTTGGCCACATTATTTCTTTGCAAAGCTCCAAGATTGCGTTGGTTTGGTTGAAGTTCAGCAGTCGATCTATGTAAAAATTGGACGATTGAAATAAGGCAGTTCCTACGGTAATAATCAAAATAATAGTTGAACCAGCATATTTAAGCTGAAAACTTACGTAGGCAATGGCTCTTCCTCCCAGTCTTTGGACCACAGAGTTCCGTTGTTAGTGGCACGCATGATTTTACCTTTCAAAATAATTTCAACTCTGTCCTTATCAACAGGAGTTTGGCATTTATCATAACATTTCTTGACATAATTCCTGTAATGCAATAATATGCAACGAAACAAATATTTAAGTAAGTAAAAGTGAATGAACCTAATCTGTCTTTATCCATGAACTCTTCTTACTTCAAACTCTCTGGCCACAGATCGGATCCTCCGGACGGCAGTGAACTTCCTGCTAACCCCGGCAGCGTCTGTGATGCCGGTGTAGATGGTGGAGGCGGTGGCGGTGGCTGCAGAGCTAAAGTTGGAGGCTCATCAGGGAGAGGTGGAGCTGGAAGAGGAGGGAGCGGGGGAGGAGTCCCAGGCGGAGGGGGATTGGGAGGTAAAGGCGGCAAGCTACCAATATTGAGCATTGGCACTGAAGACAGAGGCTCGAAGCTTCTGACAAAACTAGCTGTAGCCCCCGTACCTGCCGAAGCGGCGGCCGCTGCCGCAGCTGCAGCTGCAGCAGCTGCTCTAGCACGTTTACGCGCCTTCTTACTCAGCATGGGCCCGGGGGTGAAGCTGGCATTAGGTCTAGGACTCTGGTTTGGACTTGAGTTAGGAACTTGAGCATTTGGATTGTAAGGACCGGATGGCATCCTATTTTTATGATTTATGTTGAATCGCACAGGAGGAAAGGCTGCAACAAAGGATGCTTTAGACAGTGATCTCATCTGATTCTAAAATTTGAAGGACAAGATATGAACCATGAAGCTAGAAGAATAAGCAAGAAGCTTTGCTTTGAATAATTCATGGTACACTTACGGTTGTTTGGGACCTGATTGTTTGCAAAGTAATTGTTAGATCTTGGTGAAAATCCTGGTGGCAAGCCATTGGATGAAGGTGGTGGTGGAGGTGGTGGTGAACCAGGTGGTAATGGAGGCAAATCATCATCACCTGGAGCACCAGGTGGACCAGCAGGAGAACTGCTGCAGTTATCAGGTTTGGGAGTTTCTCCTTCACACTCTTTAAGCCCAATAAAACCTGAAAGATGTTAATGACTTAAAACGACAAAAAAAAGAAAGTTATAACGCACAGCCAACAAGATTCAAACCTTGCATTCCAGATCCGTGCGGTCCGGGACTACTGGGCAATGGAGGTGACTCTCCGGGGGGACCCAACTGACCATTATTATAAGAATAAGGCACACCTTGTTGATAAGGTGGCATTCCATAGAACTGGTTAGGGTACTGATAATTCTGCTGGTACCTGTATGAGGCAAGAAGAGACGATTGTATCAAATGACAGATAAGAATGAATGAGTATAACATTCCAATTAACATGAGACATGCATTACCCTGCATATTGACCGTAAGAACCTCCATACTGAGAGTACTGCTGCCACATGGGAACCGAATTCTGGCCCTTCTCACCCATCGTCAATCAGGCAAGAGCTGAAAAAAACAAAACTCTATATGCGAGACTGGGTAACCAAACAAAGAGGTTACGAGTGCGGTAACACGTTTTCATCTGAACAGAGGATCGTTCGAGACTGGTTTCACTCTACCCAGGTTAAAAAGTAAACAGTAGTTTTTGACAGACGTAAGGATTTTTAAAACAAATGGAAAAGGCGTAAACTAATTGTTTAGGAATTCCACACGAAGGCCGATTTCAGCGCCATTTTGTCCGAAAGTAAGGATATCACGTTACAACCGTATGTTACCGACATGAAGCAGAAATCAGTGAAAATAAGGCTCAATTAGTTGGTACAGTAAATATTTACGTACCAAAACAAACTGAAACAGAGAGATCACATGTAATTGCACAAAATATTTGTTGACAGAGCTATACTGAACTATCCCCGCACTTCGGAAAGCACGGAAACCAATGTAAACAATGCAAGCTCGATATGTAGAGGGCAGCACAAACGTCACGAGTCACCCGCGCGAATTCAAACAGTGGCGCTGACATCACTGCAGCCAAACAGTGCGAGGAAACCCCACCACAACAACAAAAGGCACCCAGCTAAAACTTTACTCTTTTTTATTCATTGAAAATCCGGAGAATTATTAAAGTTTCAAGGCTATTAATGCTATACAACCAGATCATTAGCTATTTTTAATTAATTTTCCCGTCTCAGCTCTTACGTTCTGTAAATCTGAACAAACGCGGCGTTATCGTGTAGAGCGACAACCCATGCTGCAGCAGCGGAAGGGGAAGCTGACGTGCTTTCATTTTTTATCTTTTAGTTTTTGGCTCGCGGTGGCGAGCGCCTGTGGGGACCGATCTCGCCTGGCCTGGCCTAGCCCAACCGCAGCATAACGGATTCTCTCGGACAGCAGAGGTGACTGCGTCACTGCCGCTCAATCTCTCGTTGGGATTTATTTTGTGAGCCTTGCCTTGAGACGGAGCAGACAACCAGCTCTACACCGACACCGCCTCGTCTTGTTCTGGCTGCTGGGCGTGAATAAAAACGCGCATAAAGCATTTCTACGAGGGTCGGCTGTGGAGCTTCGAACTCGCACCTGCGCCAAAGCAGGCAGTGCAGTGCAGTAGCGCGGTGACAGACACACGGGCACGGGCACTTCGAGGTGACGGACGGGACGGGATTCGAACTCACCACCGGACTGCCGGCCGACCCGCTAAACCGGTCTCTCTTTCCGCGGGGCAGTTTTCCAAAGGGAAGTTCGCGCCGGCGGCGCCGGGAGAGGGCAGGGCAAGTCCCGGCGGCAGTGAGACGTCATTATACCTCCGACCAGAGTCCTTTACGACACCGGGAGACATCACGGCGACGGCCGCCACACTCCTCTACCGTGGCGGGACGGCGAGGCGATGATGGCACTGGTATTGCGTTCGCCGTGCCGTGCCGTGCCGTGCCGTGCCGTGCCGTGCCGTGCCGTGCCGTGCCGTGCCGTGCCGTGCCGTGCCGTGCCGTGCCGTGCCCCGTGGCCCCGTGCCGTACCCTGGCCGTCTGGCCGTGCCGCGGGAGCGGGGTTGAGGTAGCGAGGGGGTGATGGCAGAAGCGCTAGGCGCCACGCTGGCCGCTGGGGCCGCTGGGCTGGCGCTGCTGGCGACCTGGAGCGCGGAGGCCGAGGGCTGGAGGGCCGGAGAAGCCCGGAGCTCACGCCGCCGCCGCCTGCAGCCTGCCATGCACCTCCAGCACTAACCAGGCATAACCCGCGCCCCGGAATTTCGCCATTGATCGTAATCCGCGGCGTGGCGCAGCGCTGCGCTCTGCCGCCACGGCTCTGCGCTACTGCGCGCGCCACGGCTCGGCTCGGCTCCGGGCCCGGCCCCGACCGGCCCCGTGGACTCGACTCGCTAAAAGCAACGGCCAGTGCCGGGATAAAGAACCTTCGGCGGACAGGAGCAGAGAGAGGGAACCTTCGACTGCAGCTTGAAACAGGACAGGCATAGAACGGGGGGGGGGGGGGGGAGAGAGAGAGAGAGAGAGAGAGAGAGAGAGAGAGAGAGAGAGAGAGAGAGATAGAGAGAGTAGCGACCTTTATCATCATTATAATACTTAGTGGTGGGGCCAGCAGGAACCAGAACCTAACCTAGGCTACCGGGCGTGGTACGCTCCCCCCCCCTCCCCTCATCTCATCAGTAGGACGGTGCTTTGGTTTCTGTGCTGCGTAACGACTTGACGACTTCACTGTGGCGGTGGCGGCGGTGGTGGTTGGTTCATCTGTGAACAGTGACGTGGGAACGGAGGCTATCGGGGCCTTCTTGTCCTCCAGCCCGTGGCTCCCGCCTGTCGTCGTGCCATGCTTATGTCGGATAAGAGGTGGCGGGCGGCGGGCGGCGGCAACGCGTGGAGCGCCTGCGAGTGGCAGGGTAGGCCAGCCCGCACGACACGCGTGCGTGCGGCAGTCGTGGCTGCCTACCCAGGAGGCGCCGTTGGTGCGTACAAAGGATGCCCTCCACCAGCCTGCCCTACAGAGAACAGAAGCATAGGTAACCTTCTGTTCCAGGAGCCCGGAGCCCGGAGCCCGGGGCCAGGAGCCCGGAGCCTGGGGCCAGGAGCACGGAGCCCGGAGCCCGGAGCCCGAAACCCGGAGCCTGGACCCTGAAACCCGGGGCCATAGGAGCCCGGAGACCATACGGGCGGTAGCACTGGTCCCCGATTTCGCAGAGCATTCCTATTTTGTCGCAACAGTCAATTATGGCTTTGACGCGCGTACGGCGGGCGGCGGCTGCACGCGCACCTGCACGACGCACACGCACGCGCGCGCGCCGGCCGTCCTTGCGCGTGCCGCACGCCGCACGCACGCGCGCGCCCCATGTTTACACGCCGTCTGGCACCGGTCCAGCCCGCGCGCCGTGCCACAGGGTCCGGTCCGCCCTCCGTGACGCGATGCGCACGGACGGACACGGCCGACGGGACGGGGCGCTCCTGACGCCGCCGTCCGCCGCCGCGCCGCGCCACGGCCGCAGAGGCAGCCTACCAGAGGCCTCAGCCTCAGCCCGCGAAGCGCGAAGCCAGTCGTCGTGTTGTGGCGGCAGCAGCGGCAGCGTGGCGACTGCTCCCGGCTCTGCGGCCGGTCTCGCGTGCTCTCGCGTCTTGGTGCGTTACACCGTGCGGCACTGCAGCGCTGAGCGCTCCGCGTGCCCCACGTCCTCGTCGCCGTGTCCCGTTGTCACGCCCTGCGTCACTGGAATACGTGTGTGTGTGTGTGTGTGTGTGTGTGTGTGTGTGTGTGTGTGTGTGTTCGTGCGTGGGCGGGATATGCCCACTGCCGTAGCAGCCCCGCGCTAGTTTTATCCAGGTGAGTGGTTTGTTTTTGCCATTCAGATGGTCCCCATGATTTGTCACATACTAAGCGTCAGTGCGCGCGGGTGATAACGGCACAGGGTAAGAAAAATCACGGCCCGCTCTGGAGCTGGTTAGTTGTCGTGTTCCGGCTCAGGAGTCTTGTCAGAGACACGAAGTGGCGTCCTGGGCCCTCATGCGGCTTTGATACCCACACATTTATCATTCCTACATGTGATTCCTACCTCCCCCTTTCGGCCTATCGCCCTGCCAATGTACGCGCGTCCACCTGCGCATGTTTGGAAAGGATTATTTATTTTTGGCGCGAAATGCTGAAATCACCTCTCTCCTCCCCGCCATATGCACAGCGCACGCTGCATAAGACCGTTCCCGCCCATCGCAATGATGCATTGCAGCCAGTAGTGCCGTTCCATGAACACAATGCGCCATGTGTTAAACACACACACACACACACACACACACACATCGGTCCATCTGCTTGCCAACCAGCACGCGGATCGGAGAATTCCCTGCATCATCTTCAATCCACTCTTTTATTATTTTGAAAGAAAATCATGGAAAATGGATGAAACGGATTCAACGGTCTTCACCCATCTTTCCTCGCCTCTTTAACTTTTCCCTCAGCTGCTTTGCATGACGAGCAGCCAGCAACACCAGGCAGGCCGAGGCCCAGGATGCCCCCGACACGGACACAGGCCGCACGCCTGCTGAAGCGGGATAGTCCGTCTGTGTGTGTGTGTGTGTGTGTGTGTGTGTGTGTGTGTGTCCACGTGTGTGCACGGTGGTAGTGGGCGCTTGGCGCCCGGCGCATACCTCGTTGCCACTACGACGGAAACACGGGGAGCAGACTGTCTTCGCACGCCGCTGGCGCGCGCGCGTTTGTGTGCGTCTGTGTGTGCGCACGTTATTGTCTTTTTCGTACACTGCGTCCAGAACGGCACGTGTGTTTGTGTGTATGTGTGTGTGTGTGTGTGTTTGTGTGCGGGCGCGCGGGCGCCACTGCTGTTCTGTGGCGTCGTTCGGTCCTTGAATCGTTTATTAGAATTACACCGCGATATCCGCATGTCGCGTGTTTGCATGGCGGTGACCACACACACACACTTTCATGCCGAAGCAATTTAGATTCGTCTGTTGCTGCGGCTGCGCGGTTCCCATCGTGACGACGCGAAACGGCGCGCGATACATAGCCGGGCTGTGGCGAATGCATTTTCGTAGGTCGCATAGAGGGGGCTTTGCCTCAGCTCCTGGCTCTGCGCAGCTCTGCGCTGCCCTTGCCGTGTCACACAACCTCACCCCCCCCCCCACCTCTCTCTCTCCCTCTCGCGGGGTGCGACGAGTAGCAAAAGCGGCGCGCGTGCGAGGCCGCCGCCAGCCTGCAGAAAACACACAGTCCTTCGAACAGAACAGAGAGCTCGCGACCCAAAAATAAAAGGAAAAGGAAAGCGGTAGCGGTAGCGCCCCCCCCCCCCCCCCCCCCACCACACACACACACACGTGGGGTCCCGCAACCGTCACACGCTATGCGTTAGAGCCATCGCATCTTCTTCCCTCAATCTTCGAGGCGAGCAGTTTGGCCGCAGGGGCTGGCCGCGGGGAGCGGCCGCGGGGGGCGGCCGGGGGGCGGCCGGGGGGCGGCCAGGGGGCGGCCGGGGGGCGGCCGGGGGCGGCCGGGGGGCGGCAAGGGAGGGATAAGGGCGAGAGCGGCGGTCGTTTTGTTTGCCTTGCAGTGTGATGGGATACCGCGATGGTACAGTAGGAGAAGCTTCATATACGTTGCGTTATATTACATCTCCAGCAGGCCCGCGATGCCCGCGGCGGGCGCACCCCGGCTCACGAAACGAAACCTTGAGTGCACGTTTGCCGCCGTGCCTGCGTGAGTGTGCGGGTGCGCGTGTGCGTGCGTGTCTGTGTGCCGGGGGATGTTGCAATCGTGATAATGACAGGGAGTCCACCGAACACACACACACACACACACACACACACACACACAAACACACACACCCATACGCACACGCACACGACCCAAAGAATCGTCCCGTCGCGCTCGGTCGGTCACGCGCTGCAAAGCGTGCGCCGCGCGTGTTCATATTATGTCCTCATGTCCTCCATAGCCAGCCTTTAGGCCTGGCCTGGTCTTTCAGTCTTCAAAACGTACAGCAGGACGCGCGCGCTTGTGTGTGTGTGTGTGTGTGTGTGTGTGTGTGTTTGTGTGTTTGTGTGTGTGTGTGTGTGTGTGTGTGTGTGTGTGTGTGTGTGTGTGTGTTTGTGTGTGTGTGTGTTGTCCACTGTGTCGGTCAGCAGGCCTCCGCGGCCTGCATAACAGTACTGTGCACAAATGTCAGCCCCGGTGTCAGCCCAAACGCCCCGGCCACCGCACGCGCGGTATGAGAAATATGGGAGAGCTAAGCACCGCGCATGGCTCCAGAGCAGGTACACTTAAACCCGTGACATCTCTGAGGCTCGTTGGAATGGGGAAGGGGAGCGGGGCGGCGCCGATGCGTTTTAGTGGCGCATATGTGATGCACTTTCTAGCCCGGCCCGACCCGGCCGCCGCCATGGCCGCCCCGCCGCTGATGGGCCGCGGTCCGCAGCCTGCTTGGCCGGCGGCAGCCCAGCCTGCCATACCAGCCCTGTGCCATGCTGTGCCTGCCCGTGTCTGCCCGTGGCTGCCCGTGGCTGCCGGTGGCTACCCGTGTCTGCCCGTGGCTGCCCGTGGCTGCCCGTGGCTGCCCGTGGCTGCCCGTGGCTGCCGGTGGCCGCCGTGCTGTGGCCCTGCGGCCTGCTCCCGAGCCTGCTCCTCTCCCGCGGCTCCCTTTGCGGTGCGTCGACACTCGTCGTCTGCACTAAGAATGAAATAGTCGTCATCATCGCCCAGTTTTGGTCGATAAGTGACGGTCTGGTCTTCTTACATGTCGGATTTGGGGTCTGAGTAAGACCCAGTTTGGCGCCAAGGATTCAAAAATTGGGGTCACATGGCCCTGTGGAGGAAAATGTGGAAGATACAGATGAGTTGTGATGTTGCGATGAGTTCTCCTCGTTTCCTATCAAAAAAGGTCTTCTTCAGTATAAGGCCAAGTTTTCAAAACAGTATCTTCAAGTCCCTTTGGGCGATGATTATGACCTTTTCATTCCCGGTGTGGTGACGTCATTGGCACCGCTTTGATGCCGAAATTCGTCGTCGCGACGAGGACTGAGTTTGATAGGATAAGATAACCCGCGCGGGACACTCGCTCTTGTGGACGGCGCTCGTGCAAGAAGCCAGCCACGGAGATGCGGCGTTACGTTAGCTTATTGACGACACCCTAGGGTGTCCCTAGGGTGTCCGTAGGGTGTCCCTAGGGTGTCCGTAGGGTGTCCGTAGGGTGTCCGTAGGGTGTCCGTAGGGTGTCCGTAGGGTGTCCGTAGGGTGTCCGTAGGGTGTCCTAGGGTGTCCCTAGGGTGTCCGTAGGGTGTCCCTAGGGTGTCCCTAGGGTGTCCGTAGGGTGTCCCTAGGGTGTCCGTAGGGTGTCCGTAGGGTGGGCCGAACGCTTCCTAGAGCACACTTGAAGTTAAGTGCGGCCATGATTACGGCGCCCTCGCCGTCGTGCAGCGGAGCAGCCCCCCGACCGAGGGGGGAATCACTCGACCGAAATTCGTACACAGATTTCAGGATTTCAAAGGATTTCACAGGAAGGCGGCCCATATTTGTTTAAATTTTAACTTTTATGGCCGTTTCCGGATTTCGGACGAATGACAGCCCGTAAATGCTTAATCTGATCTAGAAGTCTGGTCAGAACGCAGAATTGGGTGCATTTCTGTGACTTCTATGATGGGATTTCACAAAATTTGTACACAGGATTTCACGAGTGATTTCCCCCTTGCCACCGACGAGGCAGGCGGGGCCCCCGGGGGCCCCCCGGGGCTGATGCCGCCCCATCCCGGCCGACCGCTGCTTGGCAGCACTTGGCAGGGCTCCACGGCGCGGTCACGGCGTGGACCAGCACAACACGTGGCGTCTTGGCCCTGGGCCCGGGGCTGGGGGCCCCAGCTACGCCGCGATGACTGCGCGCCCCAATTCCTCAGGGACACCGTCACCCTGTGACCCACTCCCGCGCGCGCCCGCACCCTCTGCGGCGTCGTCGACGTCCCCGAGATGAACCCGCCACAATCATCTTTTATTTCGCGCGCGGATTCGGGAGAAGAGAGAGAGAGAGAGAGAGAGAGAGAGAGAGAGAGAGAGAGAGAGAGAGAGAGAGAGAGAGAGAGAGAGGCAGAAGACAGACAGACAGAAAGAGAGAGAGAGGGAGACGGACAGCGACAGACAGAAAGAGACAGAGAGAGAGAGAGAGAGAGAGAGAGAGAGAGAGAGAGAGAGAGAGAGAGAGAGAGAGGGGGGGGGCAGAAGACAGACAGACAGAAAGAGAGAGAGAGGGAGACGGACAGCGACAGACAGAAAGAGAGAGAGAGAGAGAGAGAGAGAGAGAGAGAGAGAGAGAGAGAGAGAGAGAGAAAGAGAGAGAGAAAGAGACAGAGACAGAGAGAGAGAGAGAGAGAGAGAGAGAGAGAGAGAGAGAGAGAGAGAGAGAGAGAGAGAGAGAGAGAGAGAGAGAGAGAGAGGCAGAGAGACAGAGAGAGAGAGAGAGAGAGACAGTGGCGGAGCATAGCGAGCAGCGGAGCCTGCTGCCTGCCTGGTTAGCACCCCGGCCATTGAGATCAAACTGGCTGGGTGGGGCGTGTCTTGGCGTGGCAGCGTCATTGCGTGATTCGATTCGTTCGCTCGGTAAAAAGAGGGTCACCGACGCCGCTGCTTGCCTGCTGGCTGCTGTAAGTCTGCGAAGAAAGAGCAAAAAGGGGAAAACAGAAACGAGGCGATTTCTTTGTCCGTTGCCTTGCCTGCGCCCAGGCGACGGTTTCGAGAGAAAACAAAATGCCGGAAATTTCCATCACTCCGGCGGCGGTTTAAAGGGCCGCGGTGTGGCCACAGTCGTTGACGACCTAGCGACTGCGAGGACCCGGGTAGGCAAGCCCGTCGAGCGCGGGTGTCCAGCGGGCTGGCCTACCTACAGCCTCACGGGCGCCTGCCAACGCCTGCGAGGACCCGGGTAGGCAAGCCCGTCGAGCGCGGGTGTCCAGCGGGCTGGCCTACCTACAGCCTCACGGGCGCCTGCCAACGCCTGCGAGGACCCGGGTAGGCAAGCCCGTCGAGCGCGGGTGTCCAGCGGGCTGGCCCACCCTCCAGGGGGCCTCGGGTCGTATACTCCATCGGCCTGGACGAGCGACAGCGTCTGCCCTGCACTTATCTGTGATGAATCACGTTGTACAGTACCGAAGGAGCGGGCGCGCATTCTGCGTCGATTTGTGCGCGGCGTGAAGGACACGCTGCTGCCGCGGCGGGGCTGCGGCGGGGCGGCGTATGCGACTACGGCGGGCAACAACGGGTCTGGTCTGTCTCTTTGTGCGCGGCTCCACGGCTTGCATGCATTGCGGGGCGTGGGGGCGGCGGGGGGGGGGGGGGGGCGCTCCCAGTGCTCTATCGCTCTAGCGCATGCTGACACACCCGCCGGACCCCACCCAGCTGTGAGATTACGGGTTGACACGCGCCACAACTACCGCAAATGCGCCGCGCTCGCCCGCACGTTTTTGTTTGACGCGTCGTGTGCAACGCCGTCGTGAGAAAGGGTCCGAGGCGAGGGGTGTCCAAGCGGGACTGTGCCGCCGGGCCGGGCCCCCTCGGCCTCGGCTTCCCCATTACCTCAAAATATTTATCTCTCATTTTCAGCTTCCCCCTCGCGCGGCACAGTGGGCGAAACAAAAAGGCCGCTTGCCGCCGCCGCTGCTCTACGCACGCGTGCGCGCGCTGGGAGAGGATGCGTTATCCGACTTCGGCCTGGTCCGGTTCAAGGACGCCGCCGCACGCCGCCGGCTTCGGCTGCGGAATGTCTGCCTGTGCGGCGCCCAAGGCCGCTTGTGCTCCGCTGGCCCCGTGGGCCCCGCCCCGGCCATGCCGGCTCCGCCAAAGCTGTGCGGGTGTTGCTTCAAACAGGAAGCTTTCTCCCCCCCCCCCTCCCCCATCCGCTCCCGAGTGTGCTGCGCCCGCGCGGGTTAATCTGGTATCGACCAGATGATGTGTGGCCGTGTATTTCGAGCGGCCATCTCGTTTCGACTGCGTCGCTAGTATTTGTACGCGGGGACAGGGAGCACGGGGCAGTAGTGGCGGAACCAGGAGCTGCTTTAGGGGGGGGGGGCAAAGTCACGCTTTTTGCCTACTTACAGGTGGAAAAGTTATGCCGGTTGCCCACATTTCCATCTGCCCCCCCCCCCTGGATCCGCGCCTGCGGGGCAGCGGGCAGGGGCAAGGGCAGGGGGCACGGGGCGGGGCGGGAGGCAGGGGGCAGGGCCGGCTCTGGTCATGCAGCGCGCTAAGAAATCCGGACGCGGCGTATGACAAATCTCTCCCACGTCCGCTGGCCGGCTCTGCTCCATCATTACGGGGGGCCTCCATAAACAACGTCACACCCGTGCGTTCGGGTGCACGTGATCCCAACTCTTGGATTGTCGAGGGGCGGCACGTGATTTGTGAACGGGCCATGCCCTCTTTGCAACCCCCCCCCCTCTCCCCCCTCTCCCCACCCCTCGGAAGACACCAGAGGTATTCGACAAGCTGATGGACGGCTTGTCTTTAGGAGTCTGCGCACGTTAACCTCACCCCATCCCCCCTCACCCCATCCCCCCTCACCCCATCCCCCCCTCACCCCATCCCCCCTCACCCCTTCTCCTCCTCCTCCTCCTCGTCATCTCGCCGTGACCGCCTCGCACAGCGCAGCACGGGGCGTATAGTGCAATGCAGTGCAGTGCCCCCGTCCCGGACAGCGAGTGCCACTCCACAGGACTGCAGAAATAGAGATAGATAGATAGATAGATAGATAGATAGATAGATAGATAGATAGATAGATAGATAGATAGATAGATAGATAGATAGATAGAGAGAGAGAGAGAGAGAGAGAGAAGAGGAGAGAGAGAGAGAGAGAGAGAGAGAGAGAGAGAGAGAGAGAGAGAGAGAGAGAGAGAGAGAGAGAGAGAGAGAGAGAGAGAGAGAGAGAGAGAGAGAGAAGACCGCCGCGGAGCAGACCGGAGTTGTTGTTGTTGTTGTTGGTGGTGGTGGTGGTGGTGGTGGTGGTGGTGGTGGTGGTGGTGGTGGTGGTGTGTGTGTGTGTGTGTGTGTGTGTGTGTGTGTGTGTGTGTGTGTGTGTGTTTCTGGTACCGTCCGTTTCATAAGTTGCGGACGACGACCGGACGGCCAACTCGGCCGGACGGCGCAGAGGCCGCTGACGAAAGAAATCGCGGCCGGAGGACGCCGCCGGAGTACGAGGTGCGGGGACCAGGAAGAGGAGGACCGAACGCAGGCGCCTTTCAGTGCGGCGTCTGCGGCTGACTCAAAAGGGTTATTCCGGAGGAGGTCCAAACTGGAAGTGAAGAAGAAGTCAAGAAGAAAATATCAGCGGAAACAAAACGCGGGTACTATGAATGGTACCGCAGAAGAGAGGATCTCCGCCACGGCGGCAGCCACGAGCCAACGTCAATAATTTGGAGTCTTATCTCTCGCTGACGATTTGTCACGACCAATTGGTAGAGTCACACAGCGCATACTTCAGGAGTTCTGCGCTGCCTGACCCCACTAAGTGGTCGTGGCATATCGTCAGCAAGAGCTAGAAGCCTCCACATTTTTAACGTCGGCTCGTGGCTGACGCCGTGGCGAAGGTACTGCTCTCAGCTACGCTAACCCTCATGATACCCGCATTTTGATTCCGCTTGTTCTTCTTGGCTTCTTCATTTCCGGTTCGGACACAAATGGAGGTTGGACAAACGCTATAGACCCGTTTGTCTTGGACCTTCTTCTTCCCATATGTGAAATGCCGCAGCACGTGAGCGCTCTCAAAGCACACATGTGTGGAGCAAACCGAGCAAAGCGCACACCAGAGTCTGCGAGCAATTACAGGCACTCGGTGTCGTCCAAGCGGTGCAGAGCAGAGCGAGCGGAGCGCCTGTGAGGGTAGGCCAGCCCGCAAGACACGCGTGCGTGCGCAAGTCGTTGTTGCCTACCCAACAGGCGCGCGCTCCTGCACTGCAAAAAAAACGCGGTTAGGGTACGGAAGCAGGTACGGAATATTAGAAGGTACGGAACATTAGAAGGTACGGAAACCGATTACATGGGAAACTCCTATACGCTACGGAAAGGGGTACGGTACGGACTGTCCGTCCAATTTAAACCGGAAGATACCGTACCATAGCTTCCGTACCGTACAGGCTTCTCTGTGTATTTCTCCTCCGTGGCCGACAGTTTCCCGTACCCTGGTAAAAAGTGGGTACGGAACGGCCGTAATAATTTTTTTGCAGTGTGCACTCGCACCGTCAGCGCACTGTGGTGCCTCGGCTCGGCTGGCGGGTGACGGCAGGTGACGGGACGGGGCGGCTGGCGGGGCGGTCCCTATATGCGGCTTGGCCGGGTACACGCTCCCGCCGCTCACGCCCGTCCCGGATTGGATCGGGTGTGGGTTTGCACTCGCTTCTGCTCTGTACGTCCTTGAACTTGAACCATGGTCGCAGGCTCCGCAGGCTCACGCCGCAGGCCGCGAGGACAGTAGTACTACGTGCGCGTCTCTTGTTGGCGGCGCGCGTGGCACATGCATGTACCGGACCGGTGCGGTGCGGGCCGGGGGGTGACTGCTCCCCACTCCAACGGCGGCGGCACGCGGCGGCGACGTCACCGCCAGCAACAGACCGCTTCCCGGCCGCATATGCATGTGCTGTTAATTGCTTGCAGCAGCCAACATCAGTGCGCCATCAGTTTTTCGGTCGACGTCCAAGTCGCCGGTTAAAAACAAAAACGAAGATTAAAAAAAAAAGAAGGTCCGTTAGGGACGTGCCGAATCAGGCAAGCAGAGGCGTAATAAATGTGAACAGGACACACAGTTGTTTCAAGGAGACCATAAAAGTGGACCCCTCCCCTCTCCCTCTCCCCAAAGGAAGTGAGTTTGCGAATTCCTGCGTCACCGGTGTGTGTGTGTGTGTGTGTGTGTGTGTGTGTGTGTGTGTGTGTGTGTGTGTGTGGCGCCAGGGCGGGACAGGCGGAAGGTACGGAGGGCAGGACGGCCGACATTCCCCAACAATGTCCCCCGTTCCCTGGTACCCAACCCATGGCGCGCTAATTATTTTTTCAACCGTTTCGACACTACCATGTAAAAAAGAAAATTTCCAAGTGTCAACCAACTGAAAATTCGACAGAAAATACAGAATAGAGGGAGAATAGTTATCGAAAAGCGACTCTTGTTCGGCACGGAAACAAAGGCGCACTCGAGTGGCATTGACCAAGGTTAGTAGAAGCGGTCCGTAGTGGTCTGTAGTAGCTTGTCGGTAGGAGCTCCTCCGGTCAGCCGCCCACGCCCAAGAAGCGAAACGTCTTCCAAGTGGCGCGAAGGTGAGTCGAGTCGCATTCGGTAATGAAACAAGAAAAAAAAAACGAAAAGGAATATTCAGCGGCAGGTATCTCTCTTTCTCACTCGCTCCTCCAGACAAGCCAAGGCCACGCGCGGTCAAGGTGGCGTGCGCAGTGGTTCCTCTCAAAGGTAGGCCCATTATCTGATGGAGCCACTTTCCTTTTATGAAAAATACGAGCAGTTTTGGTCGGGGAGAATGGAGCGACTCCGGTGGGTGGGCCGGGCGGCGGGCGAATAAGACACCTCGCTCATTGTCTTGTCCTGCCAGGATCCTTACCAGGACCCCATCCTCTGGATCCCTGCTGTCGCGTCCGACAAAATGCCAGCCCTCGGCGAGGCGACCCCTCACGCTCGTGCCTCATCCTGGCTACCGCCCCGCGGGCTTCGGGTCGGGCTCCGGTGTTATTGTCTGGGTTCTGCATAAAGATGTGCGAAATCTGCCGCGGGGTTGTTATTAATAACTAGCCTTTGCAAGCGGTCACCGGCCGGTCTCGAAATCTGCTGACCTGGCGCGGTACGTGTTAAGGGGGAGGGGGGCGAATCCGAGAGTCCTCTGGGAGATAGGCAACAAGCCTAACAAAGCGCCTGTTGGTAGGCAATTCCCGCGACATCGCCCCTCCCACCATGCGACCTTATAACCGCCCCATGCGCTGACCGCGGCGACAGGGACAAGGGCGGGACAGGAAACTTTCTTTTTCTTTTTAGCGAGTATCCTCTGAAAACTGGCTGCAACTAGTTAAGCCGCCCGCGCGACACGGGCTGCTGCTGCTGCTGCTGCTGCTGCCGCTGTCTGGTGAGCGGCGCGCGGCGCACTCCAACAATACCGCCGACAACGCCGAAGAATCCTTTAAAAATCGCCAAGCGCGGCCGTCAATGTTGACATTTTCCGCAGCCTTTTTACGAGGAGAGAGCCTTTGGTCTAGAACCGCGACCGGACGGACAGGACCGAGACCCGACCCTACCCTAGCGCTGCTGCTGCCGCTACCGCCGCTGCCGCCGCCGCCTGACCTTGCTCAGCAGCGCCACCTGTGGGCGCTGGCGCGAACTACCACGTAGCCCAGCTGAGCGCTGCCTCTGCCTCCTGCCACAGCCAGCCCAGCTGGTCGCAGTGTAAATATCAACAAACAGACGGTCCGAGGGAAAGGACCTACCGTTTCGTGCACTGTTTTCGAGCCCAGGGTATGTACCGTGCGTGCAGCGTGCGCTAGCGTGCGCCTGCCGAGTCCTGGGACGTGAGCAGCACGCGCAGGACGCGAGGAGCGCGAAATGGCGCTGCGTAGATCGAAGTTAGGTTCCTTTGTCTCCGTCCTGCTCCTGCGAGTCCTGGCTGGGCTGGCGGAGCGTCATGGCGCTGTGTTGTGGTGTCCTGGCCTGTCCTGGCTTGGCATGTCCGGGACGGAAAGGGTTCCTGGAATCCGGGATTTCGCCTCCGGGACGGGGGAGGAGAGTCGCCGTGTGTTTCGTCGTGGGCTTAAGCCGTCTTTCTTTCGCCAGCACGCGGCAGTCAGGCCGAGGCGAGGCGAGAAGTGAGTGAAGTTGGTTAGTTGTGTTGAAACGGGTCCGCGTTGCTGCGGTGGCGGTGGCAGTGGCGGAGCCAAAGGAGATACTAGCAGCAGCAGCAGGACTGCTTGACTCGACTCGTGAAGCGCTAGGCTTCTCTCGTTGGTCTGGCGCGGCTCCAGCTTTGCCTCGCTCGCGCATTGACGCAACAAAGCACCCCAAAGGACACGGGGTAGAGGATATTTTTGAGGTCGCAAAGGGTTCGATTTCTCATCTGCGTCACGTTACTCTTACGCGCGCGCGCAGAGGGAATGCACTCACTACCAATTCACCCGCGAAGGACACCAAGGTTGCGGTAGCGGTAGCATCGATGCATTTCAGCAAATAGGTGCAAACGCGTTCTGCCTTCGCTGCCTTCCCCCTCCCATCCCCTTCCCATCCCTTCCGCGTCGCGTCCTGGTCGCGTCTAGTCTGGCGAGGCGGACTGGCTTGGCTGGGCCTGGCAGAGCCTAGATGCGCACGTGTGTGTGTGTGTGTGTGTGTGTGTGTGTGCGCGCGCGCGCGCGCTAGTACCCGTAGTACCTGATGCCTTAATGGCCCCACTATATGCAGCGGGCTTATGAAATAGTTATTATGCCATCGGCCAGGCGCTCAAGTGTGCCGCTGCAAAGAAGCATGCTTGTTTTATGCTGGGGTAGGGGGTCTTCCCTCCCTCTCCCACATTTAGAATGTCATGCTTGGTTCCTCCATGTTCCACTTAAATAAATGTAGTGCTTGACTTCTCCCTTTAAACAGGCTACTGTTTGAAGCAATTTTACTAATTTGGAATGTGTTTTAGTTCTGGTTTCAGATTTGATGTGAAATGCCAACACTCGTGGAGGCCTTGGAAGGCAAATATGGGCCTGAAGATGGAGACGGTTTGGATTCTGGAATCCCGATAGCCATATATGTGCCTAGAAAAGGACCAAGGAATGTTGTTCCATCATTGCTGGTGCTCAACGACTGTGACATCGACTCAGCTGGAGATGAAAATGACCTACAGAAAAAGTGCCATGTGGTTGAAGAACTGGACCTTGCTCAAAACAACCTTACTCATTGGGCAGATGTAAGTGAAAAATAAACATTTTGCCACAATTTTACACCTGAGACATGAAACTAATCTTTTTGTATTTTTATGCTCTTGTTTTTTCTTTAGGTGCTTACAATTCTACGACTGATGCCGCAAGTAAAATTTGCAAATTTAAGCTTTAATAACTTAGCAGAGGAACTGACGGATGAATTGTGCAACAAGGAGACAGGCATTGCAGCTTTCCCACTTTTACGGAATCTCGTGCTCATATCCACTCATGCTAGCTGGGCTACAGTCAAGAAACTCCTGAATTTGCTTCCAAAGTGAGTAAAGTGAAACCACTATTGGACTTGTGTTAGTTTTGATTGTCAAATTTATTTACCTTTGAAAATTTCTCCCTAAGCTTGGAAGAATTACATTTAAGTCTGAATGACTTCAGCACAGTTGAATTAACTGATGCTGCAGATGGCATTCATTCAAATATCAAGAGACTCCACTTCACAGGTAAAACATTTTTTGTTATCAGAATTATAATTTACAGTTTATGCTGTGCAGTTCATTTTGAGTTTGTGAATTTGGACACTTACTTTCCTTCCAGGCAATCCCATATGCAACTGGAGTGAGGTATCAAAATTGGGACAAGCATTCCCTGCTCTAGAGTCCCTTGTGCTAGCTGATTGCCCTCTAATCTCCCTTGACCCCACAATACCAGGTCAGAATTCTTCTGTAACTGGAAGCCTAGTTAATTTTTCTTCTTATATGTATTTCATTGTTGTTGATCTTATTCCTGTTGTTTTAGTTCTCAAATGCAAAGGCGATGACAGTGAGGAATCTGAGGATTCTTGCTCGTTGTGTGGAAGTCCTCCAATCCAGCAGTATGGGAGATGCGAGAGTGAATGTGAATCTGCTGGGCCTAAACCTTACTCTGCCCATGACTGTTTTAGGCAACTACGTTCACTCAATGTCACAGGCACACAGTTAGCATCCTGGGATGACATAGACCGCCTAGCATGTTTTCCAGCTTTACATTGTTTAAGAATAAATGCCTGCCCCTTATTTGAGGTGAGTGAGTAGAACCATGAAATTTTACTACTTAGTTTCTAATTCCTTGCAATAAATTTTAAAATTTACAACTTTCAGGAGTACACTGAACATGAGAGACGTCAGCTTCTAATTGCCAGGCTGCCCAATGTTCAAACTCTAAATGGTGGTGGGGCTATCAGTCCAGAAGAACGGGAAGATGCTGAGCGAGCATTTATCAGATACTACATGGAGAAGCCTGAGAGTGATCGCCCAGAAAGGTTGGTAGGAATCCTGATGTCTTTGGACTACCTTGTAATCATACTTACAGGTTGCTCACACATTTTGGTTTTGTTCAAAGGTATGGCAATCTTCTTGGAGTACATGGCCGACTGGATCCTCTAGTCAATATTGATCTCTCACCAGAAAAGAGAGTCAAAGTAAAAATTATTTGGGGTGATAAGTCAGAGGTCAAAAGTATCAACGTTTATCAGACTGTAAGTATTGAAAAAATAAAGAAACTTGAGATATCTGTAGTGGAATTTTCAATTGGTTACTGTATCCTTTTCTTCTTGTGTTTCAGGTCAGCGAGCTCAAAAAGACACTAGAGCCTATGTGTGGCATTGCAGCATCAAAAATGCGGCTCTACTATGGGGATCAAGATTATAAGGAGGCTCACAGCCCACATGAATTCATGAAGTACCCTAACAAGCAACTGTACAGTTACAATATTACCAGTGGTGATGAGATTGTTGTAGATACAAAGTAGTCATTTGTGGAATGTGTTAATACCACGGTTTATTTTTGGTGATGCCTTCTAGCCTAAACCTTCATGTTCAAAATTTAAATTTGAAAATGTACTCTTACAACTTGTTTTTCTCTTTTACTGATATGGTGCTCCCGGCAGAAACCAAAATTTTATTCACTGGGCTTAAACTTGCTGTGATATTGAAATTAATATATCCTGGAATCATCATTCTTGCAGCAACTGTAACTAGTTGAAAAGTAAAATCACTGCAAGTTTTGTTTTAACATAAATGGTTTCAACTACTCAATTTGATCATGATACCCTATCTGTTTCGTATCTCATTTTCTGGATGCTCCAAGAATCATATGTCATTTTCACAATGCTTTTATTAGTTGGCTCCGCTAGAGGCTACCCATTGCATCACTGATTTTTATTAAAATCAGATTCCATGTTTGGAATAATTTTAATCATGCATAAACTGCCCCTTTTCAACAGCCATAAGAAAAAAGTCTCTTTTTGATCATCATTTAAAATTTTTACCTGAACAGCCGGACCAATATTTAATTTTGTGACCCAATTATGTTTTGAACCTCTTTGATTTTGTATCTGAGATATGTTGATCTTACCTTTTTGGTTTGTAAAAAAGAACTGTTTTCCACTGTTTTTTTTGTGGAAACTGAATGCAACCAACTTTGTCCGTTAGGCCACAGTTATTAACATCTTGTTACCTACCTGTAGACAGTTATTGATCATTTCCTGATATGATTATTGTGATTTAGTATATAAGGTACTGAATATTTCTCTTGCGTTTAGTAAATATTGCTTAATGTTGAAGCAATCTGATTTTATGGTGGTGGACACAATCTGTGTTCACTACATCTCATGATTGATTTGGGTAAATTTAAATTGGTGGCGGTATTAGATTGAATGTGATATAAGTAAGCTCAGAATCGTTTACATCTTGGACACTGTGATGTATCCTTGACTTCTCTGTTTCTAAAGGAGGTCTCGGCAATTATGAAGGCTGATACTTGACAACAGCAGCCATGCTATTAACACAGTTAGCACATGGTATTTATAAAGCACATCCACTTTCTTTCTGTGGAGCTGTCTGCCATATGTACATAGGAAATTATTATTTTGATCCAAGTCTGACTCGGTTCTAATATTGCTTACTTATTTTTCAACTGATTGTTTTGTATGGCATTCTGACATCCTGTGCACTCCATGTATTAATTTAACGATTTTCTCCTGTTTCTGTATCTATCAAAAATGGATGATGGTATGAGATCCAAATTTTCCCCTTGAGAACAAAATTAATTAACCCTCGCATTCTCTATCGCTCCTTGCTTAGCTTAGGTGCAGTTCAAAGTTAGAAAGTTGAGTATATGTTTATCTGTGATAACGTCAGACTTTGCAGAATAGGCTGAGGTTAAAGCTGCACTCACAGCTGAAATGGATTTGCAGTGAATGCAAAACAAATGTTGCTCGGTAGCCAAAACCTTGCTAGCCTATGCGGAAAAATTGTTCTCTGTGTGTATTTTAGTTATTGAAGGAACATTGACAGTAATCCATTTCAGTTGGTAATGTTAATGAGCAGAGCTACATGTCATTTTTATTTAATATTTTATCCTCATTTGTATTGCACAAAGAATTTTTTATAGTTTGAATCACGATTTATGCAGTCTGTGTGCGCTACTTGGCTAGCAATACATCAGCCTGCTAGTACTGAAAGATGGTAATTCGTAGAAATGTAGTCTTCGAGGTGATGCCCTTTTTTTTTTTTCTTGCTTGCTGTATGTAATGTAGATTTAGGAGTCATGTACTATAAACATATATCAAATAGTTGATAGTCATTTGAGTCATGGACGATATTACTTCATGTAAGTTTTATTTTTCTTGCACCAAGATTGATGTAGGTAGTTCCTGGGTAGATGTGAATGGAAATGTGATTTTAATGTATGTTGAGGTTTTCAAAAATAATCATGTGTCTAGCAGTTGCTAAAGTATTTTAAGAAGATTGTTTGTCCAGTATTAAGGCAATGAAGATGATATGTTTGTGTTAGGTGTTTTCTGAAACACATTATTGGAGCTGTCTCTTGTGATCACTTGTTATAGATTCATTCAGAAGTTTTCTATCATGCTAATAAGCTTTGTATTTATTTGCAATTGTTTGTGAATAGTTTAAAAATTTGTTAACCCATGTTGCCTTGGGCTGTTTCAGCCTGGAAAACGGTCCCGGCTGAATTCTCAAGTACTGTACTCACTGTTAAATAAATGTCTTTCATTGTCTTCCGAATTTTGTATTTCCCTCCTCGTTCTCCCTTCTAGGCGTTGTGGGCTATAACTAACAGCTAAAAATAAAGGGATGAGAGGAAACCGTCGAGACTCCATGCTCAAGCTCAGCCATAGCGAGGGGTATAATCAAAAACGTAGACCTCACGTCAACATTGGCAACATCATGAGTGCTGAAGGGAAAGGGAGATGGTTACAGCCGAAAGACCACGACATCTATCTTTTCGGAGACAACCGACACATCACCATGTACAGGAGCAGAGCGAGCAGAGGGGGGGCGGGGTGGGCCCCCTGTGGGATGGGTAGGTTTACCCGCTCCAGCAAATTGTTGAAGCTGGCCGGGAAGGGGGAAAAGTGTGGGGACCTCGGCCGTGTTCGCTTTACACACACACACACACACTCACACACACAGGCTGTTCCCCGCACTGCCCTGGAGCAGGCAGTGTGTGCACCATCGTGGTGGCACAGTGCCGCGGCCGCCACCGGAGGTCCCCGTCGTACGTAGCGCGCGCGTCCTCGGTGTCGCCAGAGGAGAGGCTGGCTGCGGTACCGGAGGCCGGAGGTACCGGACACCGGGCCGGGTGCAGGCCGGAGCCGGAGCCGGTGGGGGATGGCGGCGAGGTCGGGGCCTGGACCTTAGGTGGGGCTGTGGGCTCTCACTCCGGACCCAGACCTACCCCAACCCGACGACCCTCCCCTCCCCTCCCCCCACCGCAAAGGTGAAGGGGCAGGTCCTGGCCGCTCGGCAGGTGCAGACTGCAGGTGAGTCAAGGGAAAGTCAAGTCCAGCCCTGTAGGCCAGGCCCTCCCGAGGAATCGGCGCCACCGGTCCCACTGCGTAGTTCGACGCGGCTGTGCGCTTGTGCAGCAGCGCACCGCTTGCGGTACGGATGTGTTGGTCTTTGAACCTTGGCCTGAAAATCATCGTCCCTACACCACTGAAACTACTGTCGCTGGAGAAGGTGTCATCGGCCAGTTGGAGTCAGCCTAACGCCGGTCGATAGCGGGTGCCTCTTCTGGTGATTGTCTCGTCAGAGGCCGGGGCCGGGGGAAGCTAGGCCCCGGCATATATGACGTGACCATGTGTGGTGTGTATGTTTCGACGTGATGTGTGGTGACAAACGCGGTGGTATGGTGGTGCAGCTCCCCTCCGTCATCGGGGAGGGGAGGGCGGGGCCGCGGCCGCGGCCGGAGGGGACGCACACGGCCGCACCGCGCGCGTCGGCCCCTGTCCTCGTCGACATCCTGGCGTGCGGCGCGGCTGCCACTGCCGCCGCGGGGGCGCGTCCGAAAAGCCCTCGCTGCCGTCCTCCCTGTCCCCCAGCAGAAGCACCCTACGGACGCGAACGAGAGAGCGGGACACGCACAGTCGAAGTTGACCGGCGGACGCAGCCCTCCAGCACGCCGTGCTCGCCGTGCTGCTGCTGCTGCTGCTGCTGCTGCTGCTGCTGCTGCTGCTGCTGCTGCTGCTGCTGCTGCTGCTGCTGCTGCTGCTGCTGCTGCTGCTGCTGCTGCTGCTGCTGCTGCTGCTGCTGCTGCTGCTGCTGCTGCTGCTGCTGCTGCTGCTGCTGCTGCTGCTGCTGCTGCTGCTGCTGCTGCTGCTGCTGCTGCTGCTGCTGCTGCTGCTGCTGCTGCTGCTGCTGCTGCTGCTGCTGCTGCTGCTGCTGCTGCTGCTGCTGCTGCTGCTGCTGCTGCTGCTGCTGCTGCTGCTGCTGCTGCTGCTGCTGCTGCTGCTGCTGCTGCTGCTGCTGCTGCTGCTGCTGCTGCTGCTGCTGCTGCTGCTGCTGCTGCTGCTGCTGCTGCTGCTGCTGCTGCTGCTGCTGCTGCTGCTGCTGCTGCTGCTGCTGCTGCTGCTGCTGCTGCTGCTGCTGCTGCTGCTGCTGCTGCTGCTGCTGCTGCTGCTGCTGCTGCTGCTGCTGCTGCTGCTGCTGCTGCTGCTGCTGCTGCTGCTGCTGCTGCTGCTGCTGCTGCTGCTGCTGCTGCTGCTGCTGCTGCTGCTGCTGCTGCTGCTGCTGCTGCTGCTGCTGCTGCTGCTGCTGCTGCTGCTGCTGCTGCTGCTGCTGCTGCTGCTGCTGCTGCTGCTGCTGCTGCTGCTGCTGCTGCTGCTGCTGCTGCTGCTGCTGCTGCTGCTGCTGCTGCTGCTGCTGCTGCTGCTGCTGCTGCTGCTGCTGCTGCTGCTGCTGCTGCTGCTGCTGCTGCTGCTGCTGCTGCTGCTGCTGCTGCTGCTGCTGCTGCTGCTGCTGCTGCTGCTGCTGCTGCTGCTGCTCCTGCTGCTGCTGCTCCTGCTGCTGCTGATGGCGATGCTGATGATGGGGACGCAGCTAGATAACGCGGCACTGGGCATCAAGCATCATCGTTTCCCGTGAGGCCCATGACCTCCGCGGACCTGTAACTCCTTGGTGGAGTTGTTGGGATACGGATACGCATTTATTATTTATTTTAATTTTTTTGGATGGTGCTTCGGAGGTACAGCAGCACACATACCAGGTGTCACGTTTGCCCCCTGCCAAGGGAAACGTAGGCAATCCCGCGATGCACTCGCTCCGTGTCTTTCCGGCTCGACCAGACCCGTGAGAGACAGAAAGAGACGGAGCGAGTGCGTTGCGGGCTTCCGATACCCACACCCGCATCTCCGTCGCCCTCCCTTCCCAATGCGATACTATCGAAATCGAGTGTATCCACACGATTTATATCGGGTCGGACCAGACGGGGGATTGAGGACAAAACGCGCCGACTTCCCCTCTGTTGGGGGCCGAGTGGAGCAGCGTGCAATTAGTCTGCAGTTATTGGCCGAAAGACGATGGGGGCGTACTGGGCCGGCGTAGGTAGGGGCGATGGGCCACTGATAAGTACTCTGATAAGGGGGAGCCCGTGTCCTTCTCCCTGTCTGCAGCCGTGGGCAGCCATGGACAGCTATAGGCAGCCATGGACAGCTGTAGGCAGCCATGGACAGACGTGGGCGTGGGCAGCCATGGACAGCTGTGGGCAGCCATGGACAGCCGTGGGCAGCCATGGACAGCCGTGGGCAGCCATGGGACCGGACGGGGGATAGGGTATTTCGGAGAAGCTCAAAGCGGAAGTGGAGAAGACGCGCAAGAACAAGAAAAGCGGAAACAGTATGAGGGTAACCGCAGCAGAGAGTATCTCCGCCACGGCGTCGGCCACGAGCCAACTCAAAATTTCTGGAGGCTTAGCTCTCGCTGGCGATACACTGCTAAAAACGCGGGTATGATACAGAAGGAGGTACGGAACATTAGAAGGTACGGAAACCGATTACATGGCAACCTCCTATACGGTACGGAAAGGGGTACGGACATTCCGTGAAATTTAAACCGCCCGATTCCGTACCATGGCTTCCGTACCATATAGGCATCTCTGTGTATTTCTCCTCCGTAACCGACAGTCTTATGCACCGTATGCTACGGAAGTCCCGTTCCGTAAGGGAACGGCCGTCATAATTCTTTGCCGTGTTGTACGACTCTTTAGTAGGGTCACTCAGCGCAGCAGTATTCCGCGCGGTCCGAGGATTTAAATCTCCACGTTGCGCGGTGGAGGTATGCGCTGTGTGACCCTACCAAGTGGTCGTGACATATCGCCAGCGAGAGCTGAGTCTCCAGAAATTTTGAGTTGGCTCGTGGCCGACGCCGTGCCGGAGATACTCTCTGCTGCGGTTACCCTCATACTGATTCCGCTTTTCTTGTTCTTGCGCGTCTTCTCCACTTCCGCTTTAAGCTTCTCCGAAATACCCTATTGAGGACAAAACGCGCCGTGGGCAGCCATGGACATGTATGGTAATGGGTGCGCCACAATAAGGGCGCACAGCGCGGCAGTGCATCGTGCATCCGGACCCGAAGGCACTAAGGCCCAAAGGCACTGTCACATCTGGGGCGGCGCGGGGTGAGGCGGGGACGAAGGGGGTGAGGCGAGGGCATAGCATCGCCGCCAAATGAGCTATCGCCGGCGCGGCGGCAGCATGCAAGCGAAAGGGTTTAATTCGCTCTGTGAAAGGCGGGGGGCGCCGGGTGTGGGGGGAGGGGGAGGGGCATTATGGTCAACTGTTGGTCATGTTCTGTTCAGGCTTTGAGGCTAGCCGGGGCCGCGGGGCTGCGGGGGGCGGACGGAGCGGGGCTGGCGGCCGCGCCACGACGCGTCGGGCTCCACAGGGTCCGCAGGCCGCAGGCTCCACCAGCCGACGGCTCCGCTGCGCAGCTCTGCCGCTGCAGGGACCATTGTTTGTTGCCCGAGGCTCTGTGCTTGTGTGCGTACGTGCGTGCGTGTGTGTGTGTGTGTGTGTGTGTGTGTGTGTGTGATGGGGGAGGAGAAGGGGACGCGGGTCCGGCCGGTGGGGTCCGGGCCAGGGCCTGGGCCTGGACCCGGTCCCAGTGCACACACAGCAGTTGCAGCGGTGCAGTGACTTTGGCCGGCCCGGCCCGGCGTCATGACCAGCAGAGGTGGCGACCACGGCGGCGAAGGCGGAGGAGTTTGCCCACCGTTCTGATGACGTGTTCCCGGTGCCGGCGTCGCACGGCCGTAGACAGTCGCCATCTGGGGAGTACCCAGCAGCAGCAACAGCAGCAACAGCAGTAGCAGCAGTAGACGTCTGTCACCGCGGCCGCCATGGACCTGCCGGAGACCGCCCTGGACGTCGTCTTGAGGATGGCGGCGCCGGCGCCCGGCGCCGAGTCCGAGCTCAGCAGGTGAGCGCATGTCGTTGACGGCATCCTCGTGCGCGGGGGGCGAGGGTCTGAACGCGTTCAATACTCTGGCGACGTGCAGGTTCTCCCGGCCGATGCTTACCATGGCCGCCGTCCTCACCATCCTCATCATGATCCTGGGCGTCGGCGGCAACTTGCTCACCATCGTGGCCCTGCTCCGTTGCCCCAGGGTGCGCAACGTGGCGGCGGCCTTCATCATCAGGTGCGTAACCTGACATGAGTCGTCGAATGACGACGCCGAGCGCCTGCGAGTGCTAGGGTAGGCCAGCCCGCACGACACGCGTGCATGCAGAAGCGGTTTTTGCCTACCCAGGAGGCGCCAGACTACCATAACAGAGCTTCCAACGAGGCTCAGAAGGCAAAATATGGGAAATAACTAACAAATTCACTGAAAGCGCCATTCAAGTTTCTCATACCTGCCTGCAAGAGTTTCCGACCCGGAAGGGTTTTTGTTCTTCAACGTCCGTTTTCAAGAATCATTGGAAACCTATATTATGTCTGTCCTTGCTATCGTGGACGTGACCCCGCCTAACCTAACCTGTCGTGCGTAGCCTGTGCGTTGCGGACCTCCTGTTCTGCGTGACGGTGCTGCCCTTCTCGGCCTCGCGCTTCATCCACGGCACCTGGATGCACGGCGGCGCACTGTGCACCGTCGTTCCCTTCATGCGCTACGGCAACGTGGGCGTGTCCCTGCTGTCCATTGCCATGATCACCATCAACCGGTGAGGCCAGCACACTAACACCGTCTTTTAATCAATAATAGAGTACTTCGAAGCAGCCCGAAACGGAAGTGGTAGGTCGTTGCGGAGATGGGAAATCGCGTGAGCGGGATTCCGAACAATCGATTTCTCATACTTCCACTGTATTCTTCTTCGTAACGACTTCTTACTTCCGTTTCGGGCTTGTCCAGAGTACTCTATTTGCAAAACGTGACTGCAGCACCTTGATTCCCCCCGCATCACGCAGGTACATCATGATCGCGCACTACGGCATGTACGGTCGGGTGTACCGCACGGGCTGGATCGCGGCCATGATCGTCTTCTGCTGGCTTTTCAGCTACGGCTTTCAGCTTCCAACGCTCATCGGCGTTTGGGGTGAGTGGGTGCGCGCTGCGAAGAGAAAATAATGGAACCAACCATGGTATTAATAAAACAAGGAAACAGCGACCGCATAGTCTAACCCTTGTGCACTCGGTGTTGGCAGGCGTGTTTGGCTTTGACCGCCAGCTTGGCACGTGCTCCATCAGGCCGGACGCCTCGGGCCGGTCGTCCAAGACGGCGCTCTTCGTCACCGCCTTCGTCGTCCCCTGCATCATCATCATCGCCTGCTACGCCCGGATCTTTTGGGTGGTGCACCAGTGAGTGTGGCGGCGGCGGTGGCAGTTAATTAATTAATGCAGCATGCTACTTTACAGCTTCATATCATTGGCCTCCCCCTCATGATGATAAGCACGACACGCGACAGTCTGGAGGGGAGGGAGCGGGAGGGCCTGCAGGAGTCAGCTCGTATAGTATTCGGGCGCAGCAGAGACGCGGCCGGCGGTCACGGCAGCGTTATCTAACTTTCCTCCCAAATTCCCACGGGAGCATGGCAGGGCCGACAGAGGGCGCGCATTTGTTTTGCCGCATGCACTGATTGTGGCCCTGGGCGGGGCGTGGCGGGGCGTGGCGGGGCGTGGCGGGGCGTGGCGGGGCGTGGCGGGCGTGGCGGGGCGTGGCGGGGCGGGCCGGGGCGGGGCGGGGCGCGAGATAGAGACGCCGGCAGACGTGTCATCGCGACCGGGCCGGGCACGGCCAGGCACCCCATGAGTGTGGATGCGGACCCATCCTCTCTATTTGCGAAGCAGCAGCCGTTGGCGAGACGAGGAACCTCTGGACTCCGCTTCGCTCGGCTGCTGCTACCGGCGGTGGGGACCTGGGGAGCCGGGGCTGACGCCGAGGCAAAGCGATCAGTCGCGATACGAACGCGCGGGACCTGTCAGGTCTGCCCGGGGCCGTGCCGGGCCGTGCCGGGCCGTGCCGGGCCGTGCCGGGCCGTACACCGTGCCGATGTTGTGACTCATATCCACGGTCCGACGGTTCGGTCAGCCGCGGCTGCGAGGCCTAGCCGCCAGTAGCGGCTAGGCCGTGCCGGAGTGCCGGGGCGCGTATTGACAGACCCTACATGAGGAAAGAAGCACTCGCAGCCCAATGGCGCCCTCTGACTGGCTGGCGAGTCGAGTATGCGGCATGCGGCGAATCGCGCGAATGCATTCATGGTATACAAAATTTAGACCCTTGGCGAAAGCCTTGCTGCCGCAGGAAACAAACCTGGCCTCGGAGTCTGTGCGCGCATCCCGATGCTAGGGAACCCGCTGGACCGTCCAGCACATCGTGCTGCCTACGGGGACCGGCTGAGATCGGCTGGAGGGAGAAGGGGGGGGGGGCAATGTCCCGCCTTTTGCGTACTTACAGGCGGAAAAGTAATGCCGGTTGCCTACATTTCCGGTGCCCTTTAGGCGCCGACGGGGGGGGGGGGGGGGGGCAAAAGGGCAGTTGCCCCCCCCCCTCAAATCCGCGCCTGTCTGACAGGCGTTTGCACTAACCCTATCCTGCACTGAGAAAAAGGATTAGTGGCCGCAACCAATTTTTTGTTGCACCATCGAAACGTTCGTTGCTGCAACGAAGAGGTGCATCGCAGGAGCAAAATGAAGATAAAAGTAGTTGAGTGCCCGCAACGCACCTCTTCATTGGTGCAACTACAAATAGTTCCCCCAACGAAATTTTAGTTCGCAAACAAACATTTCCTGCTTGTCTGGAAATCAACCAAACATTTGTTGCGACCGCCAATCGTTTTTCACCATATGTGTGTGTGTGTGTGTGCGTGTGTCCAGGTCGGAGAAGCGGATGCGCGCGCACGCTGGCGGCGGCGGCGCGCGGTCCGGCGTGGGGGCGGTGCCGGGGGCGGTGCCGGGGGCGGTCGGTCCGGGGGCGGCAGCCCAGCGCCTCAAGCGCGACCTGCGGCACGGCCGCGAGGGCCGGGAGATGCGCGCCAAGAGGAACGAATGGCGCATCACCAAGATGGTGCTCGCCATCTTCCTGTCCTTCCTCTGCTGCTACCTGCCCATCACCATCGTCAAGGTCACCGACACGGATGTCCGCTACCCGGGTGAGAGCAGAAATTAGATCGACGTCTGCACCTTGGAAATGCGGAAGGTAGTCTGGCTAGCTGCGCCAGGACCCTGGATTGCAGCAAAAGCCGTACCGGCTTCCTATATTAGCCAGTCTATAATCATTTGGCCGCGCTGAGTACATAATGGCGCCTGCTGGGTAGGCAGTCACGCACGTCTGCATGTCGCGCGGGCTGGCCTACCCCTAGCACTTGCAGGCGCCCGTCGCCGTCGCGTTCAGACGTATTTCATGGACGACGCCTTTGGTTTCGCTCATTGAGCACCCAGCTCGTGCTCACTTCCCCGGCCGGCCGCGGCCATGCCATGGGCCATGCCGACAGGTCTTCACGTCGCGGGCTACCTGTTGCTGTACCTGTCGGCCTGCATCAACCCCATCATCTACGTCATCATGAATGCCCAGTACCGGCAGGCCTACCGCAGCGTCCTCACCTGCCATCGGCCGCGCGGCCGGATGACCGCCAGCACCGCGGGTCAGTATACGAGTTCACTTTTCGCATAACGGCTAACATTCGTGGCATTTCGAGCTCGTATTCAACGTATACTCCGAGAAAAAAAGATCAGTGGTCGCAACTAATTTCTGAGTTGATTTCCAGGCAAGCACGAAATTTTGTTGGGGAAACTTTTCAGTAGCACCAACGAAATGTTAGTTGCCCTTACAAAGAGGTGCGTCGCAGGAGCAAAAAGCAGACTAAAAAATAGTTCCCCCAACGAAATTTTAGTTCTCAGAACCAAAATTTCCTGCTTGTCTGGAAATTAACTCAAAAATTAGTTGCGACCACTTGCCTTTCTCTCCGTGTCTACTGTGCACATCTGCATGCCCGCATTACCTATAGATTTGTTCGTTTTTTGTCGAGTGGTTTGAAAGTAATCTTTGGCTAGATCGCCCGCAGCCCCTAGTAGCACGCCTCGTAGTTTTAGCGCACACGCGGTTTGGTTTGGCTCCCACAATTGACCTCACCGGCGCCTAGACTTATTTTTGGCTTCGGATTATGTCAGTCATATGCACTATAAATAGACTGCACTGCTTGCCTTGGCTTTTAGCACGAAACAGAGAAGGTGACCGTTTTATTTTCTGCAGGCCACTCTGGTACCCCTGCGGACCCTGCGGGCCCCGCGGGGTCAGTAGGAGGCGGGAATACCCTGGGGATCCTCAGGGCTAACAGCTAGTGAGTGTCTTGCACAGCACACGGCACAAAGGCATGAAGAGGTAGGTACTCACCAGCATGCTGCCTGCTGCTGGATTTGCATCACGGGTGCTGTTCGCTGTTCGTGTGTGGTCGGGTACAGGTACGGACTCGGCCACCGGCGAGCGTCAGGGCGGATCTTTTTGTAATCAACCACCTCTAGCGGAGCGATGCTGCTGCTGCCCGCTGCCCATGCTGCTGCTGTTGCTACTGCCACTGCTGCCGCTGCTGCTCCTGTCGCTGCTGCTGCTGTTGCTACTGCTGCCGCCCCCGCCACCTCATCCGCTTTCCCGAGAACTCTCCTCCCTCCCGTTCAAATAAACAAATCGTAAATCGGATGACGCTCTCGCTGCCCAGCGATCCTCGACCCTAGTGTCTCTGCCCTAATCACGTATACACTATATCGCGTGTGTAACTATTTACTACGCGGCGGGACGAAAAAGAAGGCTATAAAATGAGTGAGGATCGATGACCTTCCGCGGCCCGTAACCGTCCTCCGTTTTTGTTGCAGATCGCGGCACGGACGGCAACAGCAAGACGATGGTGTCCCACGTGTCGATCGCCATGTCCCCCGTCAGCCTCACCCCCGGCACGGGCGTGGACGACGACTACTGACCGGCTGACGGGGGGCTCCGAGGTGCTCCGAGGCCGCCGACCATCGCCCACTCACCCCCGGCACACGTTAACAATGAAATCCAAGAACTGACCATTGTAAAGTCGAGATGGAAGTGTGGAACAGTAGGTCGCTAGGATACTTTCACACGTGATGCTCGGAAAATGGGAGTTTATGGTTCATCATCGAAATCGCGAGAATGGTAGACTGTAGTTCTTCATTGCTAGTCACCGTGCCAAAGAATAAGGTTTCGATCCACCGAGAACTATCAAGTTTTTCCCGAATGGACACTGCTCCCAGACTTTTCCCATTCCAAGTTGATTTTGTACAGTTATTTGTAAGATTGAGTGATACCAAAACTGCAATATACAACGTAATTATATTTTATAATGTATTTGTTTTGTTATTAAATAAGCTTTAGAATCGTAATAAAAAAACATCCCAAAACGAGTACGGAGGGAAAATTTGTTCGTCTCTTGGCGCAAGCCAACGAGCCAGCGGGTCTGAGTCCGCGCGTGGAGTATTGACAGTCGGCTGGAGAGGCGTATGGTTGGTGGCCTACCTCATGGGCGTTCGCTTGCCGAGCAGAGAGCACGGCGACTCCACGTCCAGGCATCAACTCTCTTCGTAAGACAAAACTGTGGTCTGCATATTTAATGCGACGAACGCTACATCGCAGCCTAAATAGAGTACGGAAGCAAGGAATAGTTGCGAAGAAGAAGAAGAACGGCGGGGAAAGCATGAGAAATTGCGTGTTTTCGCCGAAAACTGATTCGTATAGCATACTTCTCTCTCGCGTTTTTATCGTTGTGACTTCTTACTTCCGTTTTCGGCTTCTGCGGAGTACTCTATAGTTGGGGAACACCTGGAAACGCGTTGCTTCGATTATCCCTCCGGCGTTACATACCAGGTGTATCATTGGCCCCGGGCAGTTTCGGTTTTGGGCAGTCCCGCAAAGCACTATCTCCGTCTCTTTCTGTCTCACGCGTCTGGCCGAGCCAGAAAGAGACGGATATAGTGTGTTGCGGGACTGCCTAAAACCGAAACTGCCCAGGGCCAATGATACACATGGTATATATTTCGTATTTAGGAACCGGACGGGCGGTGTTGTGGCGGGAAGGTTCGCGGGCGAAAACGAGGTGCGACGTGGATACCGACACCGACGTGTCGGACGGCGGGGCGGACTGCACGCAACACATCCTGCAGGATGCCTACGGCGGCCAGACAGCGCCAGGCGTAGCGGCCGCTGAAACCTTTATCGGCGGAATGCGACGTGCGGGTGCTATTTAACGATCAACCCCCCGGCCGCTGCTGCCATTGCCGCTACCGCCGCCGCCGCCGCCGCCGCCTGCATTCGCTTGTGTTTTTGTGGGAGTGCATACGCGTCTGGATTGTTTACGACTGCCGGGTCAAGGCATACACAGAGGAGCTAATCCCACCCAACCCATCGCAGGGTTCGGCCGGGAGCAGCGGGAGCATCGGGAGCCGGGAGCAGCGGGAGCAGCAGAGCCGGGAGCAGCGGGAGCAGCGAGAGCCGGGAGCAGCGGGAGCAGCGAGAGCCGGGAGCAGCGGGAGCCGGGAGCAGCGGGAGCCGGGAGCAGCGGGAGCAGCGAGAGCCGGGAGCAGCGGGAGCAGCGAGAGCCGGGAGCAGCGGGAGCCGGGAGCAGCGGGAGCCGGGAGCAGCGGGAGCCGGGAGCAGCGGGAGCCGGGAGCAGCGGGAGCAGCGGGAGCAGCGGGAGCGGCGGGAGCAGCGGGAGCAGCGGGAGCAGCGGGAGCAGCGGGAGTCGGGAGCAGCGGGAGCAGCGAGAGCCGGGAGCAGCGGGAGCCGGGAGCAGCGGGAGCAGCGGGAGTCGGGAGCAGCGGGAGTCGGGAACAGCGGGAGTCGGGAGCAGCGGGAGTCGGGAACAGCGGGAGTCGGGAGCAGCGGGAGCCGGGAGCAGCGGGAGCCGGGAGCAGCGGGAGCCGGGAGCAGCGGGAGCCGGGAGCAGCGGGAGCCGGGAGCAGCGGGAGCCGGGAGCAGCGGGAGCCGGGAGCAGCGGGAGCCGGGAGCAGCGGGAGCCGGGAGCAGCGGGAGCCGGGAGCAGCGGGAGCCGGGAGCAGCGGGAGCCGGGAGCAGCGGGAGCCGGGAGCAGCGGGAGCCGGGAGCCGGGAGCAGCGGGAGCCGGGAGCAGCGGGAGCCGGGAGCAGCGGGAGCAGCGAGAGCCGGGAGCAGCGGGAGCCGGGAGCAGCGGGAGCCGGGAGCAGCGGGAGCCGGGAGCAGCGGGAGCCGGGAGCAGCGGGAGCCGGGAGCAGGGACGCGGCTCCGTCCCGTCAGCGAGTCAAGCAGTGAAGGCGCGGCGCTGGCCGGCGCTCATGCCGGCGCTGGCGTACGTGTTCGTGTTAGCGCCCCGTTGACTCACTCATTCACCCCGCACAGCGCACGGCCGCACATCGGGAGGAAATATTTTGACGCAGACATACATCGCGGGCGGGAGGGGGGCGTGCGGGGCGCGGCTGACGGGGGCGGCTCCGTTATTGCGTCGATCGTGACGTCATTGGGGCCGAAGGAGAGAAAGCAGAGTGTGGCTCTGCTGGGGGTCGGCCGGGCGGTTGCTGGGCGCGCACAGTGCATTGTAAGTATGTACTACGTGCGCGCGGCTCTCTGTGCCGCGGCGGGGTACAGCCGCCCCCGCCTGGGCTGGGCTGGGCTGGGCCCGGCGGGGTTTTATTTCAGTCGCGTTGCGGGTAGATGCCCGTGTATAAATACTTCTCATACATACGTCTATCCAGCCATTGGCCGAAAGTGGAATGATAGTTGATCCAGAGACCTGTTGTGATACGAAATCATGACTTGGAGACGAATGTACGTAATGCGTGCCGCCTGGCCAGCCCTAGGCGCACCGTGAATGGGGTGCAAGGGCACAGGCAGCCTCTCTAAGTCCCGGACGAAGGCATCGAAGGCGTTGGTCTCCGGCCGGCAATCGGTGGTTCGAACCGACCCTAGTTGGCTCGCCAATTTTTGTTGATTTTGTCAATGATTCGTCGCATGACTCACGTTTGTCTTGGGGCATTCGTCCCTGATTCCACCCGAAATTGACCACTTGCAAGGTTTATGTACGCCGTTTCTGAAACGAGCGAAAGAGAACTGGGAGAGAAATGTGCAACGAAAGCGGTCTTCTCTAGCATCTCTGGCATTGTCTCTCACATTGTCTCACAGCAGGTCTCCGGATCAACTATCATTCCACTTTCGGCCTATGGCTGGACAGAAAAATGTATGGGAAGTATTTCTACACGGGTGGAAGGCCCTTCGCTGACCGTGCTCTGGTGCGTCATTCCCGCCCAATGCAAAGAGCGAAGCGCGACTCGCGGCCTGAAATCCGAAACGATCGATCAGGAGGAGACTTCTCGTGATCGGCCAAAAAGCTGGATGCAAATTTTGAGGAGGCCGGTCGGAGGAGGAATGTGCATTCTAAGACGGACTGCCAGCACCGGCCGGGCGAGCCCGCGCCACGCCCACACGGCCCAGCGCGATCGGCTCGATAAGGGTGCCATTAGTAGCTTGAACGTTTAGGTTAGGTAAGGTTGGTATGAATAAGTGAATTGAAAAAGAGTGCACAGTGTAAAATACATTTAACACGACATTGACCAGTAAAACAAAATGAATTCAGTGACGTTAGTGCGCGCCCATGATTGGCCCCTAAAAGTTTGCCTCTAAATTGAATCTCCCCTCTCCGCCCCCTCCCCTCGCTCCTCCTCCGATAGAAGTGACTCGTCATTCTGTGAGGGTGGAAAGAATGTTCCTACATGACGGAGTATGGCACTGGCACATCACCCCTTCCCACTTCGCCGGGGCGCTGCCGGAGCGAATCCTCGACGCGTTATGTGCGCCGGAGGACGTGGAACACCTGGAGCAGCCGAAGCAGGCCACCCTGCTGACCGGCTGGTTACTGTCGGTGACAGAGGGGTTGGTGTTGTCGTGTTGCCGAGAAGGGTTCTGTGAATGTCCCGGCACGGGGCTCTTGCGGTCTTGGAGGTCCACGTCGTGGCATGGACCGCAGTTGTGGGCCACCGACGGCCTGTGCCCGCGGACTCCCGGGTCTCCCTCAATGAACCGCCGTGTGTGTGTGTGTGTGTGTGTGTGTGTGTGTGTGTGTGTGTGTGTGTGTGTGTGTGCTGTATAGTATGCAGGTGGACGTGCCCCCCGGTGGTGGTGGGAGGAGGGTGCCGAGCGGCCGACGCCGTGCCTGGATGCGCTGCGCCCTGGCGGCCCTGGCCGACCCTGGCCGACGCCCCCCTCCCCTCTTCCTCCTGCCACGCCGGCCACGCCTCTCTCCGTCTCTCTCGCACTTATTGCTAGCCAGGCACAGGCAGCGACGGCATCGCACCGCCGACACCGACCGCCCAGGCCAGGCCGCCGGCGGACCGCGCCAGCCAGCGCCCAGCCCAGCCCAGCCCAGCCCAGCACCAGCAGAGCCCTGCCCTGCCCAGCACAGCCAGCACAGCCCCGCCACACCACACACCGGCACGGCACACCGCGGGGAGAGGAGCTGAGCTGAGCTGAGCTGAGCGGAGCGGAGCGCTGAGCTCGCCTCGCCGGACACGGGCACAGGCACGGGACGACGGGACGCGACCGGACGGCACCGCGGAAGTGCGGATCCTGTCGGGACCGGGATCCTGCCGGGAGCACTAGGCGCCTAGTGAAGTGCAGTGAAGTGGGGAGGATGATGACGATGGCGCCCACCCTTGGCGTGATCCTCGTCGGCGCGGTGCTGATGCAGCTCCAGGGCGCCGCCGAGGCCGCGGACGCGCACCGCCACCGAGTCCACGACGGCGGTCGCGGACACGCCGCCGCCGCTGTCGACGATGTTCTGGAGGTGTCCCAGGACGTGGAGGAGACCCCGTGCACGGCGGACGTCGCGGACGTGTCAGGGGAGTCCGTGATGATCGCCCGCTGCAGGGCGACATGTCTTCAGAAGGTGAGTTGAAACTGAACCACTGTTCCTCTCTGTGCTGTGGTGAAGATTTGTGGTGTGAATGAAAATCAAGCGATCTAAGTGTTGCCAGAACAGTAGGCAAAAAGTAGCCCGAACACGTAAGTGCCCAGCTCCTACCTGAGACAACATCGCGACATGGCGATCAATAGGATTTGCCCAGTAGGCAGGCAGATGTTATGCATGCAGGTGTCAAGATTGTGCCTATGTTGGACTACTGTTTGCCTAGTTTTCTGGCAAACGGCAATCGAAGCACTCCCAGGGAAATATAAAAATATGATTGATTACCATCGACATGACCAAAATTTCAAGTCAACGCGGACACATCTCGGTTATTTTCACCAAAATTCATTCGAAAAATCGACCAAAATGCCAGTCTTACACTCTGAGGGAAATAAAATAGAGTTATAAAATCGAAATAATAAAATACTTAGTCCATCCGACCAAAAGTCAGACGTTTTGACAGAAATCAGGTGAAAAAAATCGATCAATACCAATACCAGGTGTCTCATTTGCCCCGTGACAAGGAAAAGGTAGGCAAGCCCGCCACGCACTAGCTCCGTCTTTCTCTCTCTCACGCGTCCGGCCGAGACAGAAAGAGACGGAGCTAGTGCGATGCGGACTTGCCCACCCTTTCCTTGTCACGGGGCAAATGGGACACCTGGTGTACTTGGTCATATCGACTTTCCTACACCATTCGACTTTATTTTTTCTGGTCGTGTAGTATTGAGTTTTTCAGTCGATTTCATTTTGTTTTCCTGAGAGTGAACAATCCGGTAGCCCTTGGAAATTCTACTACCATATTGGCGTTTTTGCCTTTTTGTCGGTATTCTTCACACCCGCATAAGTGAATCCGGTCCCACACGTCGCTACGGCACCGTACGGGTGACGCTGGGTAGGCAACGTGAGCGCCCCCGTGCAGCCGGGGCAGCCTACCTATGAAACAGGACGGGGCTAATGGTGCGGTGCTAGCGGTGCCCTGTGATGTGACTCTCTTGCTTCAGAGTCAGATAGGGCTCACGGAGAAAAAAAAGATTAGTGGTCGCTACTAATTTTTCATCTGAGCAGTAAAGCTGACCAGACAAAGCAGTAATTTTTTTTTTGTTCTGAAAACTGAAATTTTGTTGGGGGAGCGATTTGTTAGTGGAACCAACGGAAAGTCAGTTACTCCAACGAAAATTTATTTGCTCTAACGACAAGGTTTGTTGCGGAAGCACCTGTTGGTTGGAGCAACTAGCTTTTCATTGGTGCAACTAACAAATAGTTCCCCAAACAAAGTTTTAGTTCTCAGATCCAAATAAACTGCTTGTCTGGAAATCAACTGAAACATTAGTTTCGAACAATAATAGTTTTTCTCCGTGCAAACGGCACGTGCTAGCTCAGGCAGATACGTTGTGAGAGATTTCTGGGGACGTGCTGTATTCGTTTTGAGGAAGGGATATCTCAGAAATCTCTATACTTGCCGTTTTAGGACAGATATCCAGTCATTTTCCCATTAATTTTTTGTCGCTTGCGGACAACGACTCCCTTTCTTTTCATTCTGCATACAGCAAATGAGAGACAAATGACCGTTCGGAGAAAGGCCAGCGAATCTATGATTAATTCTCAGTTCGTGGACCCGGTCATCCGGCTGAACGGAGGGCGAACGCATCTGCTCAGCTCGTTCATTCTGCTAATTGCGCTAATGCAAGGAGATTTGACTCGGGGACTCGGACACCCTAATCCATTCCGGCTAGCGGGCGGGGCTTGAATGGTCCCTCCCTTGCGGCCGGCACGGTCCGGCCCTTTCATGGAAACACCATGCCTCGCCCCGGCAGCGAAGGGGAAGTAAGGGCTTTCCCGCAGCTGCCCGCTGTAGCCCTGCCCGAGCTGGGCTGGAGCCGCTGGAGCCGCTGGAGTCCCTGGAGTCGAAAATAAGAATGGACGCGACGACGGGGACAGGAAGAAGTGGGCGGTGCGAAAAAGAGTGGGGAGCATCGGAGTAGGGATGGAGACAGCAGAG